>JAHRBK010000011.1:3274394-3372585 GCA_022606695.1 Vaccinium macrocarpon | reverse complement strand
CGCCTGACCGGCGTCGCCGGGAGGCCAGAACCTTCATCGGCCGCGGCACGATGGACGACCAGCTCTACATCGCGCCGGCCTTCGCGGAAACCCTCGGCGGACACCACCCTGACCTTCCTCGGCGAGTATCAGGGCGCAAGACGCCGGCCTCGGTCTATTTCTACAACGATCCCGGCTTCGTGGTGACGCGCTTCTTCGGGGGCGATCCGGCCTTCCAGGGCCTGGACCAGACCCAGTACCGGATCGGCTACGCCTTCGAGCACCGGTTCTCGGACGATTCATCTTCCGCCAGAACTTCCGTCATTACGGGTTGTTCCTCAGCGCAAAATACGTCGACATCACCTCAATCAATGACGAACGCACCGTCGCCGCTCCGGGACAACGGCTACCTCCGCACGGGCCTCGTACAGCAGACCCTCGACAACCAGCTCGAAGCCCGGTTCGTCACGGGGCCTGTGGCCCATACCCACCCTCGCCGGGGTGGATTACGCCCATTACAGCCTGTCCAGCCGCTTCCGGAAGCTATTACGGCGACAGCACCGCCGTGCCGGACCTGAATTTGATCACCAGGAACTACGGCCAGCAGTTCATCGCCACCCCGATCCTCGCGGATCCGACACGGCAGACCCAGGACCAGATCGGCGTCTATCTTCAGGAGCAGGCCAAGTTCGGCGATTTCATTCTGACTCTGAACGGCCGCCACGACTGGGTCTTCCAGGACACCTACGCGTCGCCCTCCAGCGCAGTGTCCCGGCAGGACGATTCCGCCTTCACCGGGCGTGTCGGCCTCGGCTACGTCCTCGCCCCCGGGCTCGTCCCCTATGCCAGCTATGCCACGACGTTCACGCCGCAGGTGGGCTTCGACAGGAACGGGCAGGCGTTCAAGTCGGCGACCGGCGACCAGATCGAGGCGGGCGTGAAATACCTGATCCCCGGCACCAACATCCAGGCAGCCTTCGCCGGCTTCGACATCAACCAGTCCAACCTGCTGGTCCCGGATCCGGCGAACCTCGCGTTCTCCAGGGCCGGCGGTGCCGTCCGTTCGACCGGGTTCGAAGCGGAGGCCACCGCTAATCTCGCCCCCGGCACGAACCTCACCATCGCCTACACGCATGTGGACATTCGCTTCGTCAACTCGGTCTCGGCGACCGGCGAGTCGATTGCGGGGAACCTCGTTTCGGGCATCCCGCAGGACACCTACGCGTCGTTCCTCACCTACGCCTTCCCGCCGTCCTCCCCCCTGCGCGGGGCCTGACCCTTCGGCGGCGTGCGCTTCATCGGCCCGAGCTACGCCGACGACGAGAACACGGTCCGCAACACGGCCAAGACCCTCTACGACGCTCTGATCGCCTACGATTTCGCGGCGATCGACCCAAAGTTCCAGGGTCTGCGGGCGCAGGTCAACGCCACCAACGTCTTCGACCGGAGCTACACCACCTGCCAGTTCGGCTACTGCTACCGCAACACCCCCGCCACGGTGATCGGCAGCCTGATCTACCGGTGGTGAGTTATCCCGAAACACGCCGACCATCCTCTCGCCGTAGAGGAATCGTAAGGCCCTGCCCCGGAGTCGTGGCGCGGACCCCCGGTCCGCGCTAGAACAGAGCGGAACGGGGCGGACAGCGTGATGCGGGATTGACGTGGGATCGGTGGCGGTGCGGGCCGGACGGCTCGGCCTGCCTATGGCGGCCATGAGCCTCAGCCTCTCGGCCTGTTTTCCGCCCACTCTACGGGCCGACGGCCTCAGGCCGATCGATCCAGGCGCTGCTGGCCTCCGTGCAGGTCGATGAGATCGTGATGGCCCAGGGCCAGGAACGGCTCGGCCATTACCTGCGCAGCGAACTGGTGTTCGACCTCGATGGGTCGGGCCAGCCGGCCAAGAAGCAATACCGCCTGAAGCTCGCGGGCTCGAGACGGTGCAGACGCCCATCGTCTTCCTCCACCACCGGCCGCGCCGAGGCCGGCACCATCGTCGGCACCATCCGCTACAGCCTGGAAGACCTCGACGGGATCAAGGTCATCGCGGAGGGCGTCGCCACCTCCACCGCGACCTACGACCGGTCGGTCCAGCGGTTCGCGAGCCAGCGCGCCGCCCGCGACGCGGAGATCCGCCTGGCGGATACCCTCGCGGACCAGCTCAAGACCCGCATCGCCTCGGTGCTGGCGGCCAAGCCGTGAGCGGCCGGTGACGGCGGTCAAGGCGGGGATGTCGAGGGGCTGATCCGGCGCGGGCCGGACCCGCGCATTCCGGTGATCCTCGTCTACGGGCCCGATACCGGCCTCGTCACCGAGCGGGCGAAGGCCCTGGCCGAGGGCTTCGTGACCGATGTGGACGACCCCTTCGCCCTCGTGCGGATCGATGGCGACGTGATCGCCTCCGATCCCGGTCGCCTGTGCGACGAGGCGGGCACGGTCGGCCTGTTCGGCGGCAAGCGGTCGATCTGGGTCCGGCCCGGCACCCGCAACTTCGCCCCCGCCGTGGAGGCCGTGCTCGGCATCCCCGTCACCGACACGCGGATCGTGGTGGAGGCCGGCGACCTCAACAAGGGCAATCCCCTGCGCACGCTCTGCGAGAAGTCGCAGCGGGCGCTGGCCATTCCCTGCTACCCGGATGACGAGCGGGCGCTTGGCGACCTGATCGACCGGACCCTGCGCGAGCACAATCTCCGCATCGACCGCGACGCCCGGGAGACCCTGGTGCGCAGCCTGGGGGGCGACCGCCGGGCGAGCCTGATGGAGATCGAGAAGCTCGCCCTCTACGCCGGCAGCAAGGGCAGCGTGAGCCTCGACGATGTGGAAGCGGTCATCAGCGATGTCGCCGCCAGCGTTCTCAACACGCTGATCGATGCGGCCTTCGACGGCCGTGTCGAGGTCGTGGAGCGCGACTCCCGCCGCTTCCGGCAGGAAGGGCTCGATCCCGGGGTGGTCCTGAGTTCGGCCCTCCGGCACGCCACCGCGCTCCTGGCCCTGCGCCTGGACAACCCGGACAAGACCCCCTCGGCGACGGCGGCCCTGTGGCGCGGCCTGCACTTCAAGCGCAAGGCCAGCATCGAAGGCCAGCTCGGCACCTGGGGACCAGGCCGCCTGCGGCAGGCCGTCGATATCCTCCAGCAGGCAGTCCTGGCCTGCCGCCGTTCCGAACCGACGCTGGCCGAAGCCCTCGCCTCGGCGGCCCTGCTCCGCATCGCGGAAGCCGGCCGCAAGAGGCGCTAGAATCCGCGATCCCAAAGGCAAGCCCTCCTCCGATCGGGGGCGACCCCTTCAGCAGGGCGCCGCCCTGCAGGCTCTCTGGATACCCTCTTTCGGGACTCAGTCCGCAGCCGATACCTTGAGCTTGTCGAGGAGACCTTCCAGCTCCGCGCGGCTCGCGTAGCGCAGGCGGATCTCCCCCGATTCCTCGTCCTTCGGCCGGTAGCTCACGGCAAGGCCGAGCGCCTGATGCAGACGGTGCTCCAGGGCACGGACCGGTGCAGGCCGCTCGGCCGACAGGCGCGGCCGGCCGGGGCGCGGGGCATCCGTCGGCTCCACCTCGGCGGCAGCCAGGGCTTCGACCTCGCGCACCGACAGGCCCTCGGCCACGATGCGCCGGGCGACACCTTCGGGATCGCGCAGGGCCAGGAGCGCGCGGGCGTGACCCGCGGTGATTTCCCCCGCGCTCAGCCGATCCTGCACCGCCTGGGGCAGGTTGAGGAGGCGTAGGGTGTTGGCGAGGTGGCTGCGGCTCTTGCCCAGGATCTCCGCCAGTTCGCGCTGGGTATAGGAGAAGTCGCGCATCAGCCGCTCGTAGCCGGATGCCTCCTCGATCGGGTTGAGATCGGCCCGCTGGACGTTTTCGAGGATCGCGAATTCCAGGGAGGCGCGGTCGTCGATCTCGACGACGACCACCGGCACCTCATCGAGGCTCGCCCGCTGCGCCGCCCGCCAGCGCCGCTCGCCGGCCACGATCTCGAAGGCACCGGGCACGTCGGCCAGGGGCCGCACAACGATCGGCTGGATCAGGCCACGGGCCTTGATCGATCCCGCAAGCTCGGCCAACTCCTCCTCACCGAAATGACGGCGGGGGTTGCGCGGGTTGGGCCGCAGGAACTCGACGGCGACCTTGCGCTGGCCCTCGTGCTTCGGCGGCGTCTGCGCCGAATCCCCGAAATCGCCGATCAGGGCCGCGAGTCCGCGCCCGAGCCGGGGCCTTGCGACCTCCTCCGCCATGTCACCTGTCCTCTTGGGTTAAAATGCCCGGCATCGTCCGCCGGGCGTCGGTTCGCGCCCCGAGCCCGCCCTGCCCCACAGGGGCGGGTGCCCTCACGCCGCCGCCGGCATCCGGCCTTCCCGCTGAATCACCTCCGAGGCGAGACGGAGGTAGGCTTGGCTGCCCGCGCATTTCAGATCGTACAGCAGGGCCGGCTTGCCGTGGGAGGGCGCCTCCGACACCCGGACGTTCCGGGGGATCATGGTCTCATAGACCTTGTCGCCCATGAAGCCGCGCACATCCGCCACGACCTGGGCCGAGAGGTTGTTGCGCGGGTCGAACATCGTCAGCACGATCCCTGGATCGTGAGGCGGGGGTTCAGCGCGCCCGCACCTGATCCACGGTGCGCAGCAACTGGCTCAGTCCTTCCAGGGCGAAGAACTCGCATTGCAGAGGAACGAGCACTGCATCCGCCGCCGCCAGGGCATTGATCGTCAGCAGGTTGAGGGAGGGCGGGCAGTCGATCAGCACGTAGCTGATGCGCTTCAGGCTCTCCGACTGGCCGAGGCTCTTGAGGGCCGCGCGGAGCCGGTGCGCCCGGTCCTGCGCGGTGGCCATCTCCATTTCCAGGCCGAGCAGATCCATGGTCGAGGGGGCGATCGACAGACGCGGGACGGCGGTGGGCATCACCGTCTGCGCGAGGCTCGCTTCCCCCGCCATCAGATCGTAGGTCGAGACGGCGCGGCGGGCCCGGTCGATCCCGAGCCCCGTCGAGGCATTCCCCTGCGGGTCGAGATCGATGACCAGCACCTCCTCGCCGATGGCGGCCAGCGCCGTACCGAGGTTGATGGCCGTCGTGGTCTTGCCGACGCCGCCCTTCTGGTTGGCGAGCGCCAGGATCCGCAAGGGCTTGGCCATCGGGCCGGTCTCAGGACGCTCGCAGGCGTCACCGGGCATCGCGTCGCTCATCGGGGGCTCGGTTCGGTGAGGGCTGTGACCCGTACGATCCGGCCCTCGGAATCGGTTCGACTCGGCACGAGATCGTGGGTGAATGTCCATCGTGCGGCGGCCTGGGTCAATTCCGCCTGCACGTCCCTGCCCTTCGGAAACAGGCCGGTGGTGCCGGATTTCAACATCGGCGCGGTCCATTCGAGGAGCTGGTCGAGGGAGGCCAGCGCCCGGGCGCAGACGATTTCGGCATCGGTCACGGTCGGGAGGATGGCCTCGATCCGCCCGTTGCGGATCTCGGCTGGCGCCCCGGTCAGGCGGGCCGCCTCACTGAGGAAGGCGCATTTCCGGCTGTTGCTTTCGACGAGGGTGACGCGAAGCCCCCTCTCCTTCCCGGCGATGGCGAGGATCAAGCCCGGGATGCCGGCGCCCGAACCGATGTCCACCCAGTGCCGGGCCTCGGGTGCGAGCGACAGCAGCTGGAGGGCGTCCGCCACATGGCGGCTCCAGACCTCGGCGAGGGTCGAGGGGCCGACGAGGTTCTTGACGGTCTGCCACCGGGCGAGTTGCGCGACGTAGATATCCAAGGCCGCCATTGTTTCACGTGAAACATCGTAGGCGGCACGGACCTGTTCCCGGGCGCCGCTCATCCGTGGGCCCGAGGGATCCGCTCGCCACGCTTGGCATGGGCGGCGAGGAGAGTGAGCGCGGCGGGTGTGACGCCCTCGATCCGCGCAGCCTGACCCAGGGTGCCCGGCCGCACCGTTTCAAGCTTCATCCGCATCTCATTCGATAGGCCGCTGATGCCCGCATAATCCAAGGTCTCCGGCAGACGGACCGCCTCATCGCGACGGAAGGCAGCGATATCGGCGTGCTGCCGGTCGAGATACACCGCGTAGGTCGCATCGGTTCGCAACCGGTCGGCCACCCGCGGGGGTACGTCGGCGAGATCGGGCCACACGGAGGTCAAGCGGGCCCAGTCGATCTCCGGGTAGGACAGGAGCTGGAACGCGCTACGACGGATGCCGTCGCGGTTCAGCACTATGCCATGGGCGGCGGCCTGGGTCGGCGTGAGGCTCAGCGTATCGAGCCGGGCGCGGACGTCGCTTGAAGCTGTCGCTGCCCCGGGCGAAATGGTCCGCACGTTCGGCGCCGATGAGACCGAGACTCAGCCCCCGGGGCGTGAGCCGCTCGTCCGCATTGTCGACCCGCAGGCTCAGCCGGTATTCCGAGCGGGACGTGAACATCCGGTACGGTTCGCTGACCCCATGGGTGATGAGATCGTCGATCATCACGCCGAGATAGGATTCCGCCCGGTCGAAGGTGGCGAGCGGTTGGCCGCCGGCGAGGCGGGCGGCGTTGAGCCCCGCCACCAGCCCCTGCCCCGCCGCCTCCTCGTAACCCGTCGTCCCGTTGATCTGCCCGGCGAGGAACAGGCCGGGCAGGCGCTTCACTTGCAATCCGGCATCGAGTTCGCGCGGATCGACGTAGTCGTACTCGATGGCGTAGCCGGGCCGCAGGATGCGGGCCTGTTCCAGTCCGGGAATCGCCCGGATGATCGCCCCCTGGACCTCCTCCGGCAGGGCCGTCGAGATCCCATTGGGATAGACCACCGGATCGTCGAGACCTTCGGGCTCGAGAAAGATCTGATGACCCTCCCGGTCGCCGAAGCGCACCACCTTGTCCTCGATGGAGGGACAGTAACGCGGCCCCCGGCTGGCGATGCCTCCGGAATACATCGGCGAGCGATGCAGATTCTCCCGGATGATGTCGTGGACGGCCTGGGTCGTCCGGGTGATGCCGCAGGCGATCTGCGGCGTGGTGATCCGCTCCGTCAGCGTGGAGAAGGGGACGGGATCGTCGTCCGCCGCCTGCATCTCCAGACGGCTCCAGGCGATGCTGTCGCGGGCCAGCCGGGGCGGCGTGCCGGTCTTCAGGCGTCCGAGGCGGAGGCCGAGCCTGTCGAGGCTCTGGGCCAGCCCGATCGCCGGGGCCTCGCCGACGCGCCCGGCGGGAATGCGCGTCTCGCCGATATGGATCAGCCCGCGGAGAAACGTACCCGTGGTCAGAACCACCGCCCCTGCCCCGAGCGTCGGCCATCGGCCAGGACCACGCCACCGAGGCGCCCGTCCGTCGTCCAGTCGAAGAAAGTCTTCGCAGGCCCCGGCGACCACGTCGAGGGAGGATGTGGCGGCCACGGCGGCCTGCATCGCGGCCGCGTAGAGCGCCCGGTCGGCCTGGGTCCGTGGCCCGCGCACGGCCGGCCCTTTGCGCCGGTTGAGCAGGCGGAACTGGATGCCCGCGGCATCGGCGACGCGGCCCATCAGCCCATCGAGGGCATCGACCTCGCGGACGAGATGCCCCTTGCCGAGGCCGCCGATGGCGGGATTGCAGGACATGGCGCCGATGGTGGCGGGATCGTGGGTGACCAGGGCCGTGCGGGCGCCACAGCGCGCGGAGGCCGCCGCGGCTTCGACGCCGGCATGGCCACCCCCGACGACGATCACGTCGAAGCGGGTGGGGCGAGTCTGGGCATGCCCGTGCTTACGCGCGCGCGATGGGGCTGGGTCAACGCGACGGAATTCGCGTCACCTCGTGTCGGCAGTGCCGCCTATCGCGGTCTGCCGGGACCTGTTCAGAGAAACATCATTGCACCTCCGGATTGATGAAGAATCCGTATCTGGCCGTGATGGTAAGGCGCGACATCAGATTGTGGCGAGAACTTCGGCTCAATGCTCTGTAATCTTGGTTAGACGGTATTGGTGAGGCGGTGGTCCTACGTCGCTGGCAGGCTCCGATGTCATTTTGTCGATCGGTTTGGGTGCGGCGTGTTGTGCGGCCGGGGCGGCTGCCCATTTCCTCGAACCCACCGGAAGCCGGGGACTTCGGATTGGCCGGCTTCGGTTTTCCTGCTTGTGGGGATGTACCTCACCCGCGCCTGAGTCGTGAAACCCGCGCCGGGACACAGAGGGGCAAAAAATCGGTCGTGCGCCGGCTTGCCGGGTGAAACCAACGCTCGGCAACACTTTCGGCCGTCGGTTTCCAGTAACCCTGTGGCTCACCGGATGCCTTGTCTCGTGACGGATGATGGTGAGCATGGCCCGGGTCTTCGGCCGGAACGTTGGCTGTGGACCGCCGGATCGCTCGGCCTCGTCACGGTGGGCCGTTGGCCGTCTTCTCGCCGAGCGCTGCCGCGCTCTGTCTGGCCGCCGCCGGAAGCCTCGGTGCCGGCACCGCACGTGGGCGCGAATTTCAAAACTGAACGCCCGATGCGAGAAGCTGTCCCAGGATGTGGACGTACTCTCGCAGCGGCTCCTGAAGGCGGAGGCCGCGCCGCCGCCGCCAGCCCGCCGCCGACGCGACGCCGAACGATATCCAGCGCTCCGAGGTGCATGAACTCACCGTGGAGATCGGCCTGCTCAGCGGGATCGTCCGTGACCTCAGCGCCGTGGTCCGCAGCCAGGACGACGAAATCGCCGCCTTCAAGACCCGCGAGGTGCCGGTCGCGAAAGAACCGCCGCCTCCGCCCGCCCCAGCCGGAGCCCGCCCCCACCGTCCCGCCGCCGGTCGAACATCCTGGACGCCCCCGTCATCGCCCGCCTGCCGGAACCGCCGCCGACCGTCATCGCGCCGCCGGTCCCGAGGCCCCGCCGCGCCGCGTCCGCCCCCCGCCGCGCGGTCGGACGAGTCCGCGATCCTCGCCGCCTTCGAGAACGACCTGGTCGAGGTCTACCTCCAGCCCATCGTCACCCTGCCCCAGCGCAAGGTCGTGGCCTACGAGGCGTCGGCGCGCCTGCGGGTGGACGATCAGGCGCTCGACACCACGCAGTTCCTCCCCATCCCTCGAACGGAACGGGCGCACCACCGCGCTCGACCGGCGGATGCTCGCCCGCACCGGGACCATCGTCCGCCATCTCGCCAAGCGCGGCAGCGACGCCCGGGTGACCTATGGGCTGTCGCCCCTGTCGCTGTTCGAACTGAGCTTTCTGAAGGATATCGGGCGCATGGCCAGCGACGAGCAGACCCTGGCCGCCCTCGACATCGCCCTGCCCCAGGCCAGTTGGCGCGGCCTCGACAGTGGGCAACTCGGCCTGTTGTCGGCCCTGCGTGGGCGGGTCGGCTTCTGCCTCGACCGGCCGACGGATCTGCGCTTCGATGCCCGCGAGTTCTTGCGCATACGGCATCGGGCAGGTGAAGGTGCCGGCGGACTTGCTGCTGCGGCCCGTCCAGTGTCACGGGGCGCGCTGAGCGACATCGCGGTGGAGGATCTGGCCCCGGCCTGGCCCGCGCCCGGATCCGCCTCGTGGTCACCGAGGTCGGCGCCGAGGCGGACGTGCCGGACCTCATCGACCTCAACGTTCCCTTCGCGCAGGGCGTGGCCTTTGCCCCGGCCCGGCCGGTCCGCGGCGAAATCCTGGCGGATACCCCGGGAGGATCCGCCCCCCCGACGGACGATCCCGGTTCCGAGCGCCGCTCGTTCCGGTCGTTCCTGCGCCGGGCCAGCTGAGCGGAGGGCGGTCACCGACCGGAACGTTGTCGATGAGCCGCGTCCGTCCAGAGATAGGCCGCCGCTGGCATCACGCCCTGGGCCGGGGATGTTGTCGACCGGTCCGCGAGGCTCGCGGCGACGCAGACGGACCGGTCCTGAAACCCGCTGCACGGGGCGAAGGGTCCCGCCGCCGTGAGGTAGTGGCCCTATGCCCCTCGCTGACCGCCCGGTCCCTCGGCGATCCGTCGTCGCGGGCATACCCTCCCGAGCCGCCCTCGCGACCGCCATCAGGGCGGCGTGCAGCGCCGGCGCCACCCGGCGCTCCCCCTCCGTGAGGTAGCGATTGCGGGAGGACAGGGCGAGGCCGTCCGCCTCCCGGATGGTGGGCACGCCGTGGATCCGCACCGGCAGGTCGAGATCCGCCACCACCCGCTGGATGACGCGCAGCTGCTGGAAGTCCTTCTCGCCGAACAGGGCGACGTCCGGCCCGACCTGGGTCAGGAGCTTCGTGACGACGGTGGCGACCCCGGAGAAGTGCCCCGGCCGCAGGGGCCCGCACAGCCCGTCCGTCAGGCCCGCCACCTCGATCCGCGTCGCGAAGCCCGGCGGGTACATGGTGTCCACATCCGGCGTCCAGGCGGCGTCCGCGCCCGCGCGGCCCAGACCGGCGAGGTCGGTGGCGAGGTCCCGGGGATAGCGCGAGAAATCCTCGGCGGGACCGAACTGCGTCGGGTTCACGAAGATGCTGACGACGACCCGCGGGGCGAGGGTGCGCGCCTCGTCCACGAGGGCGAGGTGCCCCTCATGCAGCGCCCCCATGGTCGGCACGAGGGCGACCGTGTCGCCGGCGGCGCGCCACCGGGCGACGGTCGCCCGCAGGTCCTTGAGGTTCGAGATGGCGAGAGGAAACGGTTCGGTCACGGCCGGGCCCTTGTGGTTCGGCGCCCGCTCTAGGCCTTCCGCTCTCCGCCTCCAAGCGGGGGGGCTATGGGCCGTCAGGGCAATAGGGCAGGAGGACCGGCCGTAGGGATCGTCGATCCCCGGGGGCGGGGTGAAGCCGTAATAGCTCGGATGACCGAGGCCGTAGGGCGAGCCGACATAGCTCGGATCGTCGGGGGAATTGGTGGGCACGGGCGCCCGCCGGGGCGTGCAGGTCGCCACCAGCCGTCGGGGCGGCGGGAGGGGCCCCGCCGGCTCGCTGCCGTCATCGCCACGGGGGGGTGCCGGGGCCGGAAGGGGCGGCGTTCCCCGGGATCGCCGACGTAAGAGCCATCTCCCGCGGTCGGCGGCCGCCGCGGGACCCATCGCCAGCAGGAGGGCCAGGGCCGTCCGCACGCTTGCCCGCACCGTCCCGCTCCCTTGCCGATCCGAAGGCTGTCGACGCTGTGGCAACAGGGTAAACGGAGCCTTAACCCCCGGTCAGGTCAGGGGCACCACCAACGCCGCCAACGCGGTGACGAGATCGCCCTCGGTGAGCCGGATCTGAAGCCCACGGCCGCCGCCGTTGACATGGATCTCCGCCGTGGGCTCCCCGAGGGAGCCCGCATCGATGGCGGTGGGGACGCTGCGCTTCTGCCCCAGGGGCTGATGCCGCCGACATGGTAGCCGGTGAGCCGCTCGGCATCGGCCGGTTTCAGCATGGCGGCGGATTTGCCGGAGAAGGCGGCGGCGACCCGCTTCATCGACACCTCGCGATCCGAAGCGACGAGCAGGCAGACGGTGCGGCCATCGACGGAGGCCATGAGGGTCTTCAGCACCCGGGAGGGCGGCACGCCGAGGGCCTCCGCGGCCTGGAGGCCGATGCGCGGGGCGTTGGGGTCGTAATCGTAGGTATGGAGGCTGTAGCGGAGACCGGCCCGGTCCAGGGCCTGGGTTGCGCGAGTCGTTTTCGGGGCCATGGAGCGATGTAAGGCGAAGCGGGGCCGTTGCGCAATTTAGCCGAGGTCGGCGGCGATGAGGCGTCGATCTCCGCATGGACCGCCTCGCAGGTGGTCGCCGGGGCGGTGGTGCCGGTGAGGTAGACGGTCGCCACCAGCGGGGGACGACCGGGCGGGCGGAGGATCGCCACGTCGTTGTAGGTACCGTTATCGCCCGTCCCGGTCTTGTCGCCGGCGCGCCATTCGGCCGGAAGACCGGCCCGGAGGCGATGGAAACCCGTCTGCGCGCCCACCATCCAGGCTTCGAGCCGATCTCGGGATTCGGGCTTCAGCGCCGCGCCGAGCAGGACCTGGGTGAGGGCGCCGCGCATGGCGGCGGGGCTCGTGGTGTCGCGCGGATCGCCGGAGATGGCCGTGTTGAGGGTCGGCTCGGTCCTGTCACTGCGAGTCACGAAATCCCCGGTCGTGCGCACCCATTGGGTCAGCCCTGCGGGGCCGCCCACGAGGGCAAACAGCAGGTTGGCGGCACTGTTGTCGCTCCAGACGAGGGCGGCGGCGCAGGCCTCCGCCACGGTGATTCGGCCGGCACCGCCCCCGGCCTCGACCGCCTTACGCGAGACCGGGGCGTAGCTCAGCAGGTCGGCTTCCCGCAGGGTGAGTTCCCGGTCGAGGCGCTCAGCCCCGGCATCCACTCGGGCGAGGACGGCGGCTGCAAGCAGAACCTTGAACGTGCTGCAGAACGGGAACCGCTCGTCGGACCGCCACGCCAGGAGCGTCCGCCCCGGCCCACCGACGCTGAGGCCGAGCCGTCCGCCGGTGCGCTCTTCCATGGCCCGCCAGCGGGCCTCGGCCCCGGACTGAGCACGGGCCGGCAGGGCGGCGGTCAGGAGACCGGCCGACAGGCCGGCGCGGGCGGTGCGGCGAGTCGGCGACGGCATCGGAGTGGGATCCCTCGGATCGGGTACGCCTACGGCCTTCGCCCGGCCATTGCGGCTGTTCCGGGGCGGCGAGCGTGATAGGCAGGCCGGCGATCACGATCCGTCACAGGAGAATGCCCCGCGATGGGCGAGGCCGAGGCCACCACCCTGTTCGCTCCGGCCACCGGCTTCGGCCGGGCCGCCGTGTCGGTGATCCGCCTCAGCGGGCCCGCGGCCGGTCCGGTGCTCGCCGCCCTCGGCGGTCCCCTCCCCCTGGCCCGGCGGCTTTCCCTGCGGACCCTACGGGATCCGACGGACGGGACCGTCCTCGACCAAGCCCTCGTCGCCTTCTTCCCGGGACCGGGCACCTATAGCGGCGAGGACATGGCCGAGCTGCACCTCCATGGCGGCACCGCCGTGCGGGCGGGCGTGCTCGCCGCCCTCGCCCGCCAGCCCGGATGCCGGGCGGCCGGACCGGGGGAGTTCACCCGCCGGGCGGTGCTCAACGGCCGCATGGACCTCGCCGAGGCCGAGGGCGTCGCCGACCTCATCGATGCCGAGACCGAGGGCCAGCGCCGGCAGGCGGCCAGCAGGGGCCTGCGGCCGTCAGGTGGCGGCGTGGCGGGAGGAGGCGATCGCCTGCCTCGCCAGTGCGGAGGCCGCCCTGGATTTCGCCGACGAGGGCGACGTGGACGATGAAGGGCTCGATGCCGCCCTGCTCGGCCGGGCGACGGCGCTCCGGGATGCGGTGGCGGCGGCGCTCGCCGACGGACGGCGGGGCGAACGCCTGCGCGAGGGATTCTGGGTGGTGCTGGCGGGGGAGCCGAATGCCGGCAAGTCCACCCTTCTCAACGCTCTGGCTCGCCGGGAGGCATCGTCTCGCAGTCCGGGGCCATCCGCGACGCCATCGAGGTCCGCCTCGACCTCGATGGTCTCCCCGTCGTGCTGGTGGACACCGCCGGGCTGCGCGACACGGTTCTGGCGGTGGTGCCGGCGGGCCGCAGCCGCCCGCATCGCCCAGGCCGATCTCGTCTCGCCCTGCTCCAACGCCCCCGATCCGACGGCGACCCGGCCCTCGTCGTCCGGACGAAGCGGACCTGCCGGGCACGACGGCGGCGTGGATCTCGCCATCGGCGCGGACCGGCGACTGCCCGCCCTCTCGCACGCGCGGGCGGAGGCCGGTGGTGATGCCCTGGTCCCGCCACCGGGACGCCCTGGCGCGCTGCCATGGCCATCTCGACCGCCTCTGTGCGGGGGTGGGCCGGGGGCTTCCCCCGGAACTCGCTGCGGAGGACCTGCGCCTCGCCGTGCGGGCGCTCGGCGAGGTGGGGGGTCACGTCGGCGTGGAGGACGTGCTGGACCGGCTGTTCGCCGGGTTCTGCGTCGTGCCCGCCGACGCTCTCGGCAGGGGGCGTCTGCCCATCGAAATGGTGACAGTCGGCACGGTAAGGTCGGCCTGTACCGCCGGCGCTGCGGCCATCTTGCCTCGGGTCGTCGGCCCAGGCGGGGAGCCGAAGGCCGGCCGTTCTCCAACTCCACCGGCTGGTCCGTGGTCCAGAGGGAATGCGGCATGTCCTTCGGCAGGTAGACGAAGCCTCCGGCCCGCAACTCCTTCCCCGCCGCCTTGTCGATGGCCCGTGCAGATCACCCGAGAGGATCGTCAGCGTCCCGCCTCCGGAATGGGTGTGCCACCGTGGGGCGGGACGCTGCCTCGGCCATCTCGACCGGGTCTGCGCGGATATGGGGGCGGTCTGCGGCCCTGGGCAGGCGGAGGCCCCTCTGCGCCTCGCCGTGCGGCATCCCAGCGTCGGCACCGTGTGCCCCGTGATCCTGCGGCGGCCATGTCGGCGTCCGGCGGCGATGGTCCGGGTACCTGTTCGTGCTGGACAGATTGTTTGCAATCGAGTTACGACCAACTGCGGGACGCGACGACGGTCGCGGCCGGTGTCAGCCGTCGAGGGCCAGCAGGGCGAAGCTCGCGAGCCAGTGCTCGCCCATATAGTCACCCGCGAGATGGGGCATCCCGGCGTCGAGATGGTGCGCAGCCGCCGCGAGCATCCGGGCCCGGCGTGGGTCCTGCTCGGGGAGGGCCTCGGCCAGGGACCGGAAGCACCAGGCCCGGCTGAGATTCAGCCCGTCGAGATGGGCGATCTTGCCGTCGCTGCGGTCCGTGACGCGGGCGGGGGTGAACAGGGTCGCCGGCTCGCCCTGCGACAGACGGGGCAGGAAGCGGTCGAACCACGGCAGGAACGCGGCCGGCGGCAGCAGCCGGCGGAGGGCCTCGGCCTCGATCAGGGCCGAGGACAGGAAGTCGTCGCCCCCGGGCTCGCCCCAGGCGGGGCAATCGGCGTCGCCTCCGTACCAAGCCAGCGCCGTCTCCCCGAGGAGGGCGAGGAGGTCGCCCTCGGCATAGTCGGCGGCCAGACGCAGGGCGAAGGCGGTGTTGAAATGCGTGCCGACCCGCACCGGGTAGGGGCGACCGGCAGGAAGTCGGCAAACCGCTGCGCCACCCGGTCGGCGAGGCCTCACAGGGCGCTCACCCCAGCGCGGCTCCCCGGCGTCACGCAATTCGGCGGCGAGCTTCAGCAGCCACGCCCAGCCATAGGGCCGCTCGAAGCCCCGGGCGGAGGGGGCATCGAAGAAGGCGCATTCCCCCGCCACCTTCTCCGGCACCAGTTGCCGGTCGAACAGGGCGCGGATGGCCCCTCCCCGCTCCATGGCGGGGAACAGGCTCAGCAGCCGGGCGAGAAGCCAGTAGCCGTGGACGCAGGAATGCCAGTCGTAGCTGCCGTGGAAGACCGGGTGGAGGCTCGCCGGCGTGCGCGCATCCTCCGGCCCGGCCAGCACATGGCCGGGCTTGTACGGGTACTCCCGGGTGACGTGGCCGAGCGCGATCCCCGCGAAACGCTCCGCCAGGGCCGGGGTCAGGGTCCACGCCATGGGGGTTCCCTCAGCTGCGCAGCCCTGGCGCCTCGCGGCCGGTGCTGGCGACGTATTCCGTGTAGCCGCCGCCATACTGGTGCGCCCCCTCGGGGGTGATTTCCAGCACGCGGTTCGACAGGGCGGCCAGGAAGTGCCGGTCGTGGGAGACGAACAGCATCGTCCCCTCGAAGGCCGAGAGCGCCTCCACCAGCATCTCCTTGGTGCCGATATCGAGGTGGTTGGTCGGCTCGTCGAGGACGAGGAAGTTCGGCGGGTCGTAGAGCATCTGCGCCAGCACCAGCCGCGCCTTCTCGCCCCCGGACAGCACCCGGCAGCGCTTCTCGATGTCGTCGCCTGAGAAGCCGAAGCAGCCGGCCAGCGTCCGCAGGGACCCCTGCCCCGCCTGGGGGAAGGCATCCTCCAGGGATTGGAACACGGTGCGCTCGCCGTCGAGCACGTCCATGGCGTGCTGGGCGAAATAGCCGAGCTTGACGCTGCCGCCGACCGTGACCGTGCCGTCGTCCGGCGCCGTCGTGCCGGTGACGAGCTTGAGCAGCGTCGACTTGCCGGCGCCGTTGACGCCCATCACGCACCAGCGCTCCTTCCGGCGGATGGAGAAGTCGAGCCCATCATAGATGGCCCGGCTGCCGTAGCGCTTGGCCACGCCCTTCAGCATCACCACGTCGTCGCCGGAGCGCGGGGGCGTGGGGAAGTCGAAGGCGACCGATTGCCGACGCCGGGGCGGCTCGACGCGCTCGATCTTGTCGAGCTTCTTCACCCGGCTCTGCACCTGCGCGGCGTGGGAGGCGCGGGCCTTGAACCGCTCGATGAACTGGATCTCCTTGGCGAGCATCGCCTGCTGGCGCTCGTACTGCGCCTGCCGCTGCGCCTCGTTCTGCACCCGCTGCTGCGCGTAGAAGGCGTAGTCGCCCGAGTAGGTGGTGAGGCTGCCGCCGTCGATCTCGATGATCTTGGCCGACGATGCGGTTCATGAACTCCCGGTCGTGGGAGGTCATCATCAGGGCGCCGTCGTAGCCCTTCAGGAAGGTTTCGAGCCAGATCAGGCTCTCGATGTCGAGGTGGTTCGAGGGCTCGTCGAGCAGCATGGCGTCGGGGCGCATCAGGAGGATGCGGGCCAGCGCCACGCGCATCTTCCAGCCGCCGGAGAGGGCGCCGACATCCCCCTCCATCATCTCCTGGCTGAAGCCGAGGCCGTCGAGCGTTTCGCGCGCCCTCCCCTCCAGGGCGTAGCCGTCGAGTTCCTCGAACCGGGCCTGGACCTCGCCGTAGCGCTCGACCAGGGCATCCATCTCGTCCGCCCGGTCGGGGTCGGCCAATGCCGCACCGAGTTCGGCGAGTTCGGCGGCGACCTCGCTCACCGGCCCCGCCCCGTCCATCACCTCGGCGACGACGCTGCGGCCCTTCATCTCGCCGACGTCCTGGCTGAAATAGCCGATCGTGACCCCGCGTTCGGAGACGACCTGCCCCTCATCGGGCTGCTCCTCGCCGGTGATCATGCGGAACAGCGTCGTCTTGCCGGCGCCGTTGGGACCGACGATGCAGCGGCGGCTGAGGCCTCGATGAAGACGAGCTGCTTCCCGTTCTGCTTCGTGATGCGGTCGAGGCGAATCATGGGTCCGGCGGTGGGATTCGGGGATTGTGCGCTGCGATTACGGCATGGGCCGCCCCCGCGCAAAGGTTGCACCCGGCGCATGGCAGGGCGCCACGGTCGCACCGGGGACCCGCGACGGGTATCGCGGGTTGCCTTGCGCAATCTGAGCCGTTCCCAATCGCGGTGCGATCGGTCACGGTTCTCGATCGAGGATGGAACGCGCTTGCACCCGCCGCACCGGCATGTGCCGCGGGCGTCGAGCACGGGGGGAACACACGATGCTGTTCGGCTGGTGGAAGCTCGGCATGGACATGTCCATGCTCGCGGTCGAGGCCCAGGGCGTGATCGTCCAGCGCCTGACGATGCTGTCGATGGGCGGGCCCGCGGCGCAGGTCGAGGCGCAGCGCATGGTGACGGAGAAGCTGTGGGCGGCCGGCGAGGCGATGATGCTCGTGGCCTCCGGCGCCTCGAACCGGAAGGTCATCCATAACTACCGGCGGAAGGTGCGGGCCAACGCGATGCGGCTGAGCCGGCGGTAGCAGGCTTTCGCCCTCCCCCCGGCGGGGGGAGGGACGCGGGGGACGCGCTAGTTGTTCGCCGTGCGGAACGTGTCGCAGGACTTGGTCTGGCCGCTCTTGTAGCCCGCCGAGAACCACCGTTGGCGCTGGGCCGAGGAGCCGTGGGTGAAGGAATCCGGCACCACGTAGCCGCGCGAGCGCTGCTGGAGGGCGTCGTCGCCGATCTGGGCGGCGGCGTTCAGGGCCTCGTCGATGTCGCCCTGCTCCAGGTCGGCGTACTTGTCGTTGGAGTTCTTGGCCCAGACGCCGGCCAGGCAGTCGGCCATCAGCTCGATGCGGACCGAGAGGGCGTTCGCCTCGGTCTTGCTGGAGGCCTGCTGCTGCCGGGCCTGCACCTTGCCGAGGATGCCGAGCACGTCCTGCACGTGGTGGCCGACCTCGTGGGCGATGACGTAGGCGTAGGCGAAATCGCCCTTCACGCCGAACTTCGTCGCCATCTCCTTGAAGAAGCTGGTGTCGAGATAGACCTTCTTGTCGAGCGGGCAGTAGAACGGCCCCATCGCCGCCTGGGCCGAGCCGCAGCCCGAGCGGGTGCCGCCGGTGTAGAGCACCAGCGTCGTCGGGGTGTACTGCTTGCCGGTCTGCTGCGGCAGGATCTGGCTCCACACGTCCTCGGTGTTGCCGAGGATCTTGGAGGCGAAGCGCCCGCTCTCGTCCGTCGGGGCCTGCCGCCGCCGGGCCTGGGTCTGCGGGTCGGCGGGCTGCTCCTGGCGCTGGCCGCCGCCGATCTGCTGGGCGCCGCCGATCAGGACGGCGGGGTTGATGCCGGTGAAGTAGCTGATGATCAGCAGCACCACGATGGTGCCGATGCCGAGGCCGCCGGCGCCGCCGCCGGGAAAGCCCATCCCGCCACCGCCGCCACCCTCACCACGCCGGTCCTCGACGTTGTCGGAGCTGCGTAGATCTTCCCAGCGCATGATCCTGCCATCCGTGCCGCACCGGCCGCCTCCGGCTGGGGCTTCAATGGCGGGAGTGAAGTCCCGGTTCCGGGGAAACCGTCAAGCTGTCCCGTCGAGAACGGCGCGCAGCGACCGGAAATCCCGCCACGCGAGCCGCTTCTGCAGGGGCTGGCGCAGGAGGAAGGCCGGATGGAGTGTCGCGAGCAGCTTCGCCTCCCGGCCGGGCAGGGCATAGGAGAAGAACCGCCCGCGGGTCTTCAGGATGCCGTCTTTGGTGCCGGTCAGCGTCTGCGTGGCGGGGGCGCCGAGGCAGACGATCAGCTCCGGATCGACCAGTTCGATCTGCCGCTCCACGAAGGGCTTGCACATCGCGACCTCCTGCGGGGTCGGGTTGCGGTTCCCCGGGGGGCGCCAGGGCACGACGTTGGCGATGTAGGCCTCACTCCGGTCGAGGCCGATCGCCGCCATCATCTTGTCGAGGAGCTGGCCCGAGCGGCCCATGAACGGCTTGCCGATCCGGTCCTCGTCGGCGCCCGGCGCCTCGCCCAGGAACATCACCCGCGCCTGCGGATTGCCGTCCCCGAACACGAGGTTCTTGGCGGTGAAGCGCAGGGGACAGGCGTCGAAACCCGCGAGGATCGCCTCCAGAGCTCCTCCAGGCTCGCCGCCTTTCGCGCCCGCGCCCGGGCATCGCCGGCGGCCTCCTCGGGCTCGGCGGCGGCGGACCGGCCGAAGGTGGCGCGCCGGCGCGGGGGCGCGGGGCAGGGGTGGGACGAGGGACGGGGCCTGCGCGGGGGTCGAGGGCCGCCGCCCGGCGCCTTCGCGGGCCGGGCGGCGGGCTCCGGCGTCCACCTCGGCGAAGCGGTCGTGGGGGTGCTCGTCCAGCGCGACATCGACGCCCGCTTCCGTCTGGAAGTCGAGATAGGCGATGAGGTCGGCCTGCGCGTCGGCGGAGTTCGGCATCTGGAGGGGACGTGGGGTTCCGGCCAGCCTAAGTGGGGGCGTGCCGGGCCTGCTGGACAACGGGATCCGGCCCCTCCCCCCTCGGCGCGGTGCTGCCTTTTATGTGCGCTTGCGTTTCCTTAGCTTGGAATCGGTTCAGACGGCAGACAAAGCTGACAACGACAAACAGGAGTGGTGAGGATGGCGCTGCCCGAACGGGAGAGCATGGATTTCGACGTGGTGGTGGTGGGTGCCGGGCCTGCGGGCCTCTCCGCCGCGATCCGCCTGAAGCAGCGCGCCGCCGAGATCGGCGAGGAGATCAACGTCGTCGTGGTGGAGAAGGGCTCCGAGGTCGGCGCCCACATCCTGTCGGGGGCGGTGATCGACCCGATCGGCCTCGATGCCCTGCTGCCCGAGTGGCGCACCGACCCGGAGCGCCCGCTCAAGACCGCCGTCGAGCGCGACGAGTTCATGATGCTCACCAAGAACAGCGGCATCACCCTGCCGAACCTGTTCTTCCCCAAGCTGATGTCGAACCACGGCAATTTCGTCGGCTCGCTGTCGAACGTGTGCAAGTATCTCGGGGCCCAGGCCGAGGCGCTCGGCGTCGAGATCTATCCGGGCTTCCCGGCCTCCGAGGTGCTGTTCGATGAGGCCGGCGCGGTGGTGGGCATCGCCACGGGCGACCTCGGCATCGGCAAGTCGGGCGAGCCGCGCGACGACTACACCCGCGGCATGGAGTTGCGCGGCAAGTACACGGTGTTCGGCGAGGGCGCCCGCGGCAACCTCACCAAGGGGCTGATCGCCCGCTACGGGCTCAACGCCAAGAGCGACCACTTCAAGTACGGGCTCGGGGTGAAGGAGCTGTGGCAGCTCGCGCCGGGCAAGTTCGAGCCCGGCCTCGTGCAGCATACGATGGGCTGGCCGCTGCCGAACAAGGCCGGCGGCGGCTCCTGGCTCTACCACTTCGACGACCACCTGCTCTCGGTCGGCTTCGTCACGCACCTGAACTACGAGAACCCGACCCTGTCGCCGTTCGAGGAGTTCCAGCGCTTCAAGACCCACCCGATGATCGCCGAGACCTTCGAGGGCGCCAAGCGCATCGGCTACGGCGCGCGGGCGATCATGGAGGGCGGCTGGCAATCGGTGCCGAAGCTCGTCTTCCCCGGCGGCTGCCTCGTGGGCTGCTCGGCGGGCTTCGTGAACGTGCCGCGCATCAAGGGCTCGCACAACGCGGTGCTCTCCGGGATGCAGGCGGCGGACGCCATCGCCGACGCCCTCAAGGCCGGTCGCCAGGGCGACGAGCTGACGGCCTACGACCAGGGCTGGCGCGACAGCCCCATCGGCCAGGACCTCAAGCCGGTGCGCAACGTGAAGCCGCTCTGGTCCAAGTACGGGACGCTGGTCGGCATCGGGCTCGGCGGCATCGACATGTGGGCCACGAGCATCCTCGGCGCCTCGCCCTTCGGCACCCTCTCGCACGGCAAGCCGGACCACGCCTGCCTCAAGCCGCTCTCGGAGGTGACGCCGATCATCTACCCGAAGCCCGACGGCAAGCTGACCTTCGACCGGCTCTCCTCGGTCTACCTGTCGAACACCAACCACGAGGAGGACCAGCCGCCCCACCTCAAGGTCCGGGACATGGAGCTGCAGAAGCACTCCGAGCACGACGTGTTCGGCGGGCCCTCCGGCCGCTACTGCCCGGCGGGCGTCTACGAATGGGTGGAGGATTCCACGGCGTCGGACGGGGTGCGCTACCAGATCAACGCGCAGAACTGCGTCCACTGCAAGACCTGCGATATCAAGGACCCGAACCAGAACATCGACTGGGTGACGCCGGAGCCGATGCGGCGGGCGCGCCCCCCGGCGACAATCGACCTATCGGCGACAGTCCTCGACCTGATCACTGCCAGACGGGTTTCGCCCTGAACGCCGCCGTGGCGCGTCGGCCGACCATACATGGCGAAACGGTGCCTCGACATCCTGGCCTGACGGATCGTTCGGGTTTGACTCGGAAGCCGAGCCTTCTCATATTGCGCTGTCAGCCGGCAGTGGGTTTGGGTCACCGATATCCGGCGCCCTCGCCGAGCTGAATCGACCGGTTGGCTCCTTATGGAAAGCGGAGCTTCGAGCGGACCGTCGCTGCGGCTCGAGTTTGCGGCCAATATCCCAGATCGCCGATGGCCGCATCGAGTTGACCCTCGCGCCAGATCGGCCACGGAATGCCCGTCGGCTACAGCCGGGCTTGCGTCGAGCTGCGCAAGAGCGTTTGCTCCTGTCGATGGTTCTTCGGGCGACGACGATCGACGCACTGGATGAAGGCGGTTATTCGTCGATTGACGAAGGAATCAGATCGACGATTGAACTCACTGGGGCGCCAGCCTCTCCGGGGCGCTGAGCTTAAATACCTCAAGCGTCAATCAACGTTCGACGGTGGCGACAAGGAGGCCAAGCTCGGCCTTGCCTCATCGGCCGCCAATCCTCGATGCCGCGCCGAAAACGCCATGCGCATGGGATGATGCCGGCGCGGGCATCTTGTCGACAGCCCGTCCGACGGCGTCATGGGCTGCAATCGCGATCCAAATATCATGGATGCCGGTGATCCCCGATCCTTCGCCATTCCCGGAAAAACCATTCGCCGTAAAGATCCGCGCGTGGGCGGTGACCGGCGTGACGAACGCCATCGAGGCCGAACTGGGCTCCACTGCGCGGATCTTCGCGGGACGAGGCAGCGCCGCGGCGATCAGCGCCTCCGTTGGTTCGGATCGCGATATTCCCGGCCACCATGCCCGCATCGACATGCCGACAGATCCAGACCGCCCTATAACCGGACACCGGATGCCAAACGAAGGATCACGGCTGCTGACGCCTGCCACGGACCCGTGAGCCCACCGCCCGCCTTGCGGCGGTGGCGGGATGAGGGCCAGTCTCCTTTTCGCCCGCGCGACGCCCCGCATGTTTTCAGGCGCCGGCCCTCGCCCGGCGTCTCAGGGCTGGAACGGTTCATGACCCGCCTTCGCGCCCGCCGCACCGTCGGCGCTCGCCCTCCTGCTGGCCACCGGCTTGCCGCACGGCGCGAACGCCGCCCAGCCGAAGGAGACCGCCTCGGTCCCGTCGGGCGATTACGAGCCCGCCGACTCCCTCGAGGGCAACTTCCTCTCGGCCTACATCGCCGGCGCGGCCCGTGACACTACGGCGGCGGCGACCTTCTACCGCGAGGCCGTCCGGGCCGATCCGCGCAACGCCGAACTCGTCGAGCGCGCCTTCATCTCGCTGCTCGCCGACGGAGCCCTGCCGGACGCGTTCCGCACCGCGGAGAAGCTCGTCGCCCGCGACCCGACCAACGGGCTCGCGAACCTCTCCCTCGGCGTCCGCCAGATCAAGGCGAGCCAATGGGCCGCCGCCCGCCAGAACTTCTCGCGCAGCGGCCGCGGCGCGGCCACCGACCTCACCGCCACGCTCCTGACCGCGTGGTCCTATGCCGGCGCGGGCGACGGCAAGCGGGCGCTGGAGACCGTCGCCAAGCTCCGGGGTGAGCGCTACTACAACACGTTCCGCGACTATCACGCCGGCCTGATCGCCGCCGTGACCGGCGACGACAAGGAGGCCGAGGCGCGCCTCCGGCCGCCTATGACGGGGACCGCAACACCCTGCGGATCGTCGATGCCTACGCCCGCCAGGAGGCGAGCATGGGCCGCACCGACCTGGCGATCCAGGCCTATACCGATTTCGACCAGCTCTCCCCCCGCCACCCCCTGGTGCGGGACGCCCTGGACAAGCTGAAGGCCGGCAAGCCCCTGGGCAAGCTCGTCACCAACGCTCAAGAGGGCGCCGCCGAGGTGCTCTACGGGCTCGGCTCGGCCGGCTCGACGCAGGGCGACGAGTTGCCGGCCGTGATCTACCTGCGGCTCGCCCTCTACCTCGCCCCCGACCATGCCCTCGCCCGCCTGACCTGGCCGACACCCTCGACCGGATGAAGCAGCCGGAGCGGGCCAACGAGGCCTACGCGCAGATCCCGGCCGATTCCCCCCTCAAGCTCAACTCCGACATCCAGATCGGCCTGAACCTGGAGCAGATGGGCAAGAGCGACGAGGCGGTCGCCCAGCTCGACGCGGCCATGAAGGCCCATCCCGACGACATCGACCTGATCACCGCGCTGGGCAACGTCCAGCGGTCGCGCAAGCAGTACGCCGAGGCCGCGGCCACCTACACCCGCGCCCTCGATCTGGTCGGCAACAAGCCGGCCTCGAACTACTGGACCACATATTACTTCCGCGGCGTCGCCTACGAGCGCGCCAAGCAATGGCCGAAGGCCGAGGCCGACCTGAAGAAGGCCCTGTCCCTGGTGCCGGAGGGCCAGCCCGCCGCCAAGGCGCAGGTCCAGAACTACCTGGGCTATTCCTGGGTCGACCAGAATATGAACATCGACGAGGCGTTCAAGCTGCTGAAGCAGGCGGCGGACAACTCCCCCCGGGACGGCATGATCGTCGACAGCCTCGGCTGGGCCTATTACCGCCTCGGCCGCTGGGACGATGCGGTGCGCGAGTTGGAGAAGGCCGTCGAGCTGAAGCCCGGCGACCCGACCATCAACGACCACCTCGGGGATGCCTACTGGCGTGAGGGCCGGCGCCTGGAAGGCAAGTTCCAGTGGCAGCACGCCAAGGACCTGAACCCCGAGCCGGACGATCTCGCCAAGATCAACGACAAGCTCAAGAACGGCCTGCCGGATACGGACAAGCCCACCGCCACGGCGGAGAACCCTGCCGCCCCGGTGGCTGCCCCCCACAACCCGGAGAACCCGGAACTGCCGAAGGGCGCACCGCAGCCGCACGAGGCCCCGGGAGCGGCCGACAAGGCGAAGAAGTCGGGGGGGTAGGGTTCCCCTCCCGGGGGATCGCTGCGAGCCCCCTGGAGGCGCACAGGTTCTCCCTCCCCCGCACAGGGGGAGGGATGCGAGGTCCCATCGATGCGGGATTCTTCAACGGGAACTGAGCCCTCTACGGGCTACCCCTCCGGGACAACTCATTTTTGTCCACCGGTTGAGAAAAATCGGCGCGCATTTCCGCGCGCTTTGCCTCACATTGGCGGCCGCGGTCCTTGTCTGCCGGCCTCGCGCGGCAGATCCCATCCGGCAACGTCCGGTGGGGGGCCACCGCTGGCGCCATAGGGGAGGGGCGTGCCATGCCGTCCGACATCGAGATCGCCCGCGCGGCGACCCTGAAGCCGATCGCTCAGGTCGCGGCCAAGCTGGGCATCCCGGACGAGGCGCTGCACAATTACGGCAAGCATATCGCCAAGCTCGACCACGGCTTCATCGGCTCCCTGGAAGGGCGCCCCGAGGGCAAGCTCGTCCTCGTCACCGCCATTTCCCCGACGCCGGCGGGAGAGGGCAAGACCACCACCACGGTGGGCCTGGGCGACGCCCTGAACCGCATCGGCCAGAAGACCATGATCTGCCTGCGCGAGCCCTCGCTCGGGCCGTGCTTCGGCATGAAGGGCGGCGCGGCCGGCGGCGGCAAGGCGCAGGTCGTGCCGATGGAGCAGATCAACCTGCACTTCACCGGCGACTTCCACGCCATCACCTCGGCGCACAGCCTCGCGGCGGCGCTGATCGACAACCACGTCTACTGGGCGAACGAGCTCAACATCGACGTGCGCCGCATCTTCTGGCGCCGCGTCGTCGACATGAACGACCGGGCGCTGCGCCAGATCACCCAGTCGCTCGGCGGCGTCGCCAACGGCTTCCCCCGGGAGGACGGCTTCGACATCACCGTCGCCTCCGAGGTGATGGCGGTGTTCTGCCTCGCCAAGAACCTCGAGGACCTGGAAGAGCGCCTCGGCCGGATCGTCATCGCCGAGACCCGCGACCGCAAGCTCGTCACCCTCAAGGACGTGAAGGCCACCGGCGCGATGACGGTGCTCCTCAAGGACGCCCTGCAGCCGAACCTCGTGCAGACCCTGGAGGGCAACCCGGCCCTCATCCACGGCGGCCCCTTCGCCAACATCGCCCATGGCTGCAACTCGGTCATCGCCACCCGGGCCGGCCTGCGGCTGGCCGACTACACGGTGACGGAGGCGGGCTTCGGCGCCGACCTCGGCGCCGAGAAGTTCCTGGACATCAAGTGCCGGCAGGCGGGGATCAGCCCCTCGGCCGTGGTGATCGTCGCCACCGTCCGCGCCCTCAAGATGCATGGCGGCGTCAACAAGAAGGACCTCGGCAACGAGAACGTCGACGCCCTGGAGAAGGGACTTCGCGAACCTCGCCCGACACGTCACCAACGTGCGCAATTTCGGCCTGCCGGTGGTGGTGGCGGTGAACCACTTCTACGCCGACACCGACGCCGAGCACGCCAAGCTCAAGGCCCTGTGCAGCGAGAAGCTCGGGGTCGAGGCGATCACCTGCAAGCACTGGGCTGACGGCGGCGCCGGGGCCGAGGACCTCGCCCACGCCGTGGTGAAGCTCGCCGGGGGCGGCGCGCAGCCGATCCGCTACACCTACGAGACCGAGACGACGCTCTCCGACAAGATCCGCGCCATCGCCACCAAGCTCTACGGGGCAGGGGACGTGCAGATCGAATCGAAGGCCGCGCAGAAGCTCGCCGCCTTCGAGAAGGAGGGCTACGGCCACCTGCCGATCTGCATGGCCAAGACGCAGTACTCGTTCTCCACCGATCCGGCCCTGATGGGAGCCCCCGAGGGCCACGTGGTCGCCGTGCGCGACGTGCGCCTCTCGGCCGGCGCGGGCTTCGTGGTGGCGATCTGCGGGGAGATCATGACCATGCCCGGCCTGCCCCGGGTCCCGGCCGCCGACACGATCCGCCTCGACGCGAACGGGCAGATCGACGGGTTGTTCTGAGCCGACATCCGCAGAGTCAGAACGGCGAGCCGGAGTGAGGGCGCCCACCGGCGCCCTCTCCCCGTTCGGCCGTTGCCGCAGGCGCGATCGCCGGGCGGGTTGAACGCACGCCGCCCTCCTCGTCACTCCCCGGCGAAGCCCAAGGGTTGACGGAGTCTTGCTACGCTGAGACACGTCACGGGTCCTGACCTATCGCCCGTGCGGGGAGCGGCGGCGCCGTGAGACCGATAGCCTCGCGCGAGGAGCCTTTCGTCTCGAAATCGATCGCCGGCGCCAAGGGCGCCGCCGACCGCGGACCGGCTGCGCCGGCCGGGGACGACCTGATCGAGCTTCTGTTCTTCGCCTACCGCGACTTCGTCGGCGACCCCGACCGGATCCTCGCCGATTACGGCTTCGGGCGGGCGCACCACCGGGTGCTGCACTTCGTCGACCGCTACCCCGGCCTGACCATCGCCGAGTTGCTCGACATTCTGCGAATCACCAAGCAAAGCCTCAACCGGGTGCTCAAGGACCTGATCGGCCAGGGCTACGTCGTCCAGCGACCGGGGACGAGCGACCGGCGCCAGCGGCTCCTGTCCTGCACCCCGGCGGGCGCGGCCCTCGCCGCCGACCTCACCCGGGTCCAGGCCCGGCGCCTCGCCCGGGCGCTCGCCGCCCCGGATGCCGCGGCCTCACCGGAGGATTTCCTGATGGCGATGATCGAGCCCGAGGACCGCCCGGCGGTCCGTCGCCTGATGGCCCGGCGCAGCGCCCGGCCGGCGAACGGGGAGGGGGCCTGATGTCGGCCACCGCCCGGCCGGAGGCGACCGACCTGCCCGACGAGGCGCCCACATCCTCGTCGTCGACGACGACCGGCGCCTGCGCGAGTTGCTGGCGCCCGCTACCTCGCGGAACAGGGGTTCCGCGTCACCGCCGCCGCCAGCGCCGCCGAGGCCCGAGCGCGGGCCCAGGCCCTCGTCTTCGACGCGATGGTCCTCGACGTGATGATGCCGGGCGAGAACGGGTTCGATTACGCCCGCAGCGTCCGCGAGACCTCGAAGGTCCCGATCCTGATGCTCACCGCCCGCTCGAACACCAACGACCGGGTGATGGGGCTGGAGATCGGCGCCGACGATTACCTGCCCAAGCCCTTCGACCCCCGCGAACTGACCCTGCGGCTCACCAACATCATCAACCGCTCTCCCGCGCGCCCCCGCGACGGGGAGGCGGCTCCGGTCGCCTTCGGGCCCTTCGCCTACCGGCCGGACCGGGGCGAGTTGCGCCGGGATGGGGAGACCCTCCGCATCACCGAGCGCGAGCGCGAGATCCTGACGATCCTGTCCCAGGCGGCCGGGGCGGCGGTGGAGCGCGAACAGCTGGCCGGCGACAGCGGGGCGGCGGCGGAGCGGGCGATCGACGTGCAGATGAACCGCCTGCGCCGGAAGATCGAGGTCGATCCGGCCAACCCGACCTTCCTGCAAACGGTGCGCGGCGTCGGCTACCGGCTGGTGATCGACTGAGACGGGGTGTCAGGGGCAAACCCTCTGGCGGGCGCAGGGCGGCGCCCTGCGAGGGCCCCCTCCTGGGACATCCCTGATTTCACCCCTTCTTCACCCGCCGCCCGAAGATCGCGGTGCCGACCCGGACATGGGTGGCGCCCACTTGGATCGCCGCCGGATAATCCGCGCTCATGCCCATCGACAGGATCGGCAGGTTGCGCTCCTGCGCGAGCTTGGCCAGCAGGGCGAAATGGGCCGAGGGCGGGTCCTCCACCGGGGGGATGCACATCAGCCCCTGGATCGCGAGCCCGTGGGTGTCGCGACACTCCGCAAGCAGCGTGTCGAGCTGGTCCACGGGGATGCCGCCCTTCTGCGCCTCGTCGCCGGTGTTGACCTGGATCAGCAGCTTCGGCGTCCGCCCGGTCCGGGCGATCTCCTTGGCGAGGGCGGCGGCGAGCGACAGGCGGTCGAGGGAATGGATCACGTCGAACAGGGCCACCGCCTCCCGGGCCTTGTTCGATTGCAGCGGCCCGACGAGGTGCAACTCCACATCCGGGAACCGCTCCTTCAGCGCCGGCCACTTCGCCGCCGATTCCTGCACGTAGTTCTCGCCGAACAGCCGCTGGCCGGCCTCCAGCGCCGGCAGAATGCCCTCCGCGGGCACCGTCTTCGAGATGGCGATCAGGTGCACGTCGGCCGGGTCCCGGTCGCTGTCGCGGGCGGCGCGGGCCACCCCCTCGCGGACCTCGGCGAGCCCGGCGGCGACATCGGCCTCACCGACGGGGGGCAGGTGACTGGTCTCGGCGCGGGGGGCGGTCCGGGCAGGGGCGCGGCCATGGGAGTCTCCACGGTGAGGGGCGGCCAGAGCCATCCCCACAGGCCAGCCCCGCGTCAACCCTCGACCCCGGCCGTTGACCCGTCGCCTCCCGGATATGCTACTGCGCCGCAAGACGATCCCGGTGGCCAGGCCGCCCGTTCCCGATAGACCGCTCCCGATGACCGACGCACCGACCCCGCTCGAACGCTACAACGCCAAGGATGCCGAGCCGCGCTGGCAGGCCGAATGGGCGAAGGCGAAGATCTTCGAGACGGACAACGCCGACCCGCGCCCGAAATACTACGTGCTGGAGATGTTCCCCTACCCGTCGGGGCGCATCCACATGGGCCATGTGCGCAACTACGCGATGGGCGACGTGGTGGCCCGCTACAAGCGCGCCCGGGCTTCAACGTGCTGCACCCGATGGGCTGGGACGCCTTCGGCCTGCCGGCCGAGAACGCCGCCATGGAGCGCAAGGTCAACCCGCGCACCTGGACCTACGAGAACATCGCCACCATGCGCGGCCAGCTGCAGTCTCATGGGCCTGTCCCTCGACTGGAGCCGCGAGATCGCGACCTGCGATCCGGCCTATTACAAGCACCAGCAGCGCATGTTCCTCGACTTCCTGGAGAAGGGCCTCGTCGCCCGCCGGACGGCGAAGGTGAACTGGGATCCGGTCGATCACACCGTGCTCGCCAACGAGCAGGTGATCGACGGGCGCGGCTGGCGCTCCGGCGCCCTGGTGGAGCAGCGCGAGCTGACCCAGTGGTTCTTCCGCATCACCAACTTCGCGGAGGATCTGCTGACCGCCCTCGACGGGCTCGACCGCTGGCCGGAGAAGGTCCGGCTGATGCAGAAGAACTGGATCGGCCGCTCCGAGGGCCTGGAGGTCCGCTTCGCAGCTGACGCAGCCGCCACGGCCGGCGGCCGGCGAGACGGAACTGCGCGCCTACACGACCCGGCCCGACACGCTGTTCGGCGCGAAGTTCCTGGCGATCGCCGCCGACCATCCCATCGCCACCGCTCTCTCCGAGGGGAACGGGGCGCTCAAGGAATTCATCGGGGAGTGTCAGCGCATCGGCACGGCCCAGGCCGCGATCGATACCGCCGAGAAGCTCGGCTTCGACACCGGCCTGCGGGTGCGGCATCCCCTCGACCCGTCCTGGGAGCTGCCGGTCTACGTCGCGAACTTCGTGCTCATGGACTACGGCACCGGCGCGGTGTTCGGCTGCCCGGCGCATGACCAGCGCGACCTCGACTTCGCCCGCGCCAAGGGCCTGCCCGTGGTCCCGGTCGTGTGCCCGCCCGGCACGGATCCGGCGACGCTCGACATCGGCGACGTGGCCTTCACCGAGGACGGCCGGCTCGTCAACTCGCGCTTCCTCGACGGCCTGACGACCGACGAGGCCAAGCGAGGAGGTGGCGCGCGCCTCGAAAGCCGGACCTCTCGCCACCCGCAAGGTGCAGTTCCGCCTGCGCGACTGGGGCATCTCGCGCCAGCGCTACTGGGGCTGCCCGATCCCGGTGATCCATTGCGACGAGCTGCGGCGTCGTGCCGGTGCCGGTCGCCGACCTGCCGGTGACGCTGCCCGAGGACGTCGACTTCGACGCGCCCGGCAACATGCTGGACCGCCACCCGACCTGGAAGCACGTCGCCTGCCCGAACTGCGGCGCCGCGGCCCGGCGCGAAACCGACACGATGGACACGTTCGTCGATTCGTCCTGGTACTTCGCCCGCTTCACCGCCCCTGGAACGACGGACGCGCCCGACGACCCGCGACCGTGGTCGCCAACCGCATGCTGCCGGTCGACCAGTATATCGGCGGCATCGAGCACGCGATCCTGCACCTGCTCTACGCCCGGTTCTTCACCCGGGCGATGAGCGAGACCGGCTGGTCCGGCGTCTCCGAGCCCTTCGCCGGCCTGTTCACCCAGGGCATGGTGGTGCACGAGACCTATAGGACGCCGCCGGCGCCTGGGTCCGCCGGCCGAGATCCGCGGCGACCAGCGAGGGGGGGAGCGGCGGCGTTTCACGCTGAAAACGCGACGGGCCGGTCACCATCGGCGGCATCGAGAAGATGTCGAAGTCCAAGCGCAACGTCGTCGACCCGGACGACATCATCGGCACCTACGGGGCCGATACGGCGCGCTGGTTCATGCTGTCCGACAGCCCGCCGCCGGACCGCGACGTACCGGGGCGGATCGTGGCATGGAAGGTGCGTCCGCCCTCTTAAATGAAGCACACGGACCCGCCGCCGGGCGATGCCGGCGATTCCGTGCCCGCGATTTGAACCCCGTGACCAGCATCTCAGTCACGGCCAGCACAAGCCTATACGGCCCACCGCGACGAGCCATGCGCATTCGGGCAGAACCGAATGGCCAGCGCGCATCAGCAGCAGGAGGCGAGCGGCGCGCCTCAGCAGCACCGACGCCGACCGCCCCCAGATCACCACGCGCTGTCCTCCATCGATTCGAGCCTGTCGGCGCTCGACCGGGGTCGGCGGCGCTCGACCATCGCAACGGGCGAAAGAAGGGCGGCGGCGCGCATCGAGCAGCACGTCCAGGCGACACCCGCCTCGACCCGTCCCAGATGAAGGACCGGATCGACAGCCTGATCAGCGATCAGGTCAGCAGCGGCGCCCTGACCAGCGATCAGGCGAGCGAGCTGAAGAACCTCTTCTCCAGCCACGGCACCAGCGTCACCAGTTCCAGACACCACCGGCGGAGCCCCGCCGCCGCCGCCCGGGCCGCCGCCGTCCGATGCCGATGCGAGCGGGACGGGGACCACCTCGGTTTCGTCGGGACCTCGTCCACCGCGAGTTCGGCCAGCGACCTGCTGTCGACCTTCATCCAGCAGCTCCAGGCCGCCCAGCAGAGCGGGTCCGGCTACGCGGCGAGCGGCGCCACCGCTTCGACGCAGTCCTCGGCCCTGCTGTTCGATTTCAAGAGCTAGCCTTCGGGTCGCCATTCCGGCCGGTCTCTTGCACTGATCCTCCCACGGGCGCATCCGCCCGGGGTGGGGGCAGTGTGGAGACGTGACGGAATGACGGACAGGCCGAAGGTCGCATTCATCGGTACGGGCGGGACGATCTCCCTCGCTCGGTCGCGATTCCCTGGACATCCTCGACTACACGGCGACCGACCGTCGCCTCGATGCGAACGCCATCGTTGCGGCCGTTCCCGAACTCGCGAGCGTGGCCGACGTGGTGCCGGTCCCCTTCCGGGCGGTGCCGAGCCCGGCCATCGGCTTTGCCGAGTGGCGGGACCTCGTCCACCTGTGCGAGCGGGCGGTGGCCGACCATCCCGGCCTCGCCGGCATCGTCATCGGCCACGGCACGGCCACCCTGGAAGAGACGGCCTACGCCTTGAGCCTCACCCTCACGGTGGAGGTTCCGGTGGTGCTGGTGGGCTCGCAGCGGCCGATGAGCGCCCTGTCCACCGATGCGGCCCTCAACCTCGTGGCGGCCGTGCGCACCGCCGCCGCCCCGGCATCCCGGGGGCGGGGGGTCCTCGTGGTGCTGAACGACGAGATCCAGGCGGCACGGGACGTCACCAAGACCTCCGTCGCCCGGCTCCAGACCTTCAGGACCGCCGATTTCGGGGTCCTCGGTCACGTGGATGGGACGAGCGTCCACTACTACCGCCGCAGCGAGCGGGCCCACGCACCCGGCACGCCCTTCGACATCCGGGAGCGGACCTCCCTGCCGCGGGTCGATGTCGCCTACGGTTACGCCGATGCGGACGGGACCGCGGTGCGCGCCTTCCTGGCTGCCGGAGCCCGGGGACTCGTAGCGGCCGGCCTTGCACCCGGGATGATGCCTCCGGGCGAGGCGGATGCCCTCGCCGAGGCGGCGGCGGCGGGTATCCCGGTGGTGATGTCGACCCGGGCGGGCAGCGGCGTCGTGCCGCTCACCACGCGCCTGCGCGAGCGGGGCATCCTCAGCGCCGACAACCTCACGCCGCAGAAGGCGCGGATCCTCCTTGCCCTTGCCCTCACCGTCACGCAGGACAGGTCCGAGATCGCCCGCCTGTTCGCCACCTACTGAGGCTTGGTCATGCTCCCCGCCATCGATCCCGCGCACGCCCTGCTCGTCGTCATCGACCTCCAGGGCCGGCTCGTCCCGGCGATCGCGGACGGGGAGGGCGTCGTCGCCCAGGCCAAGCGCCTGTGCGAGGCGGCCGACCTGCTGGGCGTGCCGGTGCTCCTCACGGAGCAGAACCCGGCGGGCCTCGGCGGTACCGTGCCGGACCTCGCCGGCCGGGAGGCCTTCCCGAAGATGGATTTCGACGTGACGCGGGCCCCCGGCTTCCTCGACCGGGTGCCCGCCGGGGCGGACGTGATCCTGGCCGGCTGCGAGGCGCATATCTGCGTCCTGCAGACGGCCCTGGGCCTGCTGGGCGCCGGTCGCCGGGTGCGGGTGGTCCGGGATGCGGTGGGCTCCCGCCGCCCGGAGAACCGCGACGCCGCCCTTCAGCGCCTCGCGGCCCCGGGGGCGGACGTGGTGACGACCGAGATGGTGGTGTTCGAATGGCTCGGAAGCGCGGCGCACCCGCGCTTCCGTGAGGTGGTGAAACTGGTGAAGTAGCTAGAGCGTTTTCTGTAACCCTTGGATCACAGAAAACGCTCTAGCCCATTGTTTTTGCCGCATTTTCTTGCGCCGAACCGGCATCCACTTCTGCGGAAAATGCTCTAAGGCTCAGGACTTCTCCAGCGCCGCACGGGTCGCCCCGTCGGCGCCGATGTCGTCGGTGCCGACCATGCCGAGGGCTTCGATGAGACGGACCCGGGCCCGGCTCACCCGGCTCTTGATGGTGCCCACGGCCACGCCGCAGATCTCCGCCGCCTCCTCGTAGGTGAAGCTCTGCGCACCCACGAGGATCAGCGCCTCCCGCTGGGAGTGAGGCAGCAGGTTCAGGGCCTCCTGAAACTGCGCCATCTCCATCCGCACCTCCTGCTCCGGCAGGGACGCGAGGCGGGCGGCATGGGCGCCGTCGGCATCCTCCACCTCGCGCTTGCGCTTGCGCTGCTCCGAGTAGAACAGGTTGCGCAGGATGGTGAACAGCCACGCCGTGAGGTTGGTCCCCCTGCGGAAACTCGCAGCCTTGGTCCAGGCGCGCACCAGCGTGTCCTGAACGAGGTCGTCGGACCGGTCGAGGTCGTAGGTCAGGGAGAAGGCGAAGGCCCGCAGCGCCGGAATCGCGCCGAGGAGCAGGTCGCGCATCTCCGCATCGGCACCCGCAGGCGTGCCCAGGGGACTGACGGACGGAACAGGCTGCATCATCGCGAAGACTCCCGTTCGCCGCCCTCGGCCAGATCGTCCAGCAGGGCACGCAGGTGGTCGGGGATCGGGAGGGCGAGCATCTGCGCGTAGTGACGCTGCAGTTCCTCGCCGATCCGGGCGCGGGCCATGGCGTCGATCGGCCGGCGCGACGGACCGGTCTCCGGGCGCCCATCCACGGGTCCGGCCCGGGCGGAGGGTGCCATTTCCCCCTCGTCATGATCCTGCATCGTCGTTCCCCCCAAGCGGGTGACGGGGCGGGGGGCCGGTCGATCCGAGAGATGGTGCTGCGGTCCAACCGGCCGCGCCCTCACGCATCGCCGATGCCGGGGCTGATACGGCGTGTGGATTTAATCCGTTCTGAATCGAATATTCAGCTAATGTTAACGTGCTTAACTACGAGATATTTCCGAAATGTTGCAAGTTACAAAGCAGAAATACTTCCAACTTGGCAATACAGCTTAAGCATTGCAGATGAACGAAAGCTGAGCCGTGGCCCCGGGCAAGCGAGGCCGTTGACGCGTCTCTTCCATCGCCGCCTCAGCCTCGCACCGGGAAGCCGGCCGTCCTCCTATTCGCCACCTCATCCCGAGGTGCGGCTATGGGATGGGAGCAAGCGGCTTCGATCTGGCTCGCAGGGCGGGCCGAGCTCGAACCCGCTTGCCCATCACCGATCGCGGGGCACAATCTGCGTATCGGATACGGGCTTTGCTGCAACGCAGCAACGAGATACAAGGGTGTCCTGCGGGCGCCCGGTCCACACGTGGCCCCGCCCCGGAGCGACCGGATGATCGGCCTGCGAGTCCGGAGGGTGCTCGCGCTTCCGGCGCCGTGTTTGCAGCCAATGCGGTTAAGTTAGAAAACAATTCTTTCAGCCAAAGGCCCTCGAATTTGGTAGAGGGCCCTGAATTCCCCGGATTGCGGAAGACTGGCCCCTTACGCGATCCGAATTGTGATCATTGTGAGAGCAGGAGCGGTCGATGTCGGGTGAAAACGCGGACCTCATCCATCCGGTCATCCTGTGCGGCGGTTCCGGCACGCGGCTCTGGCCCGCCTCCCGTGAGAGCTTCCCGAAGCAGTTCATCCCGCTGGCCGAGGCTCACCGCTCGTCCTTCCAGGCGACCGCCGCCCGCGTCACCGACACGACGCTGTTCGCCCACCCCGCCATCCTGACGGCCAACGACGCCCGGTTCATCGTGGCCGAGCAATTGGCCCAGGCCAAGCTCTCCGCCGACATCCTCCTCGAACCGTCCCGGCGCGACTCGGCCGCCGCCGTCACCATCGCGGCGCTCCACGCCGCCGCCCGCCAGCCGGATGCCCTGGTGCTGATCCTGGCCGCCGACCACCTCATCGGCGACGACAAGGCCTTCCTCGATGCGGTGCGCCAGAGCCGCCCCGGCGCCCAGGCCGGGCACATCATGACGCTGGGCCTCGTCCCGACCTATCCCGCCACCGCCTACGGCTACATCCAGCCGGGCGAGGCGCTGCCGGGAGCAGCCGGTGAGGCGGGCGCCCGCGTGGTCCAGCGCTTCCTGGAGAAGCCCGATGCCACCCGCGCCGCGGGCCTGATCGCCGAGGGCGCGCTGTGGAACAGCGGCTACTTCCTGTTCCGGGCCGACGTGATGCTCGACGAGATGCGCGCCCACGCGCCGAAGGTGCTGGAGGCGGCCCGGGCCGCCTACGAGGGCGCGGCCCGCGACCTCGACTTCCTCCGCCTCGACGCCGACGCCTTCGCCCAGGCGCCGCAGATCTCGGTGGACTACGCCGTGATGGAGCGGACCGACCGGGCCGCCGTGCTGCCGGTCTCCTTCCCCTGGTCCGATATCGGCACCTGGGGTGCCCTGTGGGAGGTCTCGCCGCAGGATGCCGACGGCAATGCCGTGCGCGGCCGGGTGGCCCTCCACGGCACCCGCAACAGCCTCGTCCACAGCGAGGGCGAGCTGCTGACGACGGTGGTCGGCCTCGACGACGTGGTGGTGGTGGCCACCTCCGATGCGGTGCTCGTCACCAGCCGGGAGCGGGGCGGCGAGGTGAAGAACCTCGTGGAGCAGTTGCGCGCCAAGGGCGAGCCCGAGGCCGACGCCCACCGCCTGATGTACCGCCCCTGGGGCAACTACCAGCGGATCGACATCGGCTCGCGCTTCCAGGTGAAGCGGATCACGGTGAAGCCCGGCGCCCGCCTCTCGCTGCAGAAGCATTTCCACCGGGCCGAGCACTGGGTGGTGGTCCGCGGCACCGCCGAGGTGACGGTCGATGAGCGGGTGAGCCTCGTCCACGAGAACGAGGCGATCTACCTGCCGATCGGCTGCGTCCACCGCCTCGCCAACCCCGGCAAGATCCCCCTGGAGCTGATCGAGGTCCAGGTCGGCTCCTACACCGGCGAGGACGACATCATCCGCATCGAGGACGTCTACGGGCGCTGAGCCATCCGCTCCCGGAGCCGCTTGCGGACTAGGAGCCAGCGGCCCCGCGCGAAGCCGTCGCTGCGGAACCACGCGGCCTCCTCCTGCACGAAGGCCCCGTAATCCGGGTCATCGGGATGAGCCCGCTCCATCGCGTCGGCCAGCGCCTCGATCTCCTCAGGGGGAATGAGGCGCGGCCGGATTACGGTCTCGACGATGAACAGGACGAAGCCCGTCGCAGGCACGAGGCCCGCTAGGCCATAGGCGATCCACATCATCGCCTATCCCCACGGTCGGCCACCCTCGTCATGGCGGGCAGCTTTCGCGCTGCCAGTTCCACCGACATTGCTTCGCTTGGCTGGCAAAGACGGATCGGTTGCACGGGACGCTCGATCACACCGCAGCGGCGCTGTGCAGCTATCCGTAATTGTATTACGATTTTATCGGTTTTTGCAATCTCAATTCCTATATCTGACCCGTCTGGGTTTGCATGCCGCCTGCTGGGGGCCCGGCATGTCACTCGCAGAGATTTTCGGGACGAACCTACGTCATCACCGGAAGGCGAGGGGCCTGACGCAGGCTGCGCTGGCCGAGCAGGTCGACTTATCGAGCGAGATGATCAGCAAAAATCGAGCGAGGAGCGGCCGTGCCATCCTTCGAGTCGATCCGGCGGATCGCCGAGTGTCTGAACCTTCCCGAGCCGGCCCTGTTCGGTGTCGGGCCAACGCTGATGGACACCACCGAGCGAAGCCGCCTCCTTAGCCGGATCCACGCCCGACTCTCTCGTCTCAACGAGGATGAACTTGCCCGCGCGGAAAGGATGCTGTCCGCCCTGACGGATTAGGCGCCCCCTCGGGGACTGGTGCCGGCGGAGAGGATCGAACTCCCGACCTTCGGTTTACAAAACCGCTGCACTACCGCTGTGCTACGCCGGCCCGGTGGCCCGTGGGCCCCCGCTTGCTAGCAGCCGCAGCGCCCCCGCCTCAAGCCGGGGCGAGGGCGGCGGCGCGGCTTTCGCCCGGGCGCAGGGTGCCCGTGAGCAGGTCCACCTGCGCGGCGAGCCTCGCGAAGGAGGGACCCCGTGGCGTCTCCGGGCGGGGAGGCAGGCTCGCCTCGCCCTCGCCGAGCGCCGCCAGCGTCCCCACGATCCAGTCCCGCCACGCCGTGTCCTCCGGGTCGGAGGCCTCGGGAAGGTGGCGCAGCACCGAGAGGCGGGCGCTGATTCGGCGCAGGGTCGCGTCGGCGACCATCGCCGCCTCGACCTCCGGGTGCTGCCCCGCCCGGGGCTGTTGCAGCGCCCGGGAGAGGGCGGCCTCCAGATCGTTCAGGGCGAGGCCCGCCGCCCGGGCCGTGGCGCCGGTCGCCGCGTCGCGATCCTCCCCGGGGGCCGCCTTCAGCACCGCCCGGGCGAAGGCCGCGTGGTCGGCCAGCGTCCGGCGCAACTCCCGCCGGACCTGATCCGGCTCCCAGATCGGCCAGAGGACGAGGCAGCTCGCCACCGCGATCACCCCGCCCAGCACCGTGAAGGCCGCCCGCTCGCCCACGATCTCCCAGGAGCTGTGGCCCGGCTCCAGCACCTCCACGAGGAGGACGACGAGGGGCGTCAGGCAGGTGATGAAGAACCCGTAGGAGATCTGCCGGGCGGCGAAGCCGACGATGCTCAGCGCCAGGATCAGCCCGGCCTGCCACAGGGGCGTGGCCGCGTAATAGGCCAGCACCGCCCCGACGATCCCGCCGAGCACCGTGCCGCCGATCCGCTCCAGCGCCCGCTGCCACGTGGCCGCGTAGAAGGGCTGCATGGTCAGCACGAGGGTGATGACGAGCCAGTGGGCGAAGGTCCCGCCGTAACTGAGCGTCCCCATCAGCGCCGGGGCGGCGACGACGCTCGCCCGCACCGCATGGCGCAGGTTGGGGGAGGCGAAGGTGAAGTTCTGCACCAGCGGATCGAGGGTGCGCGCCCGCCAGTCGAGCCGCCCGCCCAGGCCGAGGCCGCCGGGGCGGTAGCCCTCCGGCGTCGAGAGCTTGGCGCCGATCCGCACCCGCCCGAGGATGCGTCCGCCGAGGCGCGCGAGGGTCGGATCGGTCCCGGCCAGCCCCTCCTCGGCCCGGACCAACCCCCGTTCGAGACGGTCGAGGTCGAGGGTCGCGTCGTCCCGGATCGCCCGGGCGATCACCACGAGGAGCGGGCGCAGGCGGCGCAGGAACTGGCGGGCCGCCTCCCGCTGGCCGGGGGTGGGGCGGCTGTCGAGGAGTTCGGTGACGGCGATGAGGCTGGAGAAGATCTGCTCGGCACTCTCCAGGCGCAGCAGGGCCTGGGCGGTGCGCTCGGAGACCCGCTCGCGGCTCCGAGCGAGGTCGAGGATCATCGTCCGGGCGGTCTCGATGCCCGTGCGCACCCCCGGCGGTGGGCGCGGGGCATGGCCGTCGAAGGCCTCGGTCTCGGGGTCCGCCAGGGCCGCCAGCCGTTCGAGGTCGCCGACGAGCCGGGCCAGCCCCGCCAGACATCGGCCACCGCCCGGTGCGCCGGGCGGTAGGGGTGAAGGCGCCAGATGACGATGGCGAGGAAGGTCGCCCACAATCCCCCGGCGGCGAACATCACCGCCGTCAGCCCCGCCTCGGCTGGGGTCAACGCCCGGTCGAGGGCGATACAGACCACCACCACGAGGACGTTGCCCGCCGCCTGCGCCTGGATGCTCCAGACGCGGATATAGGTGCAGGCGAAGATCACCGCGCAGGCCACCGGCACCACCACCGGGAGGCCGAGGGGCCGCATCAGGCCGAGGCCACCCCAGACCAGGCCGCCGATCAGGGAGAAGGTGGTGAGCACCCTCAGGCGCACCCCCATCGGCCCGCCGGTGTCGCAGAAGCAGGTGAGGTTGGCCGCGAAGGCCATCGAGAGCAGGGGCGGCCACTGCATCAGGATGGCGAGCAGGAACACGACGCCGAAGGCGAAGCCGGCCCGCACCCCCTCGGAGACCTGCACGCTGCGCAGATCGAGGCCGATCGGCAGCCGGGCGAGGTCGGCCCCTGGCTGTCCCAGGGTCCCGCGCCCTGTGCGCCACCGGCGCCGGGGCCGGTCGGGCAGGGGGGCGAGCGGGGGAGGGGAGGACACGCGTGGGATTCCTCGGCGGGCTCCCCAATCCGGGGCGCCCCGTCAGGTGTCGAAAAGCGGGCCGAGCCGCAAGGGCCTCGTGGCCTTCCCCGCCCCTGCGCGACCTGGTCATGGACCTTCGGTCCCGCCCTTTCCCCTCATCCCGAGGCGCGGCGAAGCCGCCTCGAAGGGGGCCCCGGAGGGCACCGCGCCTCCCGGAAGACTCTTCCGACGCCTCCGATGCGCTTCGGCGCCTCAGGATGTGGGCGCTTCGGGAAGAACCGCCCTTTCCCGGTCGGGCCCTCAGGACGCCGGGTGGCGCTCGGGGTCGTGGCGATCCTCTGTCGAAGGAGCGGAACGCGGGGTGCGCGATGTCCCGAACCGCGCGGACAGGACCGGCAGCAGCACCAGGGTGAGCAGGGTGGCGCTGATCAACCCGCCGATCACCACCGTCGCCAGGGGCCGCTGAATTTCGGCGCCGGTGCCGGTGGCCAGCGCCATCGGCACGAAGCCGAGGGAGGCGACCAGCGCCGTCATCGCCACCGGCCGCAGGCGGGTCTCGGCCCCTTCGAGGATCGCCTCCCGCACCGGGCGGCCCGCCGCCATGAGCTGGCGGATGGCGGTGAGCATGACGAGCCCGTTCAGCACGGCCACCCCGACAGGGCGATGAACCCCACCGCCGCCGGCAGCGAGACCGGCATGTCCCTCAGCCACAGGGCGGCGATCCCCCCGGTGAGCGCCAGCGGCACGGCGCTGAACACCAGGGCCGCATCCCGTGCCCTTCCCAGCGCCCCGCAGAGCAGGAGGAAGATCAGCCCGAAGCAGGCGGGAACCACCACGGTGAGGCGCCCCCGGGCCGAGGCGAGGTTTTCGAACTGGCCCCCCCAGGTCACGGTGGAGCCGGCGGGCAAATCCAGCCCTGCCACCTGCGCTTGCGCCTGCGCCACGACGGAGCCGATGTCCCGCCCCCGGACGTTGGCCGTGATGACCACCCGCCGCCGGCCGTTCTCCCGGCTGATCTGGTTCGGGCCCTCGCGCACGGAGAAGCTCGCCACCTGCTTCAGGGGCACCGAGGCCGCCCGGCCGTTCGGGCCCGGGGGCAGGGGCACGGGGATGTTCTCCAGGGCCTCCCGGTCCTCGCGCACGGCATCGGTGAGCCGCACGACGATGGGGAAGCGCCGGTCCCCCTCGAACACCACCCCGGCGGAGCGGCCGCCGATGGCCACGCCGACGACGTCCTGGATCGCCCCGGTGCCCGGCCCCGCGGGCGGCCGCCTCGGCCTTGTCGATGCGGATCTCGAGGAAGGGCAGGCCGGCGGTCTGCTCCACCTTCACATCCTCCGCCCCCGGAATGCCCCTCAGGATCCCGGCGATCCGGTCCGCCACCTTGCGCATCGGGGGGAACTCGTCGCCGAACACCTTCACCGCGATATCGCCCCGGGTCCCGGCCAGAAGCTCGTTGAACCGCAATTGGATCGGCTGCGAGAACTCGTACATGTTGCCGGCTAATCGACCGAGGGCCTTCTCCATCTGCTCCTGCAGCTCGGCCTTGCTCAGGGACGGGTCCGGCCACTCCTCCTGCGGCTTGAGCATGACGAAGGTGTCCGAGGCGTTGGGCGGCATCGGGTCGGAGGCGACCTCGGCCGTGCCGGTCTTCGAGAACACAGCGTCGCGACCTGCGGGAAGGTGCCGATCACCTCCTCCACCTTCAATTGCATCGCCTGGGACTGGGACAGGGAGGTCGAGGGGATGCGGGTGGCACTCAGCGCGATGCTCTTCTCATCGAGCTGCGGCACGAACTCCGTGCCGAGGCGGCTCGCCAGCAGCCCCGCCCCGACCAGCAGGACGAGGGCCGCCATGACGGCGCCGGGTGCGCGCAGGGCCCCCCGAGCACCGGCCGGTAGGCGGCCTTCAGGGCACGGATGGGGGGCCCGTCGGTCTCCGTGACCCGCCCGGCGAGGACGATGGCACTGAGCGCCGGCACGAAGGTGAGGGACAGCACGAAGGCCGCCGCCAGGGCGAGGATCACCGTCAGCGCCATGGGCGTGAACAGCTTGCCCTCGACCCCGGTGAAGGTCAGGAGCGGGACATAGACCAGGATGATGATCGCCTGTCCGTAGAGGGAGGGGCGGATCATCTCCTCGGCGGAGGCGCGGACGGTGCGCAGCCGTTCCTCCCGATCGAGGGGCCGCCCGAGGTCGTGCTGCCGCTCGGCGAGGTGGCGCAGCGCGTTCTCGGTGATGATCACCGCCCCGTCGACGATCAGCCCGAAATCGAGCGCCCCGAGGCTCATCAGGTTGGCCGAGATCCCGGCCTCGACCATGCCGGCAAGGTGAGCAGCATCGCCACCGGGATGACCAGCGCCGTGATGACGGCCGCCCGGATGTTGCCGAGCAGCAGGAACAGGATGACGATGACGAGCGCCGCGCCCTCGGCGAGGTTCCGGGCCACCGTCTTCACCGTAGCCTCGACGAGGCGGGTCCGGTCGAGGACCGTGCGGATCTCGATGCCCGGCGGAAGGGCCCGGCGGATCTCGTCGAGGCGGGCGCCGACGGCGGCGGCCACGGTGCGGCTGTTCTCGCCGATCCGCATCAGGGCGGTGCCGATCACCACCTCCTTTCCGTCCTCGCTGCCCGCCCCGGTGCGCAGGTCCCGCCCGATGCGCACCTCGGCGATGTCGGTTGATCCGCACCGGCACGCCGCCCCGGGTCGCGACGACCACGTCGGCGATCTCGTCCATGCCGGCGAGGCGACCGGCGGCGCGGACGACGTAGCCCTCGCCGTTATCCTCCAGGTAGCGGGCGCCCTGGTTGGCGTTGTTGGTCTCCAGCGCCGGGCGACGTCGCCGAAGGAGAGGTCGAGGGCGGCCAGCCGGTTCGGGTCCGGCTGGACGTGGTACTGCTTCTCGAACCCGCCGATGCCGTCGACCCCCGCCACCCCCGGCACGGTGCGGATCTGCGGCCGCACGATCCAGTCCTGCACCGTGCGGAGATAGGCGGTCTGTTCCAGATCGGTGGCGAGGCGCTGGCCCTCGGGGGTCAGGTAGCTGCCGTCCCCCTGCCAGCCCGGTTTGCCCGGCCGAGGGCGCCTTCCGGCGCTCCGGCTTCGCGTAAGCGACCGTCCACATGGCGATCTCGCCCAGCCCGGTCGAGATCGGCCCCATGGCCGGCTCGGCGCCCGGGGGCAGGTCCTGGCGGACCTGGGACAGGCGCTCGGCGACCTGCTGCCGGGCGAAGTAGATGTCGAGGCGGTCCGCGAAGACGGCGGTGACCTGCGAGAAGCCGTTGCGCGAGAGCGAGCGGGTGTATTCCAGCCCCTTGATGCCGGCGAGCGCGGTCTCGACCGGGTAGGTCACCTGCCGCTCGATGTCGTCCGGCGACAGGGACGGGGCCGTGGTGTTGATCTGGACCTGGTTGTTGGTGATGTCCGGCACCGCGTCGATGGGCAGGCGTGGTCACCGCGTACGCCCCCGAGGAGGGCAGCGAGCCCGCAGAGCAGCAGCACCAGCCAGCGGCGGCGGACGGAGAGGTCGAGGAGGAACGCGATCACGCCGGGCCCCCTCAGTGGTCGTGGCCGGCGTCGCTCTTTCCGAGCTCGGCCTTCAGGAGGAAGGTGTTGGCGACCACGATCGGCTCGCCGGGCTTCAGGCCCGAGACCGCCTCCACCGCGTCGTCGTCGGAGCGCCCGAGTTCGACCTCGCGCTTCGCGAAGCCCTCCTCCGTGCGGACGAAGACCACGGGCTTGCCCTCGATGGTCTGGAGCGCGGCCTTCGGCACCCGGACCGCCACGGGATCCCGGGCGATGGCGATCTCGGCGGTGACGTAGGTCCCGGGCCGCCACGCCCCGTCCCCGTTCGGCAGGGCGACGACGACCCGCGCCGCGCGGGTCTCGGCGTTGAGCAGGGGGCTCACGAAGACCACCCGGCCCTCCGCCCGCCGGCCGGCCTCGTCCCGTCCGGCGAGCACCGAGACGGCGGCGCCCTCGCGGACCCCGGCGAGCACCGAGGTCGGCACGGAGAGTTCGATCCAGACGGAGGAGAGGTCGGCCACGGTGTAGATGTCGGCGGGCTCGCCCTCCTTGCCGACGGCGGTGCCGACATCGACCTTGCGCTCGACGATCTGCCCGTCGACGGAGGCGCGCAGCTCGTATTGACGCAGGGTCGAGGTGGTGGGGCTGGCCTCGTCGCGCTTCTGGGCGGCGGCGACCTCGGCGGCGTTCAGGCCCAGGGCCGAGAGCTTGCCGGGCGAGGTCGAGGCGGAGCTGGTTCTCGAGATGCGCCGCCCGCGCACTCTGAAAGGAGGCCTCCGAGGTCGCCTGGGAGGCGACGAGCTTCTGCTGCCGCGCGAAGTTGATGCTCTGAAGCTCCGCCTGGACCTGCGCCGTGAGGTACTCGCTCTTGGCATCGGCCACCTCGCGGCTGTCGAGGACGGCGACGACCTCCCCCTTGCTCACCCGGTCGCCGAGGCGCTTGCGCATCTCGGACACCGTGCCGACCACCCGCACCGGCACCCGGGCCACCCGGTCGGCATCGGGCGTCACCGTGCCGGGGACGAGGATGTGCCGGGCGAGCACGCCGCCCTCCGCCGACGCCACGGTGATCGCCTGGGCGGCGATCTGCTCCGGCGCCATCCTCACGTGGATCTCGTCCGCGCCGTCGTGATCGTGATCCGCGTCCGCCTTCACGGCGTGTCCGCCCTCTTCGGACGGAGGGGCGACGGTCAGGCCGGCGGCCACGAGGCCGGCGCGGATGCGGTCGGTGACGGGGGAAGCGCGGCGCCCACGACGAGGCCCGCCCCCACGAGGGTGGCTGCTAGGAAAATGCGCATGGAACCCTGCTCGGCCCGGTGCCGGGGGCGTCCCGGGCGATGTCCGCGAAAGAGGCATGGCCGGGGCAGGAGGTCCGGGACGATGGAGGTGGGCGCTTGCGCGATCCGGTCGAACCGGAGGCGCGGACGCATCATCGGCGGGACGGGATCGAGGGTGCTCACGGGTGCCGCGATGTGGCAGCCACAATGGATGTGGGCGGCGATGCCGGGATCGGCCTTCTGCGTCGCGCCCTCCACCTGGGATGCGACCACCAGCGTGGTGGTCCGGGATCCGAGATGGTGATGCAGGTCGGCGGCGAGCCCCGCCTCCGGCAGGGCGACGCTCAGGGCGAGCAGGAGCGCGAGCACGCGGACGGCCAGGGTCCACCACCCCGTCATCACCCCGAACGGGTTATGGCGCCGCCCCACGGTCATGGGGCCTTATGCGCGAAACCCCGGCCGCCGGGCAAGGGACGCCGGGGGTCGTGCGGTGCGGATCGGTACGCCCGAGACTGTCGCACGCCTTGACCGGAGCCGGTCCCCGTGGCTTTTCGGGACGGTCGGCACCAGGCTCCGTAGCTCAGCTGGATAGAGCAGCCGCCTTCTAAGCGGCAGGTCGTAGGTTCGAGCCCTACCGGAGTCGCCGACCGATCCCCGTCTCAGGCGAGGGCGGAGGCCCCTTCGGTCCGCTCCCTGATCCGGGCGAGCCGCGTGATGCGGTGAATTTTCCCGAGACGATGCCGGGCGGCCCGGACCGGCGGAGCCTGCCGCTCCGCATGGGCCGCGTCGATCACCCGCAGGGCGGCCGCGACCGTGCGCTCCAGGCGCCGCTCGGCGGCGGCCATGTCGATCCCGCGATGTTGCCCGCCATCCTGCATGGCCATCCCCTGCGTTCCGCCGCGTCCCTCATCCGGGGTCCGTCATCGGAGGCACAGTGTCGGCGGGGGGCTTGGCCGGAAGAAGGCACCTTGACCGTAAGCTGTGGACAGACCGCCGTTCGCGCTGGCGTTGTCGAACGGCGGGCCCGCGTCAGCGCAGCTCCTCGTGCCAGGTGCGGCCGTCGCGCTCGATGAGGGCGATGGCGGCGGTGGGACCCCAGGAACCCGCCGGGTAGGGCCGCGGCGATTCGGGCCGCTCGGCCCAGGCGGTGAGGACGCTGTCGGCCCAGGCCCAGGCGGCCTCCACCTCGTCCCGGCGCATGAACAGGGTGGCGTTGCCGCGCACCACGTCCATCAGCAGACGCTCGTAGGCATCGGGGTAGCGCTGCTTGAAGGTCTCCTCGAAGGAGATGTCGAGATCGGTGGGCCGCAGGCGCAGGCCGCCGGGGCCGGGATCCTTGGTCATCACCTCGAGCTTCATGCCCTCCTGCGGTTGCAGGCGGATCACGAGGCGGTTCGGCTCCCGGCCGAAGGCCTCCTCGGGGAAGATCGAGAAGGGCGAGGCCCGGAACTGCACCACGATCTCGGACAGCTTCTGGGGCAGGCGCTTGCCGGTGCGCAGGTAGAACGGCACCCCCGCCCAGCGGCCGGACTGGACCTCGACCTTCATCGCCACGAAGGTCTCGGTGCGGCTCTCGTGGCCCAGTTCGTCGAGGTAGCCCGTCACCGGCTGGCCCCCCACCGCCCCGGCGATGTACTGGCCGCGCACCGTCACGGCCTGGATGTCGTGGGCGGTGATCGGCTTGAGGGCGCGCAGCACCTTCAGCTTCTCGTCGCGGACGGAGTTCGCCTCCAGATTGAGGGGGCTCTCCATCGCCGTGAGGCAGAGGAGCTGCAGGATGTGGTTCTGCAGCATGTCGCGCAGCGCGCCGGACGTGTCGTAGTAGCCCGCCCGCCCCTCGACCCCCACCGTCTCGGCGACGGTGATCTGGACGTGGTCGATCACGTCCGAGGTCCAGAGCCGCTCGAAGATGGTGTTGGCGAAGCGGAGCGAGAGCAGGTTCTGCACCGTCTCCTTGCCGAGGTAGTGGTCGATGCGGAAGATCTGCGATTCGGGGAAGACCTCGCCCACGGCATCGTTGATCGCCTTGGCGGATTTGAGGTTCTTGCCGATCGGCTTTTCCAGCACCACCCGCGACTTCTCGCCGATCAGCCCGTGCTTGGCGAGGTTCCGGCAGATCGCCCCGTAGAGGTCGGGGGAGGTGGCGAGGTAGTAGGGCCGCACCTGATCGGGGCGCTCGTCGAGCTTGGCGACGAGATCGTCCCAGCCGTCGTCCCCGATGCCGTCCACGGCGACGTAATCGCAATGGGCGAGGAAGTCGCCGAGCTTGTCCTCGGGTAGGTCGGAGGCCGGCACGAATCGCCTGAGGGCGTCGCGGGCGTGTTCGCGGAAGGCGTCGACGGTGAGGTCCGAGCGGGAGGCGCCGATGATCCGGCTGGTGGCGGGAATCTGCCCGTCGCGGAAGCGGTAATACAGGGCCGGCAGGAGCTTGCGTGCGGTCAGGTCGCCGGTGGCGCCGAAGACGACGCAGTCGAAGGAGGCGACGGGAATGATCGTCGTGGCCAAAGGCGGCTCCCGTGAGGTGGCGGCGTGCCCCGTGGTGCGGCTCCCGAGCGAGCCCGCGAGGAGCCGGACTTAAACCCGTGCAGGAGCCGCGCCAAGGGTGGGACGGCTCACCCCTCCATGTGCCGCTTGAACGCCTCGGCGTAATCGGGATGCCAGCGGGACAGGGCGGGGCGGTTCTCGATGATGTCGCCCATCGCCCAGGCCATCCGCTTCTCGTCCTGCGCCCGGGTGGTCTCGTTGTCGGGGCAGAGGATGTAGAAGTCCCCCGCCGCCATCCGCTCCAGCATGAAGTCGATGGTCTGCTCGGGCGTCCAGGCGCCCGCCGGCTTCTCCGCGACGCCCCTGGCCTTGGCGAGCCCCGTATAGACGAAGCCGGGGATCAGCAGGTGGGCGCTGGTCGCACAGCCCTCCCGGTTGCGCAGCTCGTGGGCCAACGCCTCGGTGACGGCCTTCACCCCCGCCTTCGAGACGTTGTAGGGCGCGTTGCCCGGCGGCGTGGTGATGCCCTGCTTCGAGCCGGAGACGATCACCGCACCGGGACGGCCCGATTCGGCCATGGCCGGGGCGAAGGCGCGGATGCCGTTGACGACGCCCCAGAGGTTCGTCCCGATGATCCGCTCCCAGGTGGCGGCATCGGAGAACAGCTTGCCCCCCGCCTCGATGCCGGCATTGAGCATCACGATGGCCGGCGGTCCGCCGCGCAGCACCGCGGCGGCGAGGGACTCGAGGGCACCCCGGTCGGAGACGTCGGTCGGCACCGCCCGCACGTCGACGGCGGCGAGAGTCGCGACCTCGGCGCGGGCGGCGTCGAGGGCCTCTCCCGGCAGGTCGGCGAGCCACACGTTCATCCCGGCCCGGGCGAAGGCCTTGGCGGCGGCGAGGCCGATGCCGCTGGCTGCGCCCGTCACCACTGCGCTGTGGCCGGGGCTGATCGCGGGGTGTCGGGACATCGCAGCGTGCTCCATGTTCGTCGGCAGGCGGGAGATGGGGCGGCCCGCCGGGAAGGCCAACGGTCCACCGGACGGGCGCGGGCGAGGAATGGCATGTCGATGTCCCTGGATCGCCGCAGCCTCCTCGCCGGGGCTACCGCCGCCGGCCTCGTAAGCCCCGCCGGGGCGGCCGCACCGGATCTCGGCCCGGTGGGCAAGCCGTCCTGGGCGGCGGACGGCCCGCAGGGGGCGGCGGCCGCCAAGGGCCTCGCCTTCGGGGCGGCCGTGCCCTCCAACCTCCTCACCCACAGCGCGGAGTTCCGAAAGATCCTGGCCCGCGATTGCGGGGTGCTGCTGGGCAACAACGAGATGAAGATGGCGGTGGTCCTGCCGGAGCCCGGCCGCCCGGATTTCGCCCCCGCCGACGCGATCGTGCGCTTCGGCCGCGCCCACGGCCAGAGCCTGCGCGGCCACGCCCTGGTCTGGCACGAGGCCCTGCCGGACTGGGTCGCCCCACTCCTCGACCATGCGAGCCAGGCGCAGGCGGAGGACTTCCTGCGCCGCTGGATCGGCACCGTCGCCGGGCGCTACCGGGGGATGATCGCCTCCTGGGACGTGGTGAACGAGGTGCTGGCGGGCTACGGCCCGGTGCGCCGGGCCGATGGCCTGCGCGAGACACCCTGGCTCGCCGCGCTGGGGCCGGACTACATCGACCTCGCCTTCCGCCTCGCCCACGAGACCGATCCGCGCGCGGCGCTCGCCTGGAACGAGGATTCCCTGGAGCACGCCTTCGACTGGGTGGAGGCCCGGCGCACCCGCGCCCTGAAACGGTTGGAGGGGATGCGCGCCCGGGGCGTGCCGATCCGCCGGTTCGGCATCCAGGCGCATCTCGTGGGGGACCACCCGTTCGATCCGAAGGCGTTCCGCCGCTTCCTCGCCGAACTCGCCCAGTTCGGCCTCGGCATCGAGATCACCGAACTCGATATCGACGACAAGGCCTTCCCCGGCGATCCCGCCACCCGCGATCGCCTCGTGGCGGATGTCCTGCGGCGCTTCCTGGACGTCGTCCTCGACGAGCCCGCCGTGCTGAACGTCGTCACCTGGGGCCTGTTCGACGGCGACACGTGGCTGAACGACCATCCCGATCACCGCCGCCGGGACGGCCTGCGCCAGCGCCCGCTGCCCCTCGACGAGGCGATGCGCCCGAAACCGTTTCGCGAGGCGCTGATCGCGGCGTTCCGTCACGCGCCCGATCATGCGGCGACACGGGGGCGGCTGCGGCAGGGTGCGTGAGCGCACGCGGGGTCAGAGGGGATTGGTAACCATCCCGGCCCATTCTCGCGGCAGACCGCGCCGTCTCGGGCGCCGTCGGAGAGTCGCGTATGGTCACGACCCCCACCTGCCCCCGGACCGCCCTCGCGGCCGGTCTCTGCCTGTCGGCGCTTCTGGCGGGGGCGATCCCGGCCATCGCCCAGGATGTCGCCGCGACCGCCGTCCCGCCGAAGGAGCAGCCCGTCCGGGACCTGCCTAAGGCCGAGACGCCTAAAATCGAGCCGGCAAAAGATCTCGCGCCGACCCCGGTGGCCGAGCCGGCGCCCGCTCCGGCTCCCCCGGCGCCCACCGTCGAAGCGCCCGTCGCGAAGGCGCAGGACACCGCCAGGAAATCACGGGAGCCGGCGCCCCTGGTCTACGCCAAGGTTTCGGCCGATCCGGTCCCGACCTTCTCGCCGCAGACCTACCTGAACACCCTGCGCGCGGCCGAGCGCTACGCGGCCTTCGTGGAGGCCGGCGGCTGGGAGAAGGTCCCCGACAGCCTCATCACCGTGAAGCCCGGCGAGCGCCATCCGGCGATTCCGGCGCTCCGCCACCACCTCACCCTGGAAGGGGACCTCCCGGCCGACGCGCCGCCCTCGGACCGGCTCGACCCGCCCCTGGTGGCGGCGATCTCCGCCTTCCAGGCCCGGCACGGCCTGCCCGACAGCGGCATCCTCGGCCGCCTGACCGTCACTGCGCTCAACGTCCCGGCCGAGACCCGCCAGCGCCAGCTCGCCGCCTCGGCCGCCCGGCTGATGACCCTCAAGTTCCCGTTCGGCGAGCGCTACGTCGCCGTGAACATCCCCTCGGCCGCCGTCGAGGCGGTGGAGAACGGCCAGGTGGTCCGCCGCTACGTCGCCGTGGTCGGCTCCCCCGACAAGGCCACGCCCACCGTCGAGACCCGCATCACCGACATCAACTTCAACCCCACCTGGACCGTGCCCGTCTCGGTGGTGAAGAACGAGATCATCCCGCAGATGCGGAAGAACCCCGGCTACCTCGCCAAGAACCGCATCCGCATCCTCGGCCCCGGCGGCACCGAGGTGGACCCGACGCAGATCGACTGGGCGAGCCAGAAGGCGGCGAACTACACGCTGCGGCAGGATTCCGGGCTCGACAACTCCCTCGGCCAGGTCCGCATCGACATGCCGAACCGCTTCGCGGTCTACATGCACGATACGCCGGCGAAATCGCTCTTCGCCCGCTCGGTGCGCTTCCACAGCCATGGCTGCGTCCGGGTCGGGCAGGTGAAGGAGCTGGTCGGCTGGCTGCTCCAGGGGGTCGAGGGGCCGAACGGGCCGGGCTCGACCTGGGGACCGATGGAGATCGAATCCGGCATCGCCGACGGCGAGCGGCGGGACATCAAGCTGCCCAAGCCCGTGCCGGTCGCCTTCGTCTACCTCACCGGCTATGCCGGGCCGGACGGCCGCGCCCAGTTCCGGGACGACATCTACTGGCTCGACAGCCCCCGTCCGGCGAGCGTGCCGCCCGCCGTGCCGCCGGTCCCCGCGGCCTCGGCTGCCCGGCCCGCCGACCCGGCGACCACCGGGGCGATCACCCCTCGCGCCCCCGCGCGGCTGGTGCCCCCCGCCCCGATCCCGGACCGGCGCGGCGGGGGAGGTCGCCGCGCCCGTGCGCTGATCCCGGCCCTGCCATGCGGCGGAGGGCGGGGGCGGAACAATCCTCCGACGATCCCATTACCGGGGTGAAAGCGGCCGGCCCCTCGTGAGGGCCGGCGCGCGACCGCCACACCCCGATTGGGAGACCTCCACCATGGCCAAGGCCAAGCCGATCCGTCGCATCGAGAGCGACCGCCTCAACACCCCGACCGACCTCGATCCGAACGACGCCAAGAAGATTTCCGAGGGCCTGACCGTCCTGCTGTCGGACCTCTTCGCCCTCTACATCAAGACCAAGAACTTCCACTGGCACGTGAGCGGCCCGAACTTCCGCGACTACCACCTGCTGATGGACGAGCAGGCGCAGCAGATCTTCGCCATCATCGATGCCGTGGGCGAGCGCGCCCGCAAGATCGGCGGCACCGTCCTGCGCTCCCTCGGTCAGGCCAAGAGCCTCACCCGGGTCGCCGACAACGATGCCGAGTACGTCAGCCCCCTCGACATGCTCAAGGAGCTGCGGGACGACAACAAGGCGCTCACCGCCCACATGCGGGAGTTGCACGAGATCACCGACGAGGCCAACGACGTCTCGACCACCTCCCTGCTGGAGGAGTGGATCGATCAGTCCGAGGAGCGGACGTGGTTCCTCTACGAGACCACCCGTAACGCCACCGACAGCGGCCACTGAAGTCCACAAGCCCCCGCGCCGCCCGGCGCGGGGGTCGCTCATCCCCCGACGGGGCCGCGGGGCCCGTCAGAGGGGATGGTGATCGTGCTCACCCCGCCGTCTGGTCGGGCTTCCGTTCGGCTTCGCCCTTCAGCTCGGGGAAGTCTCCCTGCGTGAAGGCGACGCCACGGTACGGGTCGTCGGTCACCCCGTCGTGCTCCAGGCGGCGCAGCTGCACCCGGCGGATCTTGCCCGAGATCGTCTTCGGCAACTCGCTCACGAATTCCAGGGCCCTCAGGCGCTTGAAGCTCGCGAGCTTGGCGTTGGTGAAGCGGAAGATGTCGAGCGCCGCCTCCGGGCCCGGCTTCGCCGCCGAGGTGAGCAGCACGTAGGCCTTCGGGATCGTGTGGCGGAGCGGATCGGGAATCGGCACGATGGCCGCCTCGGCGACGAGGGGATGCTCGATCAGCACGCTTTCCAGCTCGAACGGACTGATCCGGTAGCCCGAGGATTTGAACACGTCGTCGGCCCGGCCGACGAAGGTGTAGCAGCCCTGGCCATCCACGAAGGCGACGTCGCCCGTGCGGTAGACCTCGCCCTCGGCCCCGGTGAGGTGCCCGCGCCCGTCGTCGTAGCCCTGCATCAGCCCGGCGGGGCGATGCGCGCCGAGTTCGAGGCAGACCTCGCCCTCGCTCGCCGGCTGGTCGTCCGCGTCGAGCACCCGCACCCGGTAGCCGGGGAGCGGCCGCCCCAGCGCCCCGGGCACCACCGGCTGGCCGGGGGTGTTGGCCATCAGGCCGTGGTCTCGGTCTGGCCGTAGCCGTCGCGGATGGTGAGGCCCCAGGCGGTCTTCACCCGCTCGATCACCTCCGGGTTCAGGGGCTCGCCCGCGGCGCAGACCTCGCGCAGCTTCAGGTCCCGCCCGTCGAGCGTCTCCTGGATCACCATACGCCACACGGTGGGCGGGGCGCAGAGCGTCGTCGCCCCGGTCTTCTCCAACTGCTCCAGCAGGATGCGCGCGTTGAACGGCGCCTGGTTGATCACGAGGATCGTCGCACCCGCGTTCCAGGGGGCGAAGAACGAGGACCACGCGTGCTTCGCCCAGCCGGGGGAGGAGACGTTGCAGTGCTGGTCGCCGGGCTGGAGCCCGAGCCAGTACATCGTCGAGAGGGCGCCCACCGGGTAGGAGCGGTGGCTGTGGCGCACGAGCTTCGGCTTCGCCGTGGTGCCGGAGGTGAAATAGAGGATCAGCGGATCCTCGGCCCCGGTCGGCCCGTCCGGGGTGAAGGTCTCGGACTCGCGGAACGCGTCGTCATGGGCGAGCCAGCCTTCCGTCGCGGGGCCGGTGACGATGCGTATGACGCCCGCCGTGTCGAGCCCCGCGAAACGCGGCAGCTGCTCCGGCCCGGCGACGATGGCCTTGGCCCGGCCGCGCTCCAGCCGGTCGGCCAGTTCCTCGGCGGTCAGCAGGGTGGTGGCGGGGATCACCACCACGCCGAGCTTCATGGCGGCGAGGAAGGTCTCCCACAGGGCCGGCACGTTGCCGAGCAGCAGGAGCAGGTGGTCGCCCCGCGTCAGGCCGAGGCTTTTCAGGCGGTGGGCGACCTGATTGGAGCGGCGGCTCATTTCGCCGAAGGTGAGGGATTGCTCGGCCCCCGTCGCCGCCTCGACGATGCGCAAAGCCGGCCGGTCGGGAAACTCGGCGGCCAGCCCGGCATCGAACCAGTCGAGCGCCCAGTTGAACGGCACCGCCTCGGGCCACACGAACTGCGCGACTGCGGCGGCGTAATCCGTGCGGTGGGCCAGCAGCAGATCGCGGGCCTCCCGGAAGCTCGGCATGGTCGTCCTCCCCTTCTTATCCGTGTCGCATTCCCTCGCTCTCCCTCATCCTGAAGTCACGCGGGCGGCGGCACCTCAGGATGAGGCCGAGGGTGGGACACCTCTCGTCACTTATGCGAAAACTTCGCCGGCCGCTTCTCTACGAAGGCGGCCATGCCCTCCTTCTGGTCCTCGGTGGCGAACATGGCGTGGAACACGCGCCGCTCGTGCCGCAGGCCCTCGGCGAGGGTGGTCTCGTAGGCGCGGTTCACCGCCTCCTTGGTCATCATGGCGGCGGGCTTCGACATCCCGGCGATGGTCGCGGCCGTCTTCACCGCCTCCTCCACGAGGTCGGCGGCGGGGACGATCCGCGAGACGAGGCCGCAGCGCTCGGCCTCGGTGGCGTCCATCATCCGCCCGGTGAGGCACATCTCCATCGCCTTGGCCTTGCCGACATAGCGGGCGAGGCGCTGGCTGCCGCCCATGCCGGGCATCACCCCGAGCTTGATCTCGGGCTGGCCGAACTGGGCCGTGTCGGCGGCGAGGATGAAGTCGCACATCATGGCGAGCTCGCAGCCGCCGCCCAGCGCATAGCCCGCCACCGCCGCGATGATCGGCGTGCGCACGGCGTTGAACCGGTCCCAGTCTGAGAAGCGGTCCTTGCCGTAGACCTCACTGTAGGAGAGGTGCTGCATCTCCTTGATGTCGGCCCCCGCGGCGAAGGCCCGCTCCGAGCCGGTGAGGACGATGCAGCCGATGGCGGGGTCCGCATCGGCGGCGGTCACCGCGGCGATCACCTCGGCGGTGAGTTGCGCGTTGATGGCGTTCAGCGCCTTCGGCCGGTTGAGGGTGATGAGGAGCACCCGCCCCCGGGTCTCGGTGAGAATCGTCTCGTAGTCCATCACGCCTCTCCTGCCGCGCCGCGGAGCATACGGATGACGGCGGAAAAGTCCTCACCCCCGTGGCCGAGGCCGTCGAACAATCCGTAGATCTGTGCGGCCTCCGCCCCGAGGGGCGTCGAGGCCCCGGCGGCGATGGCCGCAGCCTGCGCGAGGCGGAGGTCCTTCAGCATCAGCGCGGCGGCGAAGCCCGGCTTATAGCTATTGTTAGCCGGCGAAGTGGGCACCGGGCCCGGCACCGGGCAGTAGGTGGTGAGCGACCAGCACTGACCGGAGGACACCGAGGCGACATCGTAGAGCGCCTCGTGCGACAGGCCGAGCTTCTCGCCGAGCGCGAAGGCCTCGCAGACGCCGATCATCGAGATGCCGAGGATCATGTTGTTGCAGATCTTGGCCGCCTGACCGGCCCCGGCCTCGCCACAGTGGAAGACGTTCTTGCCCATGGCCTTCAGCAGGGGTTCGGCCTGCCCGAACGCCTCGCCGCCGCCGCCCGCCATGAAGGTGAGCGTGCCGGCCTTCGCCCCCCGGTGCCGCCGGAGACGGGGGCATCGACGGAGAGGCAGCCCCGTGCCGCCGCCAAAGCGTGGGCCTTGCGGGCGCTCTCGACATCGACGGTGGAGGAATCGATCAGCAGGGTGCCCGCGGGGAGGACTTCCACGAGCTGCGTCCAGACCTCGATGACGTGGCGGCCGGCGGGGAGCATCGTCACCACCACGTCGGCGCCCTCGGCGGCTTCGAGGGCTGAGCCGACCACCGCGATGCCCGCCTCGCGGGCGAGGTCGAGGGAGGCGGGCACGAGATCGAAGCCGCGCACATTGTGCCCCGCCTTCACGAGGTTGGCGGCCATCGGCCCGCCCATGTTGCCGAGCCCGATGAAGGCGATCGTGCGTGACATCCCGTAGTCCTCCCGTGTCCCAGATGATCGCCCATTCTCCCATCCTGAGGCGCCCGGGTCAGCGGGCCCCGAAGGAGGGCTCCAGATCGCCCGAGAGTTCTGGAGCCCTCCTTCGAGGCTGCTCCGCAGCACCTCAGGATGAGGCCGAGAGTGGAAGGCAATCGGCGCTCACTTCACACCGCCCCCGTGCGGTCCTTCGCGAAGACCGGCTCCGCCCGCCGCTCCAGCCAGGAGGCGATCCGGGCGGGATCGACCCGGTCGAGGCCCGGTGGGTCCCAGCGGGGGGTCTTGTCCTTGTCGATCACCGCCGCGCGGATGCCCTCGCGGAAGTCGCCCTCTTCCAGCACCGCGAGCGAGGCGTGGAACTCCCGCTCCAGGCAGGCCTCCAGGGTGGGCGAGGCCCGGCCGAGCCGCAGCAGGCACAGCGTCAGTACGAGGCTCGACGGGGATTTCGTCAGCAGGGTCGTCTTCGTCTCGCGGGCAAAGTCCGAACCGTCCGCATCCAGGGCGGCGAGAATCTCGTCCACCATGTCGAAGGCGAAGCAGCGGTCGATCACCGCCCGGTGGGCGGCGAGCGGCGCCTCCCCCGGATCCTGAGCGAACCGGGCGAGGACCCCGCGGACACCCTCGTCGCCCGCGTCCGGGGCGAGGCCCGCCAGCGCCGCCGCGAGGTCCGGCACCGCGGCGGAGGGCACGCGGGTGTCGGCCAAGCCGCAGAGGATCGCGTCGGCGGCGCCGATCTGCGCGCCGGTCAGGCCGAGATAGGTCCCGAGTTCCCCGCCGCCCCGGGGCAGGAGCCACGTCCCGCCGACATCCGGCAGGTAGCCGATCCCGGTCTCGGGCATCGCCACGCGGGACCGCTCCGTGACGATCCGGTGCGCGGCATGGCCCGAGAGGCCGACGCCGCCGCCCATGGTGATCCCGTCCATCACCGCCACGAAAGGCTTCTCATAGCCGGCTATGCGTGCGTCGAGCCGGTACTCGTCCCGCCAGAACGGGGCCGCCGCGTCGGTCGGGTTGTCGTAGAGGGAGCGCAGGTCGCCCCCGGCGCACAGCCCGCGCTCGCCCTCGCCGGTGAGCAGCACCGCCGCCACGGCGGGGTCGGCCGCGAACCGGTCCAGCGCCCGGTCGATCAGCCCGACCATCGGGTAGTTCAGGGCGTTCAGCGCCTTCGGCCGGTTGAGGCGGATGCGCCCCAGCGCCCCGGTCGTCTCGACGATCACCTCATCCATCAACGGCCTCCGATCAGGCCGCGGGCGACGATCACCCGCATGATCTCGTTGGTCCCTTCGAGGATCTGGTGCACCCGGAGATCCCGGACGATCTTCTCGATCCCGTACTCGGCCAGATAGCCGTAGCCGCCGTGCAGTTGCAGGGCTTGGTTCGCCACCTCGAAGGCCGCATCGGTGACGTGACGCTTGGCCATGGCGCAGAGCTGCGTCGCCTCGGGGGATTTCGCGTCCAGCGCCCGGGCCGCGTGATGCAGGAAGGTCCGCGAGACCGAGAGGGCGGTGGCCATGTCGGCGAGGCGGAACTGCAGGGCCTGGAAGTCCGTGAGCTTGGCGCCGAAGGCCCGGCGGTCGCCCATATAGGCCAGCGCCTTGTCGAGCGCCGCCTGCGCCCCGCCGAGCGAGCAGGCGGCGATGTTGATCCGCCCGCCGTCGAGGCCGCTCATGGCGATCTTGAACCCCTCGCCCTCGGCCCCGAGGCGGTTGGCCACCGGCACACGGCATCCGTCGAAGCGCACGGCGCGGGTCGGCTGGGCGTTCCAGCCCATCTTGCGCTCGTTGGCGCCGAAGGAGAGGCCGGGGGTGTCCTTCTCGACCAGCAGGGCCGAGACGCCCGCCCGCCGGCCCCGCCTCGCCGGTGCGGACCATGCAGAGGTAGAGGTCGCTCGCCCCGGCGCCGGAGATGAACTGCTTCTCGCCGGTGAGCACGTAATGGTCGCCGTCCCGCTCGGCGCGGGTGCGGAGCGCCGCCGCGTCGGAGCCGGAGCCCGGCTCGGTGAGGCAGTAGCTGGCGATCGCGTCCATGGTCGTCAGGCCGGGGAGGAATCGCGCCCGCTGCTCGGCCGAGCCGTAGGCGTCCACCATCCAGGCGCACATGTTGTGGATCGACAGGAAGGCCGCCACCGTGGGGCAGCCCATCGCCAGCGCCTCGAAGATCAGCGCCGCCTCGATCCGCCCGAGGCCGGTGCCGCCGGATTCCTCGCGGACGTAGATCCCCGCCATGCCGAGCCCGGCCGCCTCACGCAGGGTCTGAACCGGGAAATGCTTGGTCTCGTCCCAGTCCAGCGCATGGGGGGCGATGTGATCGGCCGCGAAGGCCGCGGCCATGTCGCGGATCGCGGTCTGGTCCTCGTCGAGGCCGAATGACATGGGTGGTTCTCCTATCCGCCGCGACCACCCTCCCCTGCGGGGGGGCCGAGCGGAGCGAGGCGGGAGAGGGGCAGCGCGACGGTTCAGGATGTGGCTCGCACCGCGATCTTTCTGGAAGCGGCGCCCCCTCCCCGTCCCCCCCGTTTGGGCCTCCCCCCCCGCAGGGGGAGGGCCATACGGTCCTACCGCATCGTCGGGATCGAGAACTCCGCGCCGCTCTTGATTCCGCTCGGCCAGCGCTGCGTCACGGTCTTGGTCTTGGTGTAGAACCGGATCGAGTCCGGCCCGTGCTGGTTCAGGTCGCCGAAGCCGGAGCGCTTCCAGCCGCCGAAGGTGTGGTAGGCGATCGGAACCGGGATCGGCACGTTCACGCCCACCATGCCGGTGTTGACCCGGGCGGTGAAGTCGCGGGCCGCGTCACCGTCCTGGGTGAAGATCGCGACGCCGTTGCCGTACTGGTGGGTCGAGGGCAGCGCCAGCGCCTCCTCGTAATCCTTCGCCCGCACCACCGAGAGCACCGGGCCGAAGATCTCTTCCTTGTAGATCGTCATGTCCGGGGTCACGCGGTCGAACAGCGAGCCGCCGAGGTAGAAGCCGTTCTCGTAGCCCTGGAGCTTGAAGCCCCGGCCGTCGACGGCGAGCTGCGCGCCCTTCGGCGACGCCCGGTCTCGATGTAGCCGCGCACCTTCTCCACCGCCTCGCGGGTGACGAGCGGCCCGTAATCGGCGGCCTCGTCGTGCGACGGGCCGATCTTCAGGGATTCGACCCGGGGGACGAGGCGCTCCATCAGCCGGTCGGCGGTCTTCTCGCCCACCGGGCACGGCCACCGAGATCGCCATGCAGCGCTCGCCCGCCGAGCCGTAGCCGGCGCCGATCAGCGCATCGACCGCCTGGTCCATGTCGGCGTCGGGCATGATGATCATGTGGTTCTTGGCGCCGCCGAAGCACTGGGCGCGCTTCCCCGTCTGCGCCGCGCGGACGTAGATGTACTCGGCGATCGAGGAGGAGCCGACGAAGCCCACGGCCTTGATGTCCTCGTCGTCGAGGATGGCGTCCACCGCCTCCTTGTCGCCGTTGACGACATTGAGGATGCCCGGCGGCAGGCCGGCCTCCAGGAAGATCTCGGCGATGCGGATCGGCACGCTCGGGTCGCGCTCGGAGGGCTTGAGGATGAAGGCGTTGCCGCAGGCGATGGCCGGGGCGCACTTCCACAGCGGGATCATCGCCGGGAAGTTGAACGGCGTGATGCCGGCCACCACGCCGAGCGGCTGGCGCAGGGAGTAGACGTCGATGCCCGGCCCGGCGCCTTCCGTGTACTCGCCCTTCAGCAGATGCGGGATGCCGCAGGCGAACTCCACCACCTCGACGCCGCGCTGGATGTCGCCCTTGGCGTCGGGCACCGTCTTGCCGTGCTCGGAGGCCAGCAGCTCGGCGAGTTCCTGGTTGTAGCCGCGGATCAGTTCGAGGAAGCGCATCATCACCCGGGCGCGCTTCTGCGGGTTGGTGGCGGCCCAGGCGACTTGCGCCTCCTTGGCGTTCTCCACCGCCGCGCATCTCGGCCCGGGTCGCCAGGGCTACCTTGGCCTGGACCTCGCCGGTCGAGGGATGGAACACGTCCGCCGTGCGGCCGCTCTCGCCGTTCACGACCCGGCCGCCGATGAAATGTCCGATCTGGCGCATCGCGCACCTCCCTGTGATTCGCGCCGTCTCCGGCTTTGCGCGGACAGTAACAGGCCGCGCTGAACGATAAAGCTGGACTGGCTCGCAGCCGTCGTGCATCGATGCACAACAGCCACCGTATTCGCGGGCGACAACGTCGCAGGTCAGGGGAGCGGGCCAGTTCCCGGTCGATGGGCCACCCCAGATCGCTTCGTTGTCATGTGGGGAGACGGCGGAGGTTCGAAGGGAAAGGGAATGGTCGCGAAGAAGGCTACCGGAAGCTGGGACGACCTGCGCTTCTTCCTGGCCGTGGCACGCAGCGGCACTTTGAGCGCCGCGGCCGGGACAGACCGGGACGGAGCACACCACGGTCGGCCGCCGGATCCGGGCGCTCGAGGAAACCCTGAGCGCCCGCCTGTTCCACCGCAGCAACCTCGGCTACGCGCTCACGGAGGCCGGGGAGAACCTGCTGGCCGCCGCCGAAGGCATGGAAAGCGCCTTCCTCTCGGCGAGCGCGGCGGCGGAATCCGCGCATACGGTCTCGGGCACCGTGCGGATCGGCGCCCCGGACGGGTTCGGCAGCGTCTTCCTCGCCGCCCGGATGCACCGTCTCACCAGCCGGCATCCCGGTTTGGAGGTGGAGATCATGGCCACCGCCCGGATCTTCAGCCTGTCGAAGCGCGAGGCGGACATCGTGGTCAGCCTGTCGCCGCCGCAGCAGGCGCGGGTGATCGCCCGGCGCCTCACCGACTACCGGCTGTTCGTCTACGGGGCCGAGACCTACCTCGCCGGCCATCCGCCGATCCGCACCACCGCCGACCTCGAAGGGCATCCCTTCGTCGGCTACATCGAGGATATGCTGTTCACCCGGGAGCTGAACTATCTCGGAGCCCTCGGTCCGGCGGTCTCGGCACGGCTGCGGTCCACGAACCTGCTGGCCCAGGTCCATGCCACCCTCGGCGGGGCGGGCCTGTGCATCCTGCCCGCCTTCATCGCCGCCGCCCATCCGGGGTTGAGGGTGGTGCTGCCGGAGGCGGTCTCGCTGACCCGCGCCTTCCACATGCACATCCACGAGGACCACCGGCAGGCCGCCCCGATCCGCGCCGTGGCGGCGTTCATCGCGGGCGAGGTGGAGGCGGCGCGGGAATTATTCGAGAACGGCGGAGCCGTTTGCTAACCTCAGCCGTCGCGCCCGAGCCACAACTCTCGCAAATCGCCCCACCAACCTCGACATCCTGGCCCGGATGAGACATGAGGCGGGCTTGAGCCGGCATGGGCCGGGCTGCCTTGATTCCGCGCCGCGCCGTTCGCAGCTTAGGCTGCAGAGGTCAGTCTTCGCGCCGCGCGGCCCCGGATCGCCCCGGTCGATCCCCTCGGCCGCCCCCGTGCCCGCCCCCGGCGGGGCACGCGCACGGCACGGTGGAAGTCTAAGGAAGCGGAAGTGATGGAAGCCCGCAGCGACAGCGACACGCTCTTCTCCGGCTCCCTCGAGGGCCTCGGCCCCGAGATCGCCGGCCCCGCGCCGCGCCACCGCACGGTCGGCGTCACGGTGGGCGAGGGCGAAGGTGCGGTCACGGTGGGCGGCGGCGCGCCGGTCGTCGTCCAATCGATGACCAACACCGACACGGCCGACATCGATGCCACCGTGGCGCAGGTCTCGCAGCTCGCCCGCGCGGGCTCGGAGCTGGTGCGCATCACCGTCGATCGCGACGAGGCCGCCGCCGCCGTGCCGAAGATCCGCGAGCGCCTGGACCGGATCGGCGTCCACGTGCCGCTGGTCGGCGACTTCCACTACATCGGCCACAAGCTCCTGTCCGACCATCCGGCCTGCGCCGAGGCGCTGGCCAAGTACCGGATCAACCCCGGCAACGTCGGCTTCAAGGACAAGAAGGACACCCAGTTCTCGACCATCATCGAGCAGGCGATCAAGTACGGGAAGACCGTGCGGATCGGCGCCAACTGGGGCTCGCTCGACGGCGAGCTGCTCACCCACCTGATGGACGAGAACGCCAAGTCCCCCCGGCCGATCGACGCCCGCGCCGTCATGCGCGAGGCGATGGTGCGCTCGGCGCTGGGTTCGGCCAAGCGCGCGGAGGAACTCGGCCTCGGCAAGGACAAGATCATCCTCTCGGCCAAGGTCTCGGCGGTGCAGGATCTGATCGCCGTCTACCGCGAGGTCGCCCGCCGCTCGGACTACGCGATCCACCTCGGCCTCACCGAGGCGGGCATGGGCACCAAGGGCGTCGTCGCCGCCTCGGCCGCCATCGGCGTCCTGCTGCAGGAGGGCATCGGCGACACGATCCGCTATTCGCTGACCCCGGAGCCGGGCGGCGACCGCACGGTGGAGGTGAAGGTCGCGCAGGAACTGCTGCAGACCATGGGCTTCCGCACCTTCGTGCCGCTGGTGGCGGCCTGCCCCGGCTGCGGGCGCACCACCTCCACCACCTTCCAGGAACTGGCCCGCGACATCCAGAACTGGATCACCACCTCCATGCCGGAGTGGAAGAAGACCTATCCCGGCGTCGAGGGGCTGAACGTCGCGGTGATGGGCTGCATCGTGAACGGTCCGGGCGAATCGAAGCATGCCGATATCGGCATCTCCCTGCCGGGCACCGGCGAGACCCCCACCGCGCCGGTCTTCATCGACGGCAAGAAGGCGATGACGCTCCGCGGCCCGACGCTGGCCAAGGATTTCGAGACCATCGTCATCGACTACATCGAGCGCCGCTTCGGCCAGGGCACCCGCACCGCGGCGGAGTGAGGGACCCGTACCTCTCCCTCCCCCCTCGGCGGGGGAGGGAGGGCCGCCGGGCGTCTTTCGCCGTATCGCACCGGTCCTTGCCCGCGACGGGGCGGTGCTCGGCACCCTCCCTCTGCAACCGCACATGGTTCCCGCCCGCGTGAGGCCGTGATAATCAGGCACCACGAACCCGAGTGCCGGACCGCCCGGCGGATCCTTCGTGCCCCGAGGGCCCTATGATCCGGACCGTGAACAGCCGCACCGCGAGCCGCCCGCAGGCGGGACAAGCCCGACAATCCCCATGACCCAGACCGCCGCACCGGGCCCTTCGGCCCAGCCTGACGCAGCGCCCGCAGCGGTGGACGGACCCGCATCCTCGGGCGTCCTCGACGCCCCCGAGAAGGCGGAGACCCGGCATGGCCATGCCGGGTTCTGGACCCTCCTCGTCGGCTCGATCGGCGTCGTCTACGGCGACATCGGCACCAGCCCCCTCTACGCCTTCCGGGAGGCCCTCACGCCGGCCCGGGCGGACAGCATCCTGCTGCCGGAAGAGGTGCTCGGCACGGTCTCGCTCATCCTGTGGGCGCTGTTCCTGATCGTGACCGTGAAATACGTCGCGATCCTGCTGCGCATGGACAACAATGGCGAGGGCGGCATCCTCTCGCTCATGGCCTTGGCCCGGAAGGCGCTCGGCGGCTCGCGGGTGGTGTTCATGCTCGGGCTGATGGGCGCCTCGCTGTTCTACGGCGATGCGGTGATCACGCCGGCCATCTCCGTGCTCTCGGCGGTGGAGGGCCTGAAGCTCGTCACCCCGGCCTTCGACGACTACGTGCTGCCGATCACGGTGGCGATCATCGTCGCCCTGTTCCTCGTGCAGAACCGGGGCACGGCCAAGGTGGCGGCCTTCTTCGGGCCGCTCACCATCGTCTGGTTCCTGGCCATGGCGGCGGCGGCGCTGCCGCATATCGGCCTGCACCCGGAGGTGTTCCGGGCGGCCAACCCCTGGCACGCGGTGAACTACCTCCTCGGCCACGGCACCGGGGCGCTGGTGGCCCTCGGCGCCGTGTTCCTGGCGGTGACCGGGGCGGAGGCCCTGTTCGCCGACCTCGGCCATTTCGGGCGCAAGCCGATCCAGGTGGCCTGGATCGGCCTCGTCTTCCCGGCGCTCGCCCTGAACTACCTCGGCCAGGCGGCGCTGGTGCTGGAGAAGCCCGAGACCTCGGACCCGTTCTTCCAGATGGTGCCGTCCTGGGGCCTGCTGCCGATGGTGATCCTCGCCACCATCGCCACCGTCGTGGCGAGCCAGGCGGTGATCACCGGGGCCTTCTCCCTCTCCCGCCAGGCGATCCAGCTCGGGCTGCTGCCGCGCCTGGAGATCCGCCACACCTCCGAGTCCCATGCGGGGCAGATCTACCTGCCGCAGATCAACACGCTGCTGATGGTCGGGGTCGTGCTGCTGGCGATCCTGTTCAAGACCTCCTCGTCGCTCGCCTCGGCCTACGGCATCGCCGTGACGGGGACGATGCTGCTCACCGCCTCCCTCACCTTCCTCGTCATGTGGCGGATGTGGGGGTGGTCGCCCATCGCGGCCGGCGCGGCGATGCTGCCCTTCATCGTGGTGGAGTTCCTGTTCCTGCTCTCGAACCTCATCAAGGTGGTCGAGGGCGGCTACGTGCCCCTGCTGCTGGCCGGCGCGCTCATCGTCCTGATGTGGACCTGGGTGCGGGGGGTGACGATCCTGTTCAACAAGACCCGCAAGACCGACGTGCCGCTCACCGAGCTCGTCGCCATGCTGGAGAAGAGCCCGCCCCACCATGTCCGTGGCACCGCGGTGTTCCTGACCAGCGACCCGGAGATCGCCCCGGCGGCCCTCCTGCACAACCTGAAGCACAATAAGGTGCTGCACGAGAAGAACGTGGTGCTCACCGTCGAGACGGTGGACACGCCCCGCTCGAACGAGGCGGACAAGGTGCGGATCGACCCCGTGGGTCCGCATTTCTACCGGGTGGTGATGAAGTTCGGCTACATGGAGACGCCGAACATCCCGAAGACCCTGACCCTGCTGCGCCGCCAGGGCTTCAAGTTCGACATCATGGCGACGTCGTTCTTCCTCTCCCGCCGCTCGATCCGCCCGGCGGCCCACTCGGGCATGCCCCTCTGGCAGGACCGGATCTTCATCACCCTCGCCAAGAACGCCAACGACGCCACGGACTTCTTCCAGATCCCCACGGGGCGGGTGGTCGAAGTGGGGACGCAGGTGACGGTGTAGGGCTCCGCGTCCGCGTTCAGACGAGCATCGTGGCGATTCCCAGCAGCCGGCCGGCTTCGGCCAGCTTCCGATCGAGCGTCGCCAGAGTGAGGTCTTCCTCGGCCGCGATGGCGAGATGCAGGGCGTCGCCGGCGCGGAGCCCGGTCCCGGACCGATCGGCGAGGCGGGCTGCGGAGCGAAAGGCCCCGTCGGACATCGGCAGGGTGACGAAGGAGTCGGATACCAGACGGGAGAAAGTGATCAGGACGAGGCTGTGGTGTCCTGGATCGAGCTGGCCAGTTCCGACCTTGATCGAGAGTGCCGCCGAGAATTCCGTGATCACCCAGGGGCTGACGATTAGATCATCGAGGGGTTGATCGGCAATCCAGGCCTGCATCCGGCCCGTTTCGGTCTCTGCCGTCAGGGCTGCGACCAAGATCGAGTATCGAGATACGGCATTCAGTAGCGGGTATCGTCGCGCATCGCCCGTACGAACTTGGCAGCGCACTCGTCCTGATTCGGCATTCCGGCGGTCAGAGATCGCAATGTCTCCAGGTCGACACGCCGACGAGGCTCGTCGCGGATCGCCGTAAGCCGTGCAACGGCCCGCCCCCGACAGGTGATCGTCACGGTGTCCCCGGCGGTGACACGATCGATCAAACTGTCGAGCTGTATCTCTGCTTCCGCGAGACTTACCGTCCTCGTGCCCACCGGCGCTGACCTCCACGCACATCGTCCGCAGGCAAGGTGGAGGTGTCGGACGTCACCGTCAATCTCACAACCAATTCCGCCCCTTGCCACCTCGCCCCCGCCTCCCGAAACGGCGAATTCCGCAACCAACGTGCGCCAGCGCACCTGAGTCCGTCTTCTGCATTGCAGTCGGGCGCCCCTCAACTTAAACCCATTCCAATTGAATGCGGTGTGATCACATCCGCTGCATTCCCGCCTTCCGGACGGCGCGCCTCCGGCCGCCGCCCTTCGGACCGCCCCCGTGCGCGGTCGTTACGTGAGGGACTTCGATGATCAAGCTCACCGTGAACGGGGCTGCCCGCAGCTTCGACGGCGATCCCGACATGCCGCTGCTGTGGTACCTGCGCGACGAGGTCGGGCTGACCGGCTCCAAGTTCGGCTGCGGCGCGGCGCTGTGCGGCGCCTGCACCATCCATCTCGGCGGCACCGCCGTCCGCTCCTGCGTCACCCCGGTCTCGGAGGCCGAGGGCAAGGAGGTCGTGACGATCGAGGGGCTGTCGCCGGACGGGAACCACCCGGTCCAGGTGGCGTGGCGGGACCAGAACGTCGCCCAGTGCGGCTACTGCCAGTGCGGCCAGATCATGCAGGCGGCCTCGCTCCTCAAGGATACGCCCAAGCCCACCGACGCGCAGATCGACGACGCCATGAGCGGCAACATCTGCCGGTGCGGCACCTATCCGCGCATCCGTGCCGCCATCCATCAGGCCGCCGGCCAGACTGCCGCCCCGAAGGGAGAGCGCCTGTGATCCACGATCTCAAGCTGATGGCCGAACAGGCCTCCGCCGAGCCCGCGCCCCGTCCGGTGCTCGCCAATGTCAGCCGCCGCGGCATCCTCGGCGGTGCGGGCGCGCTGGTGCTTGCCCTGTCGCTGCGCTCCCCGGCCAAGGCCGACGAGACCCAGACCAAGGAGCAGAAGGAGCACAAGTACGGCGCCGACGGCATGCCGCATGGCTGGCGTGACGACCCGAAGGTCTTCATCGCGATCGCCCCCGACGGCACCGTGACGGTGACGAACCACCGTTCCGACATGGGCCAGGGCGTGCGCACCTCCGTGGCGCTCACCGTGGCCGACGAGCTGGAGGCCGACTGGCCGAAGGTGAAGGTGGTCCAGGCCTGGGGCGACGAGCAGCGCTTCGGCAACCAGGACACGGACGGCTCGCGCTCGCTCCGCCACTTCTTCCAGCACTTCCGCCATGCCGGCGCGGCGATGCGGGCCATGCTGATCCAGGCCGCCGCCCAGCAATGGAACGTGCCGGCCAACGAGGTCACGGCCAAGAACCACACCCTCACCCACGCCAAGTCCGGTAAGACGCTCGGCTACGGCGAGGTGGCCGAGGCGGCCGCCAAGCTCCCGGTCCCCGGCACCGTCACGCTGAAGGATCCGAAGGACTTCCGCTACATCGGTACCGGCAAGATCGGGCTGATCGACAACTTCGACATCACCACGGGCAAGGCGATCTACGGCGCCGACACCAAGCTCGACGGGATGCTCTACGCGGCCATCGCCCGCCCGCCGGTCTACGGCGGCACGGTGAAGTCCTTCGACGATTCCGAGGCCAAGAAGGTCGCGGGCGTCGTGAAGATCTTCAAGATCGCCGGCACGCCGATTCCCTCCGAGTTCATGCCGCTCGGTGGCGTGGCGGTGGTGGCCAAGAACACCTGGGCGGCCCTGAAGGCCCGGGAGGCCCTCAAGATCACCTGGGACGACGGCCCGAACGCGAACTACGACACCGACAGCTTCCGCAAGGAGCTGGAGGCGGCGGCCCGCCAGCCGGGCAAGGTCGTGCGCACGCAGGGCGACGTGGACGGGGCTCTGGCCAAGGCCAAGAAGCGGGTCGTGGCCGAGTACTTCGTGCCCCACCTCGTCCAGGCGCCGATGGAGCCCCCGGCCGCCGTGGCGCGGGTGAAGGACGGCGTGTGCGAGGCCTGGGCCTCGGTTCAGGGTCCGCAGGCGGCCAACGACCGGCTGATGAAGGCCCTCAACCTCCCCGACGACAAGGTCACGGTGAATGTGACGCTGCTCGGCGGCGGCTTCGGGCGCAAATCCAAGCCCGATTACGTGGTCGAGGCGGCCCTGTGCAGCCGCGAGGTCGGCGGCGCGCCGGTCAAGCTCGCCTGGACCCGCGACGACGACATCCACCACGGCTTCTACCACACCATCTCCGCCGAGCGGATCGAGGCCGGGTTGGACGACAAGGGCATGCCGGTGGCATGGCTGCATCGCTCCTGCGCGCCGACGATCGGCTCGATCTTCGCGCCGGACCCGAAGCACGAGCTGCCGTTCGAGCTCGGCATGGGCCTCGTGAACACCCCGTTCGCGATTCCCAACATGCGGATGGAGAACCCGGAAGCCGCCGCCCACGTGCGGATCGGCTGGTTCCGGTCGGTCTCGAACATCCCGCACGCCTTCGCGATCCAGTCCTTCGTCGCGGAGCTGGCGCATGAGGCGGGCCGCGATCCGAAGGACTACCTGCTGGAACTGATCGGCCCGGCCCGGAAGATCGATCCGGCCTCGATCGGCGACGTGTGGAACTACGGCGAGGACCCGTCGCGCTACCCGATCGACACCGGGCGCCTGCGCGGGGTGATCGAGGCCGCCTCCAAGGGCGCCGGCTGGGGTCGGCAGTTGCCGAAGGGCCGGGGTCTCGGCGTCGCCGGGCACTACAGCTTCGTCACCTACACGGCGGTCGCGGCCGAGGTGGAGGTCGATGAGAAGGGCCAGGTGAAGGTGCAGGCCATCGACATCGCCGTCGATTGCGGGCCGCAGGTGAACCCCGAGCGCATCCGCTCCCAGATGGAGGGCGCGGTGGTCATGGGGATGGGCCTCGCCCTCACCTCGGAGATCACCTTCAAGCAGGGTCGGGCGCAGCAGAACAACTTCGACGGCTACGAGATCACCCGGATCGACGCCGCCCCGAAGGTCGTTCGCGTCCACCTCGTCCCGAGCGGGAACTTCGACGGGCCGCTCGGCGGCGTCGGCGAGCCCGGCGTGCCGCCGGTGGCGCCGGCCATCGCCAACGCCATCTTCGCCGCCACCGGTCGCCGGATCCGGCAGCTGCCGATCCGCGATCAGGCGACGGGGCCTGAACCCGGCCGCGATCCGAAGCGTTGGGACCGTGGGCTCACCCCCGCGGTCCCCGTTGAGGACCCGCGACCGAGGACAATCATCATGACGCGTCTCGTCCGCACCGCCGCCGTGCTTCTCACGGCCGGCGGGATCGTTTCCCTCGGCCTCGGCGCCGCCCTCGCTTCGCCCTGTGCGCAGCAGATCGACGCCCTGTCGGGGAAGGTGAAGGCCGAGACCCGCGACGCCATTTCCGCGAATACGAGCGGCCAGGGCACCGCCGCCAAGCGCGGCGGCGAGGGCGTCACCGGCACCGAGGGCGCACGGGCCAACGAGGCCCCGCAGGCCCCCCCGGAGAAGTCCGCCGAGGCCGGCAAGGGAGCCGACGCCGCGCAGCAGGCCAAGGTCGCCCTGGAAGAGGCCAAGACCGCCGAAGCCAAGGGCGACACGAAGGGCTGTGAGGCGGCTATCGAGCGGGCGAAGGCGCAGCTCGGCAAGGCGCCGTAGGTCGTTCCACACACGCCTTCCGCGGACCTCGTTGCGGACCTTCGTGGGAGGCGTCCCCTTCCCCCTTTGCGGCGGAGGGAAGGAGAGGGCGCAGTTTCCTTCGCTAGGGGACTGACTGCCACGGGTTGATGTCCCTAGCGCACCCCCAACTCTCCGCACCGGGCGAGGAACCGCGCTTGGGCGTCCCCGGTCGGCCAGGGCTCGGCGAGGGCGAGCACCGCGTCGGGCAGGATGACCGCCGGTCCGAAATACCGCGCGGCCTCCTCCTCCGAGAACCCCGCGAGCTGCACCGCCTCCACATGGGCGGCGACGCGGTCGGCCCGCTTCACCAACCGGGTGAGGGCCGGCGTCGGGGCCGGAAGGCCGAACCGCTGGCGCACCGCGCCGAGCAGCCGCTTCTCCACCCCCCGGTAGGCATCGCCGATCGCCGCCTTGAGCGGGGAGATGATGTCGCCCACCACATATTCCGGCGCATCGTGCAGCAGCAGTTCGAGCCCCTCGGGCCCGGTGCAGCCGGGGTGGAGGTGGAGGCCGATGCGCTCCACCAGCAGGCTGTGCTGCGCCACCGAGAAGACCTGCGGACCGGAGGTCTGGCCGTTCCACCGGGCGACCCGGGCGAGCCCGTGGGCGATGTCGGCGATCTCGACATCGAGGGGGGAGGGGTCGAGGAGATCGAGCCGGCGCCCGGAGAGCATCCGCTGCCAGGCGCGGGGGGGCTCCTTCGCGGCGGGAGACCTCATTCCCGCCCGAGGGCGGCGCAGGCCGCGTGGCGGTGGCAGCCGGTGAGGTGGTCGTTGACCATGCCCACCGCCTCCATGAACGCGTAGATGATGGTGGGTCCGCAGAAGGAGAACCCTTCCGCCTTCAGCGCCTTGCCCATCCGCTTGGAGAGGTCGGTCTCGGTGGGCACCTCGGCCCGGGTGCGATAGTGCGGCTGGGCCGGCCGGCCGTCGCAGAAGTCCCAGAGGAACCGCGAGAAGCCGGGGCCGCTCTCCTCGATGCGCAGCCACGCCCGCGCCCCGGCGATGGCGCCGAGGATCTTGGCGCGGTTGCGGATGATGCCCGTGTCGGCCATCAGCCGGGCCACGTCCGCCTCCGTGTAGCGGGCGATGGTCTCGGGGGCGAAACCGTCGAAGGCCCGGCGGAATCCCTCCCGCCGCTTCAGGATGGTGATCCAGGAAAGCCCCGCCTGGAACCCGTCGAGGATCAGCTTCTCGTAGAGGGCGCGGCCATCGTATTCGGGCACGCCCCATTCGGTGTCGTGGTAGGCGATGTAGAGCGGGTCGAGCCCGGCCCAGCCGCAGCGGGGGCAACCGTCCGGGTGGTGGATCAGGCCCTCGGGCGGTGTCGCCATGGTCAGAGGGTCGCCTCGCCCCCGGCATCGGGCATGGGGAAGGTCGCGTAACCGGGTCGGGCGACGGCGAGCGGCTTCCCATCGGCCCGCAGGGGCTCGCCGGTCGCCAGGGCATCGCCCAGCCGGTCCAGGCGCACCAGGGCGAGGCCCTTGCCGCCGGCGCTGCTGCCGGTGGTGCCGAGCACCTTCGCCCCGGCCTGGATCTCGGAGCCCGGCGCCGCGGGGGCCTCGGGATACTCCACGGCCAGCAGGCGGGTGCGGGCGGTGCCCCGGTGCTGCATCCGCGACACCACCTCCTGGCCGACATAGCAGCCCTTGCGGAAGTCGACCCCGCCGAGCTGGTCCATCAGGGCCTCGTGGGGAAAGGCATCGCTGTAGGCGTAGTCCCGGCCCCCCTCCGGCACCGCCAGGGCGATGCGGTGGGCGTGATAGTCGTCCTCCGACGCATCCGCCGAGAAGGCTCCTTCCCCGGCGTAGAGCCGGGCGCCGAGGTCGGGATGCCGGCTGTCGGCGGCGACGGCGGTCTGCGCGGCCGTGGTCGATCCAGCCCAGGCGGCGGCCACCGCCACCGTCGGGTCGGCGGCGATCTCGGCCTTGGCGCGCAGCTTGTAGAGGCTCAGGCGCTTGGCGAGGTCGGCGGCCCTGTCGGCGGCGACGTCGAGCCGGAAGCCGTCCGCGATCCGCGAGATCAGGAAATCGAACAGGATCTTGCCCTGCGGGTCAGGGAGGGCGCCGAGGCGCGCCTCGGCCTCGCCCAGCGTCTCGACGTTGCAGGTCAGCACCCCCTGGAGGAGGGAGGTCGCATCGGGCCCGGTGACGGTGACAAGGGCACGGTCCGGCAGCAGGGCAATCGGCATCGGTGTTCCACGAAAAGTCAGGGTTCCCAAAGGGTTCAGCCCTTTGGCGGGTGCAGGGCGGCGCCCTGCGAACCGTCAGGGTTTCACCCCGACACCCCACCAAAGGGCGTGACGTCCTTTGGGATCCCCTTCCTTGTTCTCTAATGCTGCAACGTCGTGGTGAAGGCGCCGCCGCGGATGCGTTCGGGGAAGCCTTCGGCGTAGCGGGCGGTCGCCTCCTCGCCATAGGTCATCACGAGTTCCTGGAAGGCGGCGAACAGGGCGGCCTGAGCCATGCAATCCCCATCGAGACCATCGAGGCAGCCCTCGGCGAACGCTTCCGAGACGTAGCTCAAAGCGACACGCTTTTCATCGACATCGGCCTCGAAGGGGGCGGTGTGCGAGATGGTCTGCATGGTCCGACACTTCCATTGCGCCGCTCTGAGACAGATCGGCGGACACCCTGGATGATAGGCGGCTCATTGCGGGACGCCTAGCCGGTAATTGCGGATCGGTTAACGCGGTCGTTCGAATACGCGGCTTTCGCCGGATCAGGCCCCCCTGTGGCACGAACGCCTCAGTCTCATCCACCGAACCGCCCGGCCAGGGCGTGCGACAGGCGCTCGCCCTCGGTGAGGAACCGGGCCGAGGCCTCGTGCGCCGCCGGGGTGCAGACCCGGTAGGTGAGGGCATAGCTTCGGTATCCGCGGTTGTAGGCCCCCGCGAGCCGGTCCCGCCGGGCGGGGGTGATGCCCTCCGCCTCGATCAGCGCCTTCATCCGGGCGGGCCACTCGGCGGCGTCGGCCGTCGTGCAGAGGTTGCGCAGGAAGGACAGGGAGCCGATCACCTCGGCCATGCGCATCAGGTCGCGGTCGTAGGGGGCTGGGGCGTCGGCCGGGGCTGGCTGCTCCTTCGGGGCTTCCTTGGGCGCCTCCTTGGCCGGAGCTTTCGCCCGCTGCTGGGCGTGGGCGGGGAGGGGCGACGAAGGCGCCACACAGAGCAGCGCCGCCATCCCTATCCCTCCCCGAGGGCGAACGCCCACCCGTGCGCCGGACACGGCGGGGGAGGCGAGGGCGGCAAAGGGGAAGCGCGTCCATCACGCCGTCCCCGCGCCGCCACCCGTGCGAAAGCCTCCCGCAGGGTGCCGATGAGGCCCGGCGTGGTCTCCAGCGTCTCGATCTCGGACAAATGGGCCCAGCGCACGCCCAGAGCCTCCGGCCCGGCCACGGGTTCGCCTCCGCGCCAGAGGGCGGCGTGGGGATGGACGACGTAGTGGTGCCGGGCCCGGCCGGACTCGTCGCGCACGATGATCTCCGTGGGCGAGAGCACGCCGACCACCTCGGCGGTGAGGCCGACCTCCTCGGTCAGTTCCCGCAGGGCAGCCTCCGCCAGGGTCTCCCCGGCTTCCACGAGACCTCCGGGCAGGGTCCAGACCCCGCGCATCGGCTCGTTCGCCCGGGCCGCGAGCAGGACGCGCGCGTCGCGGATCACGGCGATGGAGGCACCGACGAAGGGCCGGGTCGGAAAGGTCCGTGCTTCGGCCTCACTCACGGCTGTCCTCCCTCCAGCGCCACGGCCGCCACGCGTCCGTCCCGAGCCCGACGACGAGGCGCAGGGCCGCCCCTTCTCCGAGGGCCGCGATGCCGGTCCCGGCCGGGGCCGGCAGGGCGATCCGCAGGCGCTCGCGCAGGGTCCCCGGAGCGGGACCCCGCGCCGTCACCACCGCCACCACCGGCATCCCCGCGACGGGCAGGGCCAGATCCGTCCCGCCCTCGGCGGGAATCGTCCCGGCAAGATCCGCTTCGCCGTCCCCGAGGGTGTAGCCCGGCGCCTCGGGGCCGGGGCGATCCGGTCCGGGGCCAGGGTCCACAGGCGCAGCACGCCCCGGGCATCGACGGTGGCCGCCTCGGGGGCGCCCTTGCCGGAGGAAATCCCCACGGCGGCGAGGGCGAGGCGCGGCCCGGACGGGCTCCGGGCACTGGCCGTCCAATCCGGCTTGTCCCCCGCCGAACGGGTGATCAGCACGAGGCTCCCCGTCTCCGGGCCGGTCAGCGTCGCGGCCAGGACGGCGGAGCGTCCGGCCAGGGTAACGATCCGCGGCGGCTGGGGGCGAACACCGCGCCCTCACCGGCCGGGATCGAGGCGGTCGTCACCGGCACGGGTTTCGGCTCGGCGGTGACTCCCAGGGGCTGGCGCTCGCGCAAGGCCAGCATCGCGGCGGCGGGGCCGCCGTCGGGGGCCCGGGTGCGGCCGGTCAGGACCGCGCTGAGGGGGCCGTCGAGGGCGCGGCGGATCCCGGGCAGGGCGCCGCGGGGGGTCTCGGAGGCGACGAGATCCTCCACCGCCTCGCGGCCGATGGGCTTGGCGGCCACGCTCCCGTTCTCCACCAGCAGCACCGCGCCGCCCTCGTCGCCCCAGACGACGACGATCGGCGCGCTCGCCTTGCCGTCGCTCCCGCGGATGAGGGGCAGCAGGCCCGAGGTCGCCACGGCGGTGGCGACCTCACTGCGCGGCCCGCGCATCTCGCGGACCTTGAACGGCAGGTCGAGGAGACGCACCGCCAGTTCGGCCCAGGCGGGGTCCCGCCGCGACGGCGAACGTCGCCCCGGGGCGACGGCCCCGGCGATGACGGCGCGGACCCGCAGGACGCCGCGCGTCCGCGGCTCACACATGCTGTCCGCCGTTGATGTGCAGTTCGGCGCCGTTCACGTAGGACGAAGCCTCGGTGCACAGGAAGTAGATCGCCTTGGCCACCTCGTCCGGGGTGCCCAGACGGCGCTGGGGAATCTGCTCCACGAGCTTCTCCGTCCCCGGCGAGAGGATGGAGGTGTCGATCTCGCCCGGTGAGATGGCGTTCACCCGCACGCCGATGGGCCCGAAATCGGCGGCCATCTCCCGGGTCAGCCCGGCGAGCGCCGCCTTCGACGTGCCGTAGGCCGCCCCGGCGAAGGGGTGCACCCGCGAACCGGCGATGGAGGTGACGTTGACGATCGAGCCCTTGGCCTGGGCCAGCTCCCCGCGCAGGCCCCGGGCCAGGAGGATCGGCGCGAAGAAATTCACCTGGAACACCCGCTGCCAGTCGGGGAATTCGGTCGACAGGGTGCCGAGGCGCTCGCCCGCCGGGCCCTTGGGCGAGATGCCGGCATTGTTGACGAGGGCATGCAGCACCCCGCCCTCGGCGGCGAGCCGGCCGCGCACCTCCTCCACCGCCCGCACCGTGTCGGCGGCGTCGGCGAGATCGACCTGAAGGTGGTCCTCGGGACCCATCTCCCAGGGGCAGTTCTCGGGGAAGGGGTGCCGCGAGCAGGTGATCACCCGCCAGCCGGCGGCCGAGAAGCGCTTGACGGTGGCGTGGCCGATGCCCCGGCTCGCCCCGGTGAGCAGCATGACGCGCCGGCGTTCGTTAGGGGGGAGGGCCACGGTCCGAGCCTCGCTGTCACGCGGGGATGTCCCGAGACGGGACGGATTCCGCCGCTGCACCGCAACGTCTAGGCGGACGGGCGCGGGAAATCCAGGGTGGAGACACAACCGGCCTCCGGGCCATCGGCGTCATCGCGTGCGGAGCGAAGCCATCCGGGGGCAGCGCGGGCGCCGGGTGTCACACTGCCCTTGGATCGCTTCTCTCCGGAGCCGGTGACGGGACGATTCCAAGCGTCTCCGCACTTCCGCGCACAGCCCGGTCGGGGCTTCCCGCCCCCGCCGTGTCGCCAAGCCGCCCAGCGGTTGCTACAGAGCGCGCGCACGAGGATGACCATGACGCGACCGGAGCCAGACACGGGACCAGGCGAGCCAGCGCAGGCGCGGCTCATCGCGCATCTGGCGGCGGCCGGCTATGCCACCGTGACGCCCCCGGTGCTGCAGCCCATCGAGCCGTTCCTCGAACTGTCCGGCGAGGATATCCGCCGGCGGATCTTCGTCACCCAGGATGCGGGCGGCGCGGAACTGTGCCTCCGGCCGGAATTCACGATCCCCATCTGCCGGCTTCACCGGCAGCGGGCCGACGGGCTGGCGGCCGATTACAGCTATGGCGGCCCGGTCTTCCGGCTGGCCGCCGACGAGCCGGACGAGTTCCTCCAGGCCGGCATCGAATCGATCGGCCGCACGGATACCCCCGCCGCCGACGCCGAGGTGCTGGGCCTCGCCCTCGAAGGGCTGGCGCTGCTCGGGCGGACCGCCCCCTCCGTCCGCCTCGGCGACATGGGCCTGACGGTGGCCCTCCTCGACGGCCTGTCCGTCCCCCCGCCGCCAAGCGGCGGACCCTGCGGGCGCTGGCCTCCGGCCGGTCCCTCGACGGAGTCACCAACGGGTCCGACGGCGCCCCTCGGGAGGACCGCCATGCCGGGCTGCTCGCCGCCATCCAGGGCCAGGATCCGCAGGGCGTGCGCGCCTTCGTGGAGGACGTGCTCGCCATCGCCGGGATCTCGGCGGTGGGCGGGCGCAGCGCGGGGGAGATCGCCGAGCGCTTCCTCGGCAAGGCCGCCGCCCAGGCCAATGGCGGGGCCGGCCTCAACGCCGAGAACCGGGCCATCCTCGACCGCTACCGGGCCGTCTCCGGCGACCCGGACACGGCGGCCAGGGACCTGCGGGCGCTGATCGCCGATGCGGGGGTGCGCCACGAGGCGCTGGAGGCGGCCCTCGACCTGTTCGAGGAGCGCACCGGCTTCATCGCCGCCCGGGGGCTGCCGATCGGCAGCTTCCGTTTCCAGGGCAGCTTCGCCCGCAACCTCGACTATTATTCGGGCTTCATCTTCGAGGCGACGGAAGGCGACGGGCCGGTGCTCGTCGGCGGCGGCCGCTACGACGGCCTGCTCACCCATCTCGGCAGCCCGGTGCCCCTGCCCGCGGTGGGCTGCACCTTCTGGATCGAGCGTGCCACGGGAGCCGGCCGATGAGCGATGCCCTCGTCCTGGCGGTCCCCTCGAAGGGCCGCCTCCAGGAGAACGCCAGCGCGTTCTTCGCCCGCGCCGGGCTCAAGCTCGCGCAGGGCGCGGGCGCCCGGGATTATCGCGGCAAGCTCGTGGGCGTGCCCGGCGTCGAGGTCCGCTACCTCTCCGCTTCGGAGATCGCGAGCCAGCTCGCCTCCGGAGCGGCCCATCTCGGCGTGACCGGCGAGGACCTGATCCGCGAGACCCTGCCCGACGTGCGCGGCCAGGTGGAGTTGCTGACGCCGCTGGGCTTCGGCAATGCCACCGTGGTGGTCGCCGTACCCCAGGCCTGGATCGACGTGCGGGTGATGGCCGACCTCGATGAGGTAGCGGCCACCATGCGCACCCGCCACGGCCGCCGCCTGCGGGTGGCGACCAAATACGTGAACCTCACCCGCCGCTTCTTCGCCGAGACCGGCGTCGCCGATTACCGGATCGTCGAGAGCCTCGGGGCCACCGAGGGCGCGCCGGCGGCGGGCTCGGCCGAGATCATCGTGGACATCACCTCCACCGGGTCGACGCTGGCGGCCAACGCCCTGAAGATCCTCGACGACGGGATCATCCTCCGCTCGGAGGCGAACCTCGTCGCCTCGCTGAAGGCCCCCTGGGGACCGGCGCAGCGGACCACCCTGCGGGCGGTGCTCGGGCGGATCAGCGCGGAGGAGCGGGCCCGCACCACCCGCGAGGTCCGCGCGGCGATGCCGGAATCCGGGACGATCGACCTCGCGACCCTGGCCGGCCTGCACGAGGCCGAATTGCCCTACGGCGCCCCGAGCGGACCCGACGGGGAGATCGTCCTGCGCTGCCCCGAGGCGGCGATGTTCGACCTCGCCGACGCCCTCGTCGCGGCCGGCGCCCGGGCGGTGAGCGTCAGGCGGATCGACTACGCCTTCGCAGCGGAGAACCCCCTGGCGGAGCGGTTGCTGGCGCGCCTCTGAAACAGGATCCCAAAGGACCAAGTCCTTTGGCGGGTGCAGGGCGGCGCCCTGCCACTCCCAGGGGCTTTGCCCCTGACCCCACCGAAGGACTGAGTCCTTCGGGATCCCCAACTTACTGCGGCCCCTGCTTGGCGAATTCCGAGAGGACGCCGCGCAGCACCTTGAGGCGGGCGTCGTAGGTGGTGCGCAGGCACTCGACCTCGGCGCCGCAGGTCCGGCGCTCAGTGAGCCAGGTCTCCTGATCCTCCTTCAGCTTCGACTGGCCGCCCATCGGCAGCACCGCCTTCAGGATCTCGAACCGGGTCGCCATCTCCACATCCCGGTCGTTCAGGGGAAGGTGGGCGCAGATCGCCTTCTCGTCGGGGCCTCGGCCTTGTCGCAGGGAAAGCTCGCGGCGTGCGCGGAACCGCCGACGAGGGCCAGGAGGAGGGCGAGGGCAGGGGTCGCGTGACGCATGGCCTCATAACGGCCGGCCCTGCCGGAGGCTCCCTCAGAACCCCGGCTTCACCGTCGCCAGCACCACGATGACGATCATCAAGAGCGTCGGTACCTCGTTGATCACCCGGTAGAACTTGTGGCCGCGGGTGTTCCGGTCGGCGGCGAAGTCCTTGACCATCTTCGCGAGCCAGCCATGGATGCCGGACATGGCCACCACCAGGGCGAACTTCGCCTGGAGCCAGGGGGCCGCGTAGTAGCCGCTCATCCAGGCGAGCGTCAGCCCGAACACCCAGGTCGCGATCATGGCCGGCGTCATGATCGCCTTGAGCAGGCGCCGCTCCATGATCTTGAAGGTCGCGGACTGCGCCTCCGAGCCCGGCGGCAGGCTGGCGTGGTAGACGAACAGCCGGGGCAGGTAGAGCATCGCCGCCATCCAGGCGATGAGGCTGATGATGTGCCCCGCCTTGATCCAGTCGTAGAGCACGGCCCCTAGCCCCTGAGCCGGGCGAGCATCCGCTCGACATGCGCCACCGGCGTCTGCGGCGTGATGCCGTGGCCGAGGTTGAACACGTGCGGCAGGCCTTCCACGGCCTCGCGGATGCCGTCCACGGCCGCGTCCAGGGCCGCCCCGCCCTCGATCAGCGTCTCGGGGTGCAGATTGCCCTGCGTGACCGTGGAAGCCGGCACACGGCCCCGCAGGGCCTTCAGATCGACGCCCCAATCCACGCCCACCGCGTCGGCCCCCGTCTCCGGCACCACGCGGGCATGGCCATCGAGCCCCGAGCCCCGGGCGAAGACGATGATCTTCGCCCCCGGCACCCGCGCCCGGACGCCGGCGATCATCCGGGCGATGGGCTTGAGCGACCAGCGGGTCAGGGCATCGGGCGCCGCCTCCCCCGGCAGCGCACTCTCGGTCACGTCGCCCACGGGCTCGACGAGGGGGGTGGAGGCCGGCACGGCCTGCGGCAGGGTGCCCGCATGGGACTCGAAGATCTGCACCGCGTCGGCGCCGGCCTCGAGCTGGCGGACGAGGTAGTCGGTCTGAACGGTCACGAGGCGGTCGATCAGCGCATCCACCAGCGCCGTGTCGCCCTCGGCGAGTGCCCGGGCGGGGGCGAGGTCCGGGGTGCCCCGGCCGCCGATCATGTAGCTCGCCACGGTCCAGGGGGCGCCGCAGAAGCCGAGCAGGGTCGTCTGCGCGGGAAGCTCGGCGCGCAGGCGCTTCACCGTCTCGAAGACCGGGGCGAGATGATCCATCACCGCCCCGTCGCCGGCCTCGCGAAGCGCCGCGAAGGCAGCCCGGTCGCCCAGGGGATCGAGGCGCGGCCCCTCGCCCTCGACGAAGCGCACGTCCTGCCCGAGGGCGTGGGGGATGACGAGGATGTCCGAGAACAGGATCGCCGCATCGAACCCGAACCGCCGGATCGGCTGGAGGGTCACCTCCACGGCGAAGTCCGGCGTGTAGCACAGGTCGAGGAAGGAGCCCGCCGTCGCCCGGGTGGCCCGGTACTCCGGCAGATAGCGCCCGGCCTGCCGCATCATCCAGGCCGGAGGCGGCCAGACCGCCTCGCCCGAGAGGACCCGCAGCATCGTCCTGTCCGCTTGCTCGGTCATGCGCTCCCGTATCCGTTTCCTCGCCAACCGGCCCGGTCGCGACGATCCCCAGGGGACCTCTCTAAAAGAAAAGAGAGAATCTTAGACTCTGTTTTTTCTCTTGGAGGCTGAGGAGCGGGAGCGCAACCGTATCCACACCCCGTCCCCGGCCCGGCGGCGTTAACGGGGCTTTAAAGAATTAGGGCCACTATGATCGAACCGGCTTCCCATCCAAGGGCTTGGCCGTAGGGATCGCGCCCTGATGGCTCGCCGTGTCCCGGTTTTCCCGACTCGGGCGCGGAATCCGTCCCGATTTGACGGCCTGTGTACGCAGGAGTCGATAGCCGTCCGCCCTTTCGGGCTGGACCGGCCGGATGGGCCTGCCTATCCACACTGATCGACTCCCCGGCGGTCGCCGTTGGATAACCCCGCACCGGCCGGAGACGCCGCGCATGGGCCGCAGCTACTTCCACCTCCACCTCGTCTCCGACTCCACCGGCGAGACCCTCATCAATGTCGGCCGCGCGGCGGCCGCGCAGTACGAGGGCGTCTCGGCGATCGAGCACGTGTACCCGCTGGTGCGGTCGGGCTCTCAGCTGGAGCGGGTGATCTCGGAGATCCGGGCGGCACCGGGCCTCGTCCTCTACACCCTGGTGGGGGGCGACCTCGGCCAGCGGCTCGAACTCGCCGCGCGGGAGTCCGGCTCCCCGTGCCTGTCGGTGCTGCAACCGGTCCACGACCTGCTGCAATCCTACCTCGGCACGCAGAAGGCGGCCCGGCCGGGTGCCCAGCACATGCTGAACGCGGAGTACTTCAAGCGCATCGACGCGATGAACTTCACCCTGGCCCACGACGACGGCAACCTGCCGGAGGATCTGGAGGAGGCGGACGTCATCCTGCTCGGGGTCAGCCGGACCTCGAAGACGCCGACCTCGATCTACCTCGCCAACCGCGGCCTCAAGACCACGAACCTGCCCCTCGTCCCCGGCGTCCCGGTGCCGCCCGAGATCGAGGCGGCCCGCCGGCCGCTCATCGTCGGGCTGTTCGCCTCGCCCGAGCGGATCATCCAGATCCGCCAGAACCGCCTGTCGAGCCTCAACGCCGACGAGAGTTCGATGTATGTCGACCGGGAGGCGGTCTCCGACGAGATCACCGCGTCGCGGCGCCTGTTCATCAAGAACCGCTGGCCGACCATCGACGTGACCCGCCGGTCGATCGAGGAGACGGCCGCCGCCATCCTCGACCTGCACCGGGACCACCGGATGAAGTTCATCGCGGAATAGATCGGGATCCCCAAGGACTAAGTCCCGGGGGGTCCAGGGGCAAAGCCCCTGGATATTCCCCAGGGCGCCGCCCTGCACCCGCCGGAGGGCTCGCCCTCCGGACACCCCTTCACGTTCCGCTCAGCACCGTGCGCACCAGCACCACCCCCGCGACGAGGCCCAGCAAACCCATCGCCACCGAGGCGAGGACGTAGGCCGCCGCCATCGCCGTCTCGCCCCGCTGGTACAGGGTGATCGCGTCCAGCGAGAAGGTCGAGAAGGTGGTGAAGCCGCCGAGCATGCCGGTGGTGAGGAACAGGCGGGCGGGATGCCCGGCCGCCCCGCGCAGGGCGAAGCCTTCGGCGAGCACGCCCATCAGGAACGAGCCGAGCACGTTGATGATGAGGGTCGCCAGGGGAAACCCGAGGCCCGGGATCAGTCGCGAGACGGCGACGTTGAGCCCGTGCCGGAACGAGCCGCCGATCCCGGCGCCGAGGAAGACGATGAGGGTGTTGACCATGCTGTCCCGTCCTTCTGGACGGGCGGCCCGCCTGCGGGGCGGCCAAGGTCTCGCCATGGCCCCACCGCGGGCGAGCGCGCCCGTACGGTAGGAGCCATCAGCCCCGGCGGCTGATCCGGCGGGGCGGTTGTCGGGGAGCTCCATCCCCATCACCCCGAAGGATAAGACAGGATGGGAAAAAAGGGAAGCCGGCGGGCCGGCTTTCCCGATGAGGATCGAACCCTCAGGCCGCGACGGCGAAGTGGCTGCGCTGCTCGATCTGCGCCACGTAGAAATCCTCGATCACGTCGCGGACGATCTCGGCGAGGTCGGCGCCGCGATGCTCATCGAGGTGCACGTCGCTGCCGATCACCCGGCCGATATGGGCACTGGTGCTGGCCCCCGGCACGAGACGTTCGTTGTAGCGCTGGTTGAGTCCGGAAACTGAAATATAGTTCGTGCCGCCGAGTTCGGGGCCGTACTTGATCTTGATCTTCTGCTCGCACTCGATCCCGCGCAGCTTGGCGCAGAGGGTGACGAAGTTGTCGCCGTCGATCACCGGCTCGATCCCGGTGATGCTGCCGTGAAGGTTATCCTCCTCGTTGAGGACCTCAGCCATCACGCTCAACACATCGATGACCGGGCGCAGGGCGCGGGTTCCATCCTCCAGCAGCTTCTGCCGGAAACCGTTGCTGCGGGCATCGGCAGCAGCCAGACGGTTGCGGAAACGATCCTTGACCTCGTGGAAGGGCGGCATGGTTTGATCCTCCGGAAGACTGTGCGACTTCGATGGATGTCGTTCGCTGAGTCTCGATTTACGGATCCAGATCAGATGACGCAAGATAGTGCAAAACATTGATGCTTGCCCAGCACTTGGGCTTTTGCTTAAATCCTTGTCGTGATGAAAAATAAGGCAGAGGGACGGCAGGGCCGGTCGCCCCTCCGTCCCAGCGCGACAGTTATTTGAGAAGTCGCAGCAGGCTGCGCCCGGCCGGGGTCTTCAGTTCCTTGGCATCGAGCTTGCCGTCGCCATCCGGGTCGGCGGCCTTGAACCGCTCGGCGACGAGGGAATCGTATTCCTTCTTGTCGACCGACTTGTCGTTGTCGGGGTCGGCGGCCTTCAGCTCCTTGCGGCTGAGGCGGCCCTGCAACTCCTTCGTATCCACCGAACCGTCCTTGTCCTTGTCGAGACGGTCGAAGGTGGCCGCGCCCGCGGCCTGAGCCTCGGCGAGGTCGATCGTGCCGTCGTTGTCGGTGTCGATCGCCTTGAGGGACTTCTCGGCACCCCCCGACCGGGCGGCGGCGGGCTGCGACAGGATTGCGGGGAGGGCGAGGGCGGAGGGCGGAGAGGACGAGCGCGGCGAGCAGGTTCGCCGGACGGGATTGTCCGATCATGGCAGGGAAACTCCGGTGGCAGGTTGCACCGGGGCTCCAAGGCGTAGGGCCGGACCGCGTTCCCTGGTGCGCCATCACGAAGCCACGAGGGCGCGGAACCGGATGACGGAGCGTCAGGCGGGGCCGTCGAGGGGCAGCAACCGTCCGGCCGTACCGGCATTCTCACCGCGCTGGCTGCGCGAGAGGGTCCGGGCGAGGGCGTCGAGATCGGGCGGGACGCCGCCCGCGGGTCCGTAGACGGCCCGGTCGAGGGCGGCGAGGGGACTCTGGATCTCCGGCCGCCCGTGCCAGTGCCGGCCGAGTTCGGGAACGGCCTGCTCCCCCGCCGCCACCGCTGCGCGGAAGGCCGGGAGGTCGCGGGCGCGGGCGGCCCGCCGGAGGTCCCGGCGGATCGCGGCGGGCAGGCGCAGCGCGGTCCGGTCGCGCCGGAAGCCGAGGAGGGCGAGCCCGAGGCCGAAGGCCGTCATCCCCGCCGCCCCGGCGAGCAGCGGCGAGGCGGTGCCCAGGCGCCCGCCATCCGTCTCCCGGTCGGGCAGGCCGCCGCCGATCTGGCGGGCGGGGATCTCGGCCTCCCGCATGGTGCGCGAGACCGTGTCGAACCACGGGATCATGATGGCGTCGAGGGGATCACCTCCGGCACGCCGGGCTTCACGTCCCAGACATAGGTCGCCTTGGCGACCGGCCCGGCGGGGGTGATGACCGTCTCCCGGGCGACGGGCCCGGCGAAGGTGATGATGCCGCGGGTGCGCATCACCGGGCGCGGCGGCAGCCCTTCCGCCAGCACCCCCTGCGCCTCCAGCGTCACCGTGCGCCGGACGGTCTCGCCGAGCTTCACGGTCTCGGGATCGCGGCTCCAGGAATCGGTGATGGTCACGTCCCGGGCCGGCAGCCACCAGGGCTCGGCGGCGTCGGGGCCGCCGGTCGGCGCGGTCCAGGGGGCGACGTTGAGGGGCACCGGGGGCGAGCGGACATCCACGATCCGGCGCTCGCCGGCATCGTTGACGGTGAGGCGGTGGGTGAACGGCTCCAGGGTGAAGTCGCCGGCATGGTGGGGGAAGATCGCCACCGTCCGGTCGAAGGCGACGGCGCTCTGGCCGTCGGGGAGGCTGGGTCTTGCTCCAATGGTCGCGGCCGAGCTGCGTCCAGGTGAAGTTGGCGAGCGAGGGCTGGATCACCTCCTCCAGCAGGATCGGCTGCCTGTAGACCCCATGGATCTTCAGGAGCACCATCTCGCGGGCGTAGGGGTCGGCGCCGCCGTTGCGCTCGGGGGTGACGGTGAAGGTCAGGTCGCCGGGCTCGATCTCGGCCCGGGCAGGTCCGGCCAGCGACGGCAGTGCATTCAGCAGGAGCGCCAGGAGGATCGCCCTCCCTCCCCGCCGACCGCCACACCCCAAATCCCAAAAAGTTACCATGGGTTGCTGCCTGCGGGCATGGCGGTGCCGGCCTCGACCCGGCGGGTCTGCTCGGCCTTGAGGCGGAGCCGGAGGAAGCGGCCGGGATCGTCGGGCAGGGTCTGGAGCCACAGGCGGTCGGGGCGGATCTCGTGGGCCTCGAAGCTCTTCGTCACCCGGCGGGCCTCCCGCTCGGGGGCCTCGGCGACCATGGCGAGGCCGGTGCTGGAGCGGCCCTTGCCGGCGGCGTCGCCGGCGGAGCCCCGGGCCTTGCCGCCGGCGGTGTCGATCGCCGTCTGCTCGGCGCGGCCCCGGCGGGAGACGACGCTGTTGCCGGGGAGCGAGGCGCTGCTGCTCGCCTCCTTGTTGCCGGCGAGCCCCTCGCCGCTCGACGAGGCTTTGACGTCGTCGTTCGGGTCCTGGTTGGCGGTGTTGTTGTAGCGGGCGCCGTACTGGGCGGTGCCGTTGGCGATGCCCCGGCCGGTGCCCCGGTCGATCGCCTCCTCCAGCATCCGGGCGAGGAGGGAGCGGTTGGCCTGGGCGTCGGCGTCCCGGGGGTTGAATCGCAGGGCGTCGTCGTAGGCGTCGATGGCGCCGCGCAGGTCGCCGGCCCGGGCCAGCGCGTTGCCGAGGTTGTAGCTGGCCTTCTTGCCGCCGGCCCGGAACAGGGCGATGGCCTCGGGATAGCGGCCCGCCTCGTACAGGGCGGCGGCCCGCCACGCCGGATCGTCGAAGACCGGCACCGCGAGGCCGGGAAGATGCACCGCCATGAGCACCCGGCCCAGCCCGGTGCGCGGCTGCGACAGGGCGACGAGCCCGGCGAGGCCGAGGGCGACGAGACCCAGGCCCGCGATCCGGGCCGGGCGCCGCCAAGCGCGGGGAAGGCCGATGGCGGGGGGCAGGGCGAGACCGCTCGGCATCAGGCGCTCCGGCGGAACAGGAGGAGGGCGGGGAGCGCCGCCAGCAGCAGCAGCCAGCGGCCGAGATCGGCGAAGGCGACGACGCCGTAGCCCCCGGCGGCCAGGTGCTGGGCGGTGGGCGCGCCGACCGCGTCGAGGACGGGGCCGGGCATCGCGATGTCCGCGCTCGGGCCGCCCCCGGCCGCGGCGAGACGGGTGAGCGCCGTGGGATCGGGAGCCGGCACCCCCGGTGGCAGGGCCTTGGTCGTGGGGACGAACAGCGTCCCGACCCGCCAGCCCCGGCCGCGGATCGACGCCGCCTCCCGCATGGCCGCCTCGCCGATGCCGTCGCCGTCGCTGATCAGCACCACGTCGGCGGCGATCACCCCGGCCTCGGCCAGCGTCCGTCCGGCGAGGGCGAGGCCGCGCTCGGGGTGGCTGCCCCGGTCGGGGACCGTATCGCCCGAGAGCGCGAACAGGGTGGTGCCGAGGCTGTCCCGGTCGGTGGTGGGCGAGACCGCGAGGTAGGCATCGCCGGCATAGACGACGAGGGCGACGGGCCGGGTGCCGGCCGCCTCGGCGACGGCGGCGGCGGCCTCGCGCACGCCCTGCAGGTTCCCCCCTTCGGCGACGGAGCGGGAGAGGTCGACCACGAGGATCGTCTCGTCGAGGTTGCGGAAGGTGCCCGTGTCCCGGCGCTCGATGGCCGGGCCGGACAGGGCGACGACCAGACCTGCCGCGCAGAGCCCGGCGGCGAGGTTGGCCCCCCGGCGGCCGCCGAGCACGGCGCCCGAGCGGGTGAGGTAGGCCATCAGGGCGGGGTCGATCTCCCGGCCCCAGTCGCCGAGCGGTGCCGCCCGGCGGACGGCGTAGAGGGCGAGCCCCACCACGACGGGCAGGGCGAGGAGCCACCAGGGCCGCAGGAGAGTCAGGCCGGCGAGGGTCATGCGCCCCTCCTCGCCGCGAGCAGGGCGACGGCGAAGGCCAGCGCCAGGGTGCCCGGCCAGATCCACAGGTCCTTGCGCAGGGGCAGGGGCGGTGCGCCGGTCCGGCCGCCTTCGAGGGCGTCGATCGCCCCAGCGACGCGGACGAGGTCGTCGGTGGTGCGGACCCGGAAGAACTGTCCGCCGCTGGTCTCCGCCATCGCCCGCAGGGTCTCGCTGTCGACCACGTCCTGCTCGCCGTCGGCATCGGCGAGGTCCCGGGGGCCGAGCGCGATGGTGTAGACCCTCACCCCGATTTCCTTCGCGAGATCGGCCACGTCCTTCGGCGCGGTCTGCCCGGCGTTGTTGGCCCCATCCGAGAGCAGCACCACGGCCTTGGTCGCGGCGGGGCGGCCCTCGGGGATGTGGGCGTCGCGGGGGTCGAGGCGGCGGAGCGCCAGGCCGAGCCCGTCGCCGATGCCGGTGGAGCGGCCGGAAATGCCGATCGCCGCCTCCTCCAGGGCACGGGCGACCGAGGCGGTGTCGAAGGTCAGCCCGGCGGCGACGTAGGCTTGGTCGGCGAAGATCACGAGGCCGATCCGGTCCCCGGCCCGGCGGCGAATGAAGTCGGCGCCCACGCGCTTGACCGCCGCCAGCCGGCTCACGGTCTCGCCGTCGAGGGAGAAGTCCCGCCGCTCCATGGAGCCGGACAGGTCCATGGCGATCATGATCTCGCGGCCGGAGGCCGGCAGCGCGGTGGCGGGCAGCACCACCCGCGGTCCGCTCAGGCGACCGACGAGGCCGATCCACAGGCCCCAGACCAGCACGGCCCGGCGGCGTCCGCGCCCGGCCACATCGACTCCGGTGCCGGTGCTGACGGCCAGCGTGCCGGGGATCCGCAGGGCGCGCCGCCCTCCACCCGCCCGGGGCAGGAGCCGGGCGGCCAGGAGGGGCAGGGGCAGGGCCAGCAACAGCCAGGGGGTGGCGAGGTCGAAGCCGGAGACGAAGGCGGCGAGCCAGCCGGGCATGATCCCGCTCATGCCCGGAGTCTCCCGATCAGCCGGGACAGCTCCGCATCGAGGGCGGCGGGATCGGGCGTCTCGCGCCGGTAGAGTCCGTCGACCAGCACCCGTCCGGCCCCGGCGGTGAAGAAGTCGGTGCGCAGCAGGGCATCGAGGCGGGAGGCCCAGGCGCCGCCCTGGGCGGAGGCCGCCTCGTCCCCCTTCAGGGTGCGCACGAGACGGCGCAGCAGCCGCGCCTGGGCGAGGATTCGCTCCTGAGCGTCGAGGCTCCGGCTGCCCGCGAGGTCGGAAAGCGCCGCCCGGCGGACGCTCAGTCGGCTGCGGGCCAGGAGGAGGCGCAGCAGCCCCACGAGGAGGGCGGCCCCGAAACCGAGGATGAGCGCCAGCAGGATCTCCCCGGGGATCGGCCCGGTCGCTCCCCCCGGCAGGTGCAGGCTGCGGAGCTGGTCGAGGCTCGCGGGGGCGTCGGCGGGGGTCATCGGCTGGCCTCCCCATCCCGGGAGACCGGCCGGGACGTCGGCTCCCCTCTTACCCTTCGCCCCATCCCGAGAAGCCCTTCACTCCCCCTCATCCCAGGGAGGCGTGGCCGGAAAGTCGCTGACTCCCATCCCCCCCCTCATCCTGAGGTGCTGCGAAGCCGCCCTCGAAGCGAGGGCTCCAGAAGGCTCCGCGATCCTGAGGCCTCGCCGAGGGCCTCCGCTGCGCTCCGGCCTCTCAGGATGAGGTCGGGAAGGAGGAACCGTCGACTTTCCGGACGGGCTCAGGATGAGGGGGATCGAGGGGCTCTCAGGATGACGGCGACGGGAGAACGAGGTTCGTCCTGATTCCCGAACCGGGCCTTCACAGCACCGCATCGAGCCGCTCCATCAGCGGGGCGTAGGCCTCCGGGGGGGACTCCACGTCGAGGCGCAGGCCGGCGATGCCCCGGGCGGCGTAGTCGGCGAGGCGCGCGTCCAGCGCCTGGCTTCCCGTTCCATCCGCGCGCAGGGAGCCCCGGCGGCCATCGGCCAGGGCGAAGGGGAAGAAGCCCGGTTTGCGCGCGCGCTCGAAGGCGTCGCTCACCAGGACGAGGCGCACCGAGACCCGTTCGGCCACGAGGCCGAGCAGGCGCTCGAAATCGGGGCCGGGGGCGTCGAGGGCACTGGCCATCACGAGGTGGCCCCCCGAAGGAAGCAGGCTCGCGGCGATGCCGAGGAGCGGCTCCAGGGGCGGGTCGGACCGCTCCGCCGCCTCCAGGGCCTCGGCATGGGCGACGGCCAGCGCCCCGGTGACGGCGGCCATGGCGCGCTCGCCCCCGGCCGGGCGCAGGACCGTCGGCTCGCCGGCCCGCGCCACCGCGAGGCCCACCCGCCCGCCATCGGCCACGATCCGCCAGCCGAGGAGGGCCAGCGCCTCCGCCGCCGCGACGGAGCGGAGCGTCCGCTTCGTGCCGAACAGCATCGAAGGGCGGAAATCGGCGAGCAGCACCACCGCCCGGTCGCGCTCGTCGTGGTGGGTGCGGACGTGCAACTGCCCGGTGCGGGCGGTGGCGTTGCGGTCGATGTGGCGGCGGTCGTCGCCCTCCGTCCAGAGGCGGACGTCCTCCGGCTCCGAGCCGCGGCCCCGGCGCCGCGTGACGATCCCCCCGGGCAGGCCGGCGAGGGTCCGGGTGGCGGGGGCCGCGCCCCGGCGGGCGAGATGGCGCAGGCCCATCAGCGCCTCGCCGGACAGGTGGATCACAGGATCCTCACAGCGCCTTCACCCGCCCGACGAGGTCGTCGATCAGGCCCCGGGCGGTCTTGCCCTCGGCGGAGGCCCGCCACGTGAGGCCGATGCGGTGGGAGAGGGCGTCCCGGGCGAGTTCGGTCACATCCTCGGGGATCACGTGGTCGCGCCCGCGCAGCCACGCCCGCGCCTTGCCGGCCATCATCAGGGCGAGCGTCCCGCGCGGCGAGGCGGGATGCTCGATCGCCCCGCGCAGGTCGGGGGCGGCCTCGGCGGTGCGGGTCGCCGCCACGAGGCGCACGAGGTAGTCCTTGAGCGCCGGGGAGACGTAGGTGGACAGGGCCGCCTCCCGGGCGGCGCGCACCTCCGCCATGGTCAGGCGGGTGGGCATCGGCGCGATGCGGTGGGTCATCTCGCCCTCCACGAGGTCGAGGATCGCCCGCTCGGAGGCGGCGTCCGGCATGTCCACGACGACATGCAGGAGGAAGCGGTCGAGCTGCGCCTCGGGCAGGGGGAAGGTGCCCGCGTGCTCGATGGGGTTCTGGGTGGCCACCACCATGAAGGGATCGGGCAGGCGGTGGGTCTCGCCCGAGACCGTCACCTGCCCCTCGGCCATGGATTCGAGCAGCGCCGACTGCACCTTCGGCGGGGCACGGTTCACCTCGTCCACGAGGACGAGGGCGTGGAACAGGGGGCCCTGCAGGAACTCGAAGGTGCCGGCATCCTGGCGCCACACGGTGGTGCCGGTGAGGTCGGCGGGCATCAGGTCGGGGGTGCATTGGATGCGGGCGAAGGAGCCGTCGAGCCCCTCGGCGAGCCGCTTCACGGCGCGGGTCTTGGCGAGCCCCGGCGCGCCCTCGATCAGCAGGTGGCCGCCGGTCAGGAGGCCGATGAGCAGGCGCTCCACGAGGCCGGAGGCTCCGATGAGCCCGGTCTCCAGCCCGTCGCGCAGGGCCAGCACCCGCCCGTGCAGGGCGGAGGTCTCGGTGCCCGATTGTAACGAACGATCAGCCAGTGCGGCGCCGCTCATGAGAGACGAAGTCCCGACACGTCGGCCGAATCCGGCATCCTGCACGTCTCCTCGGGGCCGGGTCCCGCTTCCTGCGGGCTCCTCGCTGCCGAAGCCGGTGTGCCCGGAGGCCGGAGGGCCGTCAATCCTGCGTGAAGGAGGCGGCGCCGGTCATCGTGTCACGTTTTCTTCATGGGGGCGGACGATGGACGGCCCCGCCATGACCTTCGCCGAAACCTATGCCGCCCTGCCCGAGCAGGCCAAATCCGCCCTCGGGCTCGTCGTCGCCTTCTGTCTCGGCACGCTGATCGGCGCCGAGCGCCAGTACCGCCAGCGCACCGCCGGCCTGCGCACCGCCGTGCTCGTGGCGGTGGGCGCCTCCGCCTTCGTCGATCTCGGCATGCGGCTGACGGGGGGCGAGGGGGGCACCCGCACCGTCGCCTACGTGATCTCCGGCATCGGCTTCCTCGGCGCCGGCGTGATCATGAAGGAGGGGATGAACGTCCGCGGCCTCAACACCGCCGCCACCCTGTGGTGCTCGGCCTCGGTGGGGCCTTCGCCGGAGCCGACATGCCCCTGGAGGCGTTCTTCGTCACGGTGACGGTGCTGGCCTGCAACACGGCGCTCCGGCCCCTGGTGAAGCTCATCGACCGCCTGCCGATCCGCGAATCGGAGACGGAGGCGACCTACGAGGTGCAGGTGACGACGGCTCCGGGCGCCAGCGGACCCGGCGCAGGACCTGCTGATCGAGCGGCTGGAGGCGGCGAACTATCCGGTGAGCGCCATCGAGATCGAGGAGCGCGGCGAGGACGCGGTGGATGTCATCGCCACCCTGACGGCCAGCGCCGTCGAGGCGGCGGAACTCGACGCCGTCACCGCCGACCTGGAGAAGGCGCCCGGCATCCGCCACGCCACCTGGACCAGCCAGACGGCGGCGGATTGAGGCCGTTTCGCCGCCCTCCGTGCGAAGGCCGGAGGTTCAGCGGCGCGGGTCGAGGGGACGGCTGCGGCGCTCCACCACCACGGTCGGACGGGTGCGGCGCTCGACGATGACCGTGCGGGGGCGCGGCTCGGGCTGGCATGGCTGAGAATCCGCTCGGGCACCCGCTCCGGCTTGGCGCGCTGGGCGGCGACCACGTGCGGACGGACCTCCTCGGCGGGCAGGCCCATCAGTCCGGCGGCGATCTCGATCTGCTGCTCGACGTCGTCGGCCAGATCCTGGGCGGCGGCCACCGCCTCGACGACGGTCGGCGGCTCACGGCGCACGCGGATCGGCGGAAGGTCGGCGAAACTCTTCTGGTTCTTCTTCACGGGACGACTCGCGGTCTTCATGAGATCAAGCATAGCGCGCCCGGGGGCGGTTGTGCAGTGCATCAAACGAGGATGAGAGGGCGGCCATGCGGCCGGAGCGGAGCTGCCTCCCTGGCAATCAGGAGACGGCCAAATCCGTGTGACGGCGCACCGGGACTGCCCCAATGGGCGGCAGATCCCCCCGATCTCGCGACATCGTGACGCGAAGGAACCTCCGGACGGAGACCGGTCCGCAACCCGAAGGGCCGATCATTTGCCCGCGACGGCGCGTTTCACGCCCCGCATCCGAAAGCCTATCCTGCGACGATGACCGATTCCCGCGATCCCCGGCTCACCCCCGCCCGCCCGCACCTCGCCGACATCCGCCTGCGCGATTCGGTCCAGGCCGAGCGCTACGTGGAGGGCCAGCCGCGCCGGGTCGTCGTCCCCTCGGCGCCCCTGCGCCGGGAGCCCTCGGACCGGGCGGGGACCGACACCGAGGTACTGCTCGGCGATGCGGTGACCTTCTATGCCGAGGCCGACGGCCATGCCTTCGTGCAGCTCGCACGGGACGGCTATGTCGGCTACCTGCCGGCGGGGAGCCTCGGACCGGCAGAGCCGGAGCCGACCCATGGGGTCACGGCCCTGCGCACCTTCCTCTACCCAGAGCCGGACCTGAAGCGCCCGCCGCAGGGGTACCTCAGCCTCGGCGCCCGCGTCGCGGCCACGGGCCGGGCCGGCGAGTATCTCGACACGCCGGGGGGCTTCGTCTTCGCCGACCATTGTGCGGAGATCGGCTTCACGGAACCGGATTTCGCCGCCACCGCCGAACGCCTCGTGGGCGTCCCCTACCTCTGGGGCGGGCGCACCAGCCTCGGGCTCGACTGTTCCGGCCTCGTGCAACTCTGCCTGCACCATGCGGGGCTCGACTGCCCCCGGGACGCCGACATGCAGGAGCACGACCTCGACGCCATCTCCCCCGACGGGGCCGAGGGCCTGCGCCGGGGCGACCTCGTCTTCTGGAAGGGCCATGTCGGGCTGATGCTCGACGGGACCCGTCTCATCCACGCCAACGGCTACCACATGGCGGTGGCCGTCGAGCCCCTGGCCCAGGCCCGGGCGCGGATCCTCGCGAAGAGCTATGGGGCTGTGACGTCGATCCGCCGTCTCCGGGGCCAGTGAGGCCTTCGGCCCCGGCCAGGAACCCCACCCGGGCCCGGCCCGTTTTATGGTCAAGTTCTCGACTCACCGGAGATCCACGATGACCGGCAAGACACTCGGCCTCGCCTTCGGCGCCAGCCTGCTCGCGCTCCTGCCCGGCGCGGCGCTGGCGTTCGGCGGCGGTAGCGGCGGCAATTCGGGCAGCGGCCTCTCGCCCTACTCCTCGCTGAACGGCAACGACCGCTCGGCCGGGGTGAACAACGGCAATTACCGCGACCCGGCCCTCGACCCCTATCTGCAGACCTATGCCCCCGGGCAGGCCTACAGCTACGAGGCACCGCCGCGGGTCCAGCCGGAGCCCGCCCGCCAGCCGCGCCTGCGGATGCGGCCGTACTACGGCTACCCCTACTGAGCGGCGGGCCGGAAAGCCGCCGACTCCCACTCTACCCCCTTCATCCTGAGGTGCGGCGAAGCCGCCTCGAAGGAGGGTTCCAGAGGGCTCTGCGACCCCTGGAGGTCTTCTTCGCGGCCTCCGCTGCGCTCCGGCAACTCAGGATGAGGCCGAGGGTGGGAAAGCGGAGCCGCCCCGGCTCACTTCCCCTCGTCGGCCGGCTTCGCCGGCGCGGCGGCGGTGTGCATCCGCTTCAGGGTCCAGTCGCCGCCGGAGGGCTTGCAGCCCGTGCCCCGCACGAAGCGGCTGCGCTCCGAGCCGACCACCGAGGCGAGGAAGTTCCGGCAGATCTGATCCTCGGCGACGTAGGGCAGGCCGGTGGGATTGACCGAGCCGTGCATCCCCGAATCCGGGTTGTCCCACTTCACCGGGCGGCCGTTGCCCTGCGGATCGAGGGCGACCGCCAGCGCGGCCTGCGCCCGGCGCCAATCCTCGCTGGTGAGGTCCGGCCCGAAGGTCTTGGGCCGGGCGTCGATGCTGCCGGTCGTGACCGGCTCCTCGACCACCGGTTCGGGTGTTCCCCGGAACAGCAGCAACGGCTGGCTGCATCCGCCGAGGAGCGACCCGAGACACAGCATCACTCCCGCCGTGGCGAGGTGACGGAACTCTTTACAGCGACACGAGACCATCACACCTGACTCACCGGCGGTCTTCTTCCGTCGACGGACGCGCCGTTGCCCCCTCAGGCCCCGGACGTGGCAGGCCAGGAGTGTTCCCTTGAACGAGTTAACGATCGGTGCCCCGGCCCCCGAGGCCGGTGATTTCACCCGCGCCGAGGATCCCGTGGCGCTGTTCGCGACCTGGATGCGCGAGGCCGAGGCGGCCGAACCCGAGGATCCGAACGCGATGGCGCTCGCCACCGCCGACCGCGACGGCCTGCCCGACGTGCGCATGGTGCTGCTGAAGGGCTTCGATGCGCAGGGCTTCGTGTTCTACACGAATGTCGAGTCCGCCAAGGGCGAGGAACTCGCCGCCAACCCGCAGGCCGCCCTGGTCCTGCACTGGAAGAGCCTGCGGCGGCAGATCCGGGCCCGCGGGCGGGTGGAGCGCGTGACCGATGCGGAGGCCGATGCCTACTTCGCCAGCCGCCGGCGGGAGAGCCGGATCGGGGCCATCGCCAGCCGGCAGTCGCGGCCGCTCCCGACCGGCAGACCCTGATGAACGAGGTGGAGGCCATCTCCGCGCGCCTCGGCGACGGCCCGGTGCCCCGGCCGGCGAACTGGACGGGATTCCGCATCCTGCCGTCCTCGGTGGAGTTCTGGCAGAACGGCGAGTTCCGCCTGCACGACCGGGTGCGCTTCGTCCGCGACGGGGAAGGCTGGCGCGGGACGCGGCTGTACCCGTAAACCCGAGGTTTCAAAGGACCGGGTCCTTTCGCGGGCGCAGGGCGGCGCCCTGCGCCTATCCGGGGGCGTCGCCCTGACCCCACCAAAGGGATGATCCTCTGGGGAATCCCATGACCCATGAAAAAAGCCCCGGCCGTGAGACCGGGGCTTTTCCGTGGGCGATGACGGGCCGGAGGATTACGCCTCGGTCTTGTCCTCGTCGCTCTTGTTCTCGTCCTCGGCAGCGGCCTCGGCCTTCTCCTCGGCGGCCTCGGCGGACTGGGCCTCGGCGATCGCAGCCTCCTCGGCCTCGACCTCGGCGCCGAGCACGGTCGGCGGCACGATGTTGGCCACCGGGTCGGTCGCCTCGCCGGTGTAGGTGCCGGCCGGGATCTTGATGTCGGAGACGTGGATCACGTCGCCGATCTGGCGGCCGGTCAGGTCCACCTCGATCGCGTCCGGGATCTGGTCGGGGGCGACGTCGAGCTCCAGGGTGTGGTGCGAGATGTTGAGGGTGCCGCCGCCCTGCTTGATGCCGGGGGCCGCGTCCTCGTTGACGAAGTGCACCGGCACCGCGACCGTCACGGTCTGGCCCGAGACGACCCGCAGGAAGTCGACGTGCAGGGGCGTGCCCCGGACCGGATCGAGCTGGAAGTCGCGCGGGATCGCGCGCAGCTTGCGGCCGCCGACGTTGATCTCGAACACGGTGGTCTTGAAGCCGCCGGCGTAGATCAGGGTGCGGGTGCGGATGAGGTCGATGGCGATGGAGACCGGCGGCTGGCCCGCGCCGTAGATGACGGCGGGAATCTGGCCCTGGCGACGAACGGCCCGGGCGGCCCCCTTGCCGACCCGGTCGCGTGCCACGGCCTCAAGCGACTTGATGGCGCTCATAGGCGTGATCCTTCGATTGAACTGGAGCCGGAACGCGAAAAGGCCGCCCGATGCGGACGGCCAAGACCTTCCCGACGCGCCCCTGCCTCCAAGGGTGTCTCGGGGGCGCGCCGTGGCGATACACAAATGAGGGCGCGAAGGCAATTCCCGAAGCCCGGCAACCGGTTCGGCCCGCCGGTCCCGGCGGATCGCGATTGTTGCGATTCGCGCATCGATTGTTCCAAATTCAGAGATTGACCGTAATATTTCGTTCAATCACCGCTGATGCCGCGAAAAGGATTGGACTTCAGCCTGTTTTCACAGGCCGTTGCGGCGTCGATCACGTTTGGAGACCAAGACTTCGTCGAAGACATCAAGATTCGCGCCAAGCGATCACGGGGCTGGACCACAGCGCACCGACCGGGGAGGACCGATCATGGAGACCAATCGCAGGAGCCTGCTGACGGGGGCGGCCGCCGCGGGCGCCGTGCTCACCGCGACGCGGATGGCCGAGGCGGCCTGGGAGCCGTCGCAGCGCCTCCCCGACCCGGCGGTGGAAGTCCTCGATCCGAGCTTCGCCAAGTACCGGCTGAGCCTCGCGGCGGTGGAGCGGATCGCGACCGGCCTGCGCTGGGCCGAGGGGCCGGTCTGGTTCGGCGACATGGACATGCTGCTGTTCAGCGACGTGACCAACGACCGGATCATGCGCTGGGAGGCCGGAACCGGCCGTCTCTCCGTGTTCCGCCAGCCGTCGTCCTTCGCCAACGGCAACACCCGGGACCGCCAGGGGCGGCTCCTGACCTGCCAGCACCAGACCCGGAGCGTCACCCGCACCGAGCACGACGGCAGCCTCACCACCCTGCTCGACCGGTTCGACGGCAAGCCCCTGAACTCGCCCAACGACATCGTCTGCAAGTCCGACGGGTCCGTATGGTTCACCGACCCGGCCTTCGGCCCCAACCCCTACGAGCGGATGGCGGCGCCGGAACTGCCGGGGAACGTCTACCGGGTCGATCCCGCGACGGGTCAGGCGACGGTGGCCGTGTCCGGGGTGAACGGCCCGAACGGGCTCGCCTTCTCCCCCGACGAGTCCCGGCTCTACGTCATCGAGGCGAGGGCCGAGCCGAACCGGCTCATCCGGGTGTACGACGTGGTGGATGGCGGGCGGGCGACCGCCAACGGGCGGGTGTTCTTCGACTGCGGCAAGGGCACGGCCGACGGGTTCCGGGTCGATGCCGACGGCAACCTGTGGTGCGGCTGGGGGATGGGGGAGGCCGAGGACGGCGTCGTCGTGCTCTCGCCCGCCGGCAAGATGATCGGCCGCATCCGCCTGCCCGAGCGCTGCGCCAATCTCTGCTTCGGCGGCCGGGGCCGGAACCGGCTGCTGATGACCTCGGCCCATTCCGTCTACGCCCTCTATGTCGGCGTGCAAGGCGCGGTCGCCTGCTGAGAGGGCCTCACCGCATCCCGTGCCGGGCCAGTTCCTCCGGCGCCAGCTCTGCCGCCGCGAGCCGGGCGAGGATCGTGTCGAGGTCCACCGGCCGCCCGGCGCAGGCGTCGATGCCGACGTCGCAGGACCGGCTGGTGTCGGGGAGCCAGCCGTGGCTGTGGCCGAACAGGTGGAGCGTCTCGCGCCACAGGCCCGGCCAGGCCCGGTGGGCGTAGTGGGAGAGGAACAGGCGCCGGCTCCGGCCCCGCCCGTCCGCGACGGTGAGCCGGGCACTCTCCACCGGCGGCTCGGCCCAGGGCAGATCGAGGATGCGGTTCGAATCGTGGTTGCCCCGCACCAGGAGCTTGGTCCCGCGCAACTCCGAGAAGATCGCGGCACAGCGCTCGCGGCTCGCCTCCACGGCGAAGTCGCCCAGATGCCAGACCGTATCCTCCGGCCCGACAATGGCGTTCCAGGCGGCGATGAGGGCCGCGTCGTGCGCCTCCACCGAGCCGTAATGCGCCCGGCCATGGCGCAGAACGTGCGGATCGCCGAAATGCGTGTCGGCGGTGAAGAAGGTCGCCATCGTCCCGTGGGTGCCCCCTGACTCTCGGGACGAGGTGGAACCCCGGCCCCGATCCGCAAGGCGATGCGGCGACGGGTCGTCGCTCAACAGATTGGGCTAATAGTCTTATCAGGTCACGCCGGATGATCGGATCCAGCGCGGCACACGAATCTCAACAAAACGAATCACTCCCCCGCGATCTGTCAAGAACTGGCCGCGTCGTGACATCCGGGCTACAACGGTCAAGCTTGGGCCGAGGCGTCGCGGTCCGGTCCAGGCGTTCGTTGAAGCCACAAGGGGAAGCGAAGACCCATGCAGAACTTCACCGTAACCGACCGTGAACGCGACACCGTTCTCGCCGCTCTGCGCTACTATCAGTTCTACCGGATGCAGGGTCACCCCTTCGATCCGCGCCAGGACCACCTGATCGACACCATCGCCGGCCATACCGGCGACGCGCTGGATCTGACCGAGATCGACGATCTCTGCGCCGGGCTCAGTGGCCACCCGCACGCCCTGGCCGTCAACGCCTGAAAGAACGGGGATCCTGCGGGTCCCGTGCATCAAGGGTCGAGGCGGGGTCGAACCCCGCCCGCCATCGTCCACCCCGAGGCTTGTCCTTGACTTGCCCTTGATCGGACATGATCGCGGGCCAGGGGGGCCGCGATGCCGACTCTCCATGTCTGTCCGCTCTCACGCCTCGCGGAGACCGTCGCCGCGACGGGGGCGAGCCACGTCCTGACCTTCGTCACCGGAGACAATCCGGTGACGCGGCCGGCGACCGTCGCGCCGGAGCACCACGTCGTGGTCGGCGTGAGCGATATCGCCACACCCCGGGACGGCCATGTCCTGCCGGCGGACGAGCATGTGGCGGCGATCCTCGGCTTCGTCCGGGACTGGCCGCGCGACAAGCCCATGGTCATGCACTGCTATGCCGGGATCAGCCGGTCCACCGCGGCCGCCTACATCGCCGCCTGCGCCCTGGCGCCCGGGCGCGACGAGGGGGAGATCGCCCGGGCGTTGCGCGCCGCCGCCCCGTCGGCCACCCCGAACCCGAAATTCATCGCCATCGCCGACCGGCTGCTCGGCCGGTCGGGCCGGATGGTCGCCGCGATCCAGGGCATCGGTCGCGGCGCCGAGGCTTTCGAGGGAACGCCCTTCGCCCTCACGCTGGCGTGATCGCCGCGGGGGTGGGCGAGGGGTGGAAGTGTGGCGCAAACGCGCCCGTGCGGCGCAAAAGCGGTGCGGGAGCGGCCCGGCTCCCGGAGGTCTGGGTTGTCCGCGCTTTGCAACCCGACTTAGAACCGGATCAAGGATAGGTAAGGGATGACCGCGAGCAAAGCCGATACCGATTCGTCGATGGGCGATCTGCCGTTCGAGAAGGCCATGGAGCAACTCGAGGAGATCGTGCGCAAGCTTGAGCGCGGCGACGTGCCGCTCGACGAATCGGTGGCGATCTACGAGCGGGGCGAGGCACTGAAGCGGCGTTGCGAGGCGCTGCTGAAGCAGGCCGAGGCGCGGATCCAGCGGATCACGCTGACGGCCGACGGTCGCCCGGAGGGGGTCGCCCCCCTCGACGTGTCGTGACGGTCCGGGTCGATCCCGATCACAAAGAGGTTTTGGCCGTGGCAATCACCCCTGAGCAATCTGCGTTGCTGGATCGTGTGAACGAGCCGGCGGATCTGCGTCTGGTGCCGGAAGGCGAGCTGCAGGCGGTGGCGGATGCAGTGCGCGCGGAGATGATCGACGCCGTGTCGATCACCGGCGGCCATCTCGGCTCGGGGCTGGGCGTGGTCGAACTCACCGTCGCCCTGCACCACGTCTTCGGCTACCCCGACGACCGCATCGTCTGGGACGTCGGCCACCAGTGCTACCCGCACAAGATCCTCACCGGACGCCGCGACCGCATCCGCACGCTGCGCCAGGGCGGCGGACTGTCGGGCTTCACCAAGCGCTCCGAGAGCGTCTACGACCCCTTCGGCGCGGCGCACTCCTCCACCTCGATCTCCGCCGCGCTCGGCATGGCGGTCGGCCGCGACCTCGACATGGCCGCGGCCCGGGCGCGGGGCACCGCCGACCGCATGAAGCGGCGCAACATGATCGCGGTGATCGGCGACGGCTCGATGTCGGCCGGCATGGCCTACGAGGCCATGAACAACGCCGGCGCCCTGCACTCGCGCCTCATCGTCATCCTCAACGATAACGACATGTCCATCGCGCCCCCCGTGGGCGCCATGTCGGCCTACCTCGCCCGGGCTCGCCTCCGGCGGCACCTACCGGACCCTGCGCGACGCGGGCTAAGCAGCTCGGCAAGCTCCTGCCCCAGCGCGCCGCCGCGGCGAGGTGAGTACGCCCGCTCGCTCGTGGTCGGCGGCACGATGTTCGAGGAGATGGGCTTCCACTATGTCGGCCCCGTCGACGGGCACAACCTCGACCACCTGCTGCCGGTCCTGAAGAACGTGCGCGCGACACCGAGCACGGGCCGATCCTGCTGCACGTCGTCACCCGCAAGGGCAAGGGCTACGCCCCGGCCGAGGCGAGCGCCGACCGCTACCACGGGGTGGTGGAAGTTCGACGTGGTGTCCGGCGTCCAGGCCAGAGCCAAGCCGAACGCGCCGGCCTACACCCGGGCGTTCGGCGAGGCCTGATCAAGGCGGCGGACGCCGACGAAAGGTGGTGGCGATCACCGCCGCCATGCCCGGCGGCACCGGCATCGACCTGTTCGGCAAGGCCATCCCGACCGGACCTTCGGCGTAAAGGCATCGCCGAGCAGCACGCAGTGACGTTCGCCAGCGGCCTGGCGACCAGGCTACAAGCCGTTC
>JAHRBK010000011.1:3170049-3274294 GCA_022606695.1 Vaccinium macrocarpon | reverse complement strand
GATGAGCAGCGAGTGCTTTGCTGCCGATGTTCGACTTCATGATGTCAAGCAGCGTGGTGCCGCCCGCAATGAAGGCAGCCTGCTTATCGGCCGCTTTGGCCGCGGTGGCCTCCTGGGTAGAGGCAGCCTGGGTGTAGGCAAAGTTATTCATCGGGGTTAGCCTTTTGCTTGTTGGCCAGCCACTTCGCGCACGGCGGCCAGAATGTTGGGGTAAGCGCCGCAGCGGCAGATGTTGCCGCTCATCCACTCGCGGCCTGGTCGTCGCTTTTGGCGTGGCCCTCGCTCACGCAGGCGACGCCGCTCATAATCTGGCCCGGCGTGCAGTAGCCGCACTGGAAGCCGTCGTGCTTGAGGAAGGCCTCCTGCATGGGGTGCAGGTCGTCGCCCTTGGCCAGGCCCTCGATGGTGGTAATCTGCTTGCCCTGGGCCATAATGGCCAGCGTGAGGCAGCTATTCACGCGCTGGCCGTCTACCAGCACCGTGCAGGCGCCGCACTGGCCGTGGTCGCAGCCTTTCTTAGAGCCAGTCAGGTCCAGGTACTCGCGCAGGGCGTCGAGCAGCGTCACGCGGGGCTCGAGGCGCAGGTTGCGCACCTGCCCATTGATGGTAAGCGCCATATTGGTGGGGCCATTGGCGATGGGGCTGGCCGGGGCCAGCTTATCGGCCACGGCCTCGGCCCGGCTGGCAAGGGGCCGCGAGCGTGGCGCCTCAGCAGGCCGCCCGATTGTATCAGGAACGAGCGGCGCGAGGGGCCGCCGGGAGCAGCACTAGCCGCGGGAGAAGTCTGGTCTTCGGGGGGTAGCATAGGAAAGTCTGGCGCGTGGTAAGGCAACACCTTACTACGCTAAGCAGCCCCTAATCGTTTACCGAATCCTTTAACAGTCAGCATTATATATTAAGCTATACAACGTCTTTACCCGTCCGTAGGCTAGCCAGCGCTGGTAGTGCTCTGGCACTTAGCACCGCGGTGCCGCGGCGTGCGCTGGCTATCGCCTACGCGTACTTTAAAGCTAGCGGCCGCCCAGCCTGGCCCGGCGCGGGTCGTAGCGCACGCCGCCAAACCAGTACAGCATGAGGGCCCGCGAGTAGCGGAATACCAGCGGCGTAGTGAGCAGCGTGACGCCAAACACCGCCGCCACGTACACCCACGTATCGGGGTCGCCGGCGAAGTTGTAGAGCAGCACCCCCACGATGGCAAAAATCATGACCGCGAAGCCCGAGCTGAGGTACATGGCCCCGTAGTAGAAGCCCGGCTCGGGCTCGTAGGTTTGCTCGCACACCACGCAGGCGTCGTACATATCCGAGAAGTGCCAGCTGGCCGCCGGGTGCTTAAACAGCGGCCCCTTGTGGCAGCGGGGGCAGCGCAGCGCCAGCAGCGCGGCGGTAGTGGAGGTAGGAGCGTCGTCGGCCATGCCCTCACTAACTGGTTTGGGCGGGGTATGGTTGCGGCGGGGGCCTAGGGTGGTTGGCAGGCGCTGGGCTTAAGGCTCCAGGCTGTGCCCACAAAAAGCGCCTGCCGGGCTCGGCAGGCGCTTTTCGGTTGGGGTGGGCCCTAGGGCCTACTGCCCGCTGGTGCCGTTGGTGCTGGCCGGGCGGGGCTGGCGGCCGTCGGGGTTGGGCTTGTTTTCCTGGCGCTGCAGCGGCGACATGGGCGCGGGCTGGCCGGTGGTGCCGGGCGCGGCGCTGCTCAGGCCGGCCTGCTGCATGGGGTTTTGGGGCGCCGGGCCGGCCAGGCCGGCCTGGAACAGCTCGAAGCGCGTGGGCGTGGGCTGGCGCGGGAAGGCGTTGTTGCTCAGGTCGGTATCGGCCGTTTGCTGGTAGGGGTCGATGACGAACGACACCACGTTTTTGGGCGTCAGGATGAGCTTGCTCACCTGCTCGTTGTTTTGCGCCAGATTTCGGCCGGAATGGTTTGGATTTCCTGGCTGCCGTCGTCGTAGGTCATTTGCAGCACCACGGGCATCACCAGGCCGCCCACGTTGCGCAGGGCCAGTTCATATACGTTGAGGCCGCTGCCCAGGCGCTTTGCTGCTCGGGGGTGAGGGTGTTCAGGTACTGCTGGTAGCGCTGCTGGTCCTGGGCGTTGGCGGCCAGCGGGTCGTAGTTGTTGTAGAAGTCCTTGAGGTCGGGGTTCTGGTCCACCAGCGTCTGCGGAATGTCTTTGGCGTTGCGCTGCTGCGTGATGGTTTGCGGCTGGGCCTGGCGCTCGGTGCGGATGCGGGCGTTTTCCACGCCGGGGTTTTTGGTGTTGATGCGGTACATCTTCACGTTATCCAGCGCGATGTCGCAGCGGTCCACGGTGTAGAACCAGCCGCGCCAGAACCAGTCGAGGTCCACGGCCGAGGCGTCTTCCATGGTGCGGAACAAGTCGGCCGGCTCGGGGTGTTTGTAGGCCCAGCGCTGGGCGTAGGTTTTGAAGGCGTAGTCGAACAGCTCGCGGCCCATCACCGTTTCGCGCAGGATGTTGAGGGCGGTGGCGGGCTTGCCGTAGGCGTTGTTGCCAAACTGCAGCACGCTCTCCGAGTTGGTCATGATGGGCACTTGCAGGCTCTTGTCGGTGCGCATGTAGTCCACCATGTTGCGCGGCTCGCCGCGGCGGCTGGGGTAGTTGCGCTCCCAGGCCTGCTCGGTCAGGAACTGCACAAACGAGTTCAGGCCCTCGTCCATCCAGGTCCACTGCCGCTCGTCGGAGTTCACAATCATGGGGAAGAAGTTGTGGCCGACCTCGTGGATAATCACCGAAATCATGCCGTACTTCCGGTCCTGCGAGTAGGTGCCGTCCTTCTCGGGGCGCCCGCCGTTGAAGCAAATCATGGGGTACTCCATGCCGCCCACCGGCCCGTGTACCGAAATGGCCACCGGGTACTCGTAGGGGAGGGATGGTAAAGTGCGAGTAGGTCTTGATGGTGTGGGCCACTACCTGCGTCGAGTACTGGCCCCACAGCGGGTTGCCCTCCTTGGGGTAGTAGCTCATGCACAGCACCGGCTTGCCGCTCTGGGTGATGCCCATGGCATCCCAGATAAACTTGCGCGAGGAGCACCAGGCAAAGTCGCGCACGTTCTGGGCGGCGAAGGTCCAGGTTTTGGTGCCGGTGGCGCGGCTGCTCTCGTTCTTCACGGCCTCGTCCTGGCTCACGATGAGTACCGGCTTCTTGGCGCCGCGGGCCTCGGCCAGGCGCTTCTGCTGCGTGGCCGTGAGCACCTGGGCGGCGTTTTGGAGCACGCCGGTGGCGCCCACCACGTGGTCGGCGGGGGCGGTGATGCTCACGCGGTAGTTGCCGAAGGGCAGCGTAAACTCACCGTTGCCCAGAAACTGCTTGTTCTGCCAGCCCACGGCGTCGGAGTACACCGCCATGCGGGGGTAAAACTGCGCGATTTCGTAGAGGTAGTTCTTGTCCTCGGGGAAGTACTCGTAGCCGCTGCGCTCGCTGATTTTCAGCTGGTTGTTGATGTTGTAGCTCCACTTTCATCCCGAAGCTCACCTTCTGGCCCGGCCGCAGGGGGGCGGGCAAATCCACGCGCATCATGGTGTGGTTGATGGTGTACTTCAGGGGCTTGCCGCCGGCGTCGGTTACGGCCGCAATCTTGTAGCCGCCGTCAAACTCCTGCACCGCCAGCTGGCTGTCCAGCTCCTGAAACGAGAGGCGCCCAGCCGCCGGCCCGGCCGTTGGGATGGCCCCCACCTGGGTGGCCGCCGTCATCGAGTTCTTGGCCAGGATATTCTGGTCGAGCTGCACCCAGAGGTAGGGCAGCACATCGGGCGAGAGGTTGGTGTAGGTAATCGTTTCCGCGCCCGTGATGGCCTGCTTCTGGTCGTCGAGGCTCACGCGGATGTTGTAGTCGGCCCGCTGCTGCCAGTACTTGGGGCCGGGGGCGCCGCTGGCGGTGCGGTACTCGTTGGGCGTGGGCAGCTCGGGGCCGAGCTGGGCAAACTTGTCGGTGCCGGAGTTGGTGTTCTGGGCCCAGGCCCCTAGGGGGCCGAGCAGCAGCCCCAGCCCGGCGGCGAGTAGCGAAATGCGCATAGTTTTTCCTGGTAAATGAAAGCCGAAGGGAAAGTCGGCGAAATTACAACTAGGTTGCGAACCGTCTGCCAGCATTACTATTTCTAGTACTACTGCTCACCTAGCAGTAGCTGCCGCATAGGCTTCACTCGCCGCAGCAGCAGCACCAGGAGGCCTGAAGCCGTAAAGACCAGCAGTATTTCTAGCATTTTGATAGCAACTGGATAAGGAGCACTAACGGCGCAGGTATACTGAATTACAAAATCGAACAGCTCAATTAATAGCGGGTGACATAAGTAAATGCCGAAGGAAAGTGAAGTAACTACTGGCAACCAGCCATATCGCCGGTAGCTCGGCAGCCCGGTGGTGAGCAGCAAAGCACCCACCCCCACCTAGGGGCATCAGCAATGGGTAGCCAAAGATGAGCATCTTGTAGCCTAAGCCATTGCAGCTAATCACTAGTATTATTAAGCAGCCCCCCAGTAGCGGGTAGGCCATTCGCCCACGATGATTGGACAGGATAAATACCAGCCAGAATGCTACTAATAAATATATTATAAAGGCAATGAGGGCACTGGGCTCTCCCATACCGGGGCATTGGCAGTGCGCTCCCCAGGCATAGTAGCCCACTGCGCCAGCCAGCAACAGCCACCCAGCAGCGCGCTCAGTAGCACCCGGCGTTAGGGCTAAATAGCCCTAACGCCATTGCTTGCAGCATTAATAAAGTAGGCAAGAAATATAATTGAATGGCACTCTCTCCATAAAATAAAACGCGCCACCACACCAAATTGTAGTGGCTATGACTAAGCAAGGCCTTAACTGCGAGCAATACTTCGTACAGGCAGGTCCAGCTCAGGTAAGGCACCAGCACGCGGCGCTAGGTACGACCAGCTAGCTGCCTGGGCGTAGTTCGTGGCAGGCCGGCTACGAACAAAAAAAGTGAGATGCTATAGAAAAAAGGTACGCGCAACGGCATTAAGGTAGCTACTAACCACGTTGTTCCGTCCGTATTTCCAGACATATGCGCGGCTACGACACCTAGCGCGGCCAATATTCGGGTTAGCTCAACGGTAGTATTACGTTGCGCATAGCTACGACCGTCGTGAGGCTGCGCATAAGCGCAAGGCGCCTTCGTAACAGCTAAGGCCAGCACGGTTGATTTCATAGTAGTAAAAATAGCAGAAGCTCCCTGCAGCATCCTTCTGATTTCACTGTCATGAATATGTTTTTAGCTGTCTATTTTTCAGGGTATTATTCGCGTAGCTATCTACAACGCTTGCTTGATAAGCAATCACTAATAATGCATTCTACCAAGGCGTCGCGCTCATTAGCTGGACCTTACAAAGCATTATCTCTCTAACTACCAAGTCACTTTATAATAAATACAGTTTGTGGCATCTTTTTACTTCGCTACCAACCAGCAACAGGCGCTAATTAAAGTCAATTACTGCTACAATTAAGCACCTTATTTCACCCCGCCGCTAGTTGCCCCAGCAGCAGCGCCGAGATGCCCAGGGCCGCGCCACTCACCGCCAGCACCCAGTCGCGCCGGGCCACCCCCCCAGGCCCGCAGCAGCCCCCAGCCCAGCAGCAAAATGGCGCCTACCACCAGCAGCTGCCCTAGCTCCACGCCCAGGTTGAAAGACAGCAGCTCCAGCACCGGCCGGCTTTCGCGGCCCAGCAGCTCGCGCAGATAGCTCGAAACCCCAGGCCGTGAACCAGCCCGAAAGCCGCGGCCAGCAAGTTGGGCGCGGCCCACACCACCGAAACCGGCCGGCCGCCGGGCCGCGCGCCCCGAGGCCGGCCCGGCCCGGTAGATGTTGACCAGCGCCGTGAGCAGGATGGTGACCGGAATAAGCGCCTCCACCAGCGGCACGTTCACGCGCACCAGGCCCAGCGTGGCCAGGGCCAGGGTAAGCGAGTGCCCTAGGGTGAAGCTCGTAACCAAGGCCACCACGCGCCGCCAGTCGGCCAGCACGTAGGGCGCGCACAGCGCCAGCAGAAAAGTAAGGTGGTCGGTAGCCTGCCAGCTGACGATATGGAAAAAGCCCAGCTGCAGGTAAGTCGTGAACACAGACATCGCCCGCAAAGAAACGGCCGGCCGGCCAGCGGGGCCACTTGGCACCCCTACGGTTAGGGTTAGCGGCGGCGCGCCGTAGCTGGCGCGCTCGTAGCCATTCGCCCCTTTGCGGCATACGCTTACCCTTCGTTTCCTACTCCTCTTCGCCGGCCGCCCCGCCGCGGGCCAACCCCTCCGTGGCGGGGCAGCGGCTGTTTAGCAGGCGCCGCACTGGCGGCGTTAGCTGGGCGATTTTTGGGCGATTGTCGGGGCAGCCTTCACCGCGCGCATCCTGGGGCTTCCATCGCCCAGGGGCTCAGTAATGCGAGGGGCACCGTGGTGGGCATTGCCGTGCTCGGCGGCGTGGCGGGCGGCCTTAACCCTGGCAAGCTCAGTTGCTTCGGCAAGGCCCGGGCAGCAGTTGTGCTGGCCGCTTGCTGGCAGCGCCGCCGGCTGCCGCCCTACGTGCTGCGCTGCCCAAAGCCCAGGTATTTTCACTTAAAAAAACGCCCGCCAATTACGGCGGGCGTTTTTGGGGCACCGCAGCCTAGGGCCGCTACTCGCGCACCACGCGGCGCACCAGCTGCTCGCCGCTGGCGGTGCGGCCCTGCAGCACGTACACGCCGCGGGCCAGGCCACTGAGGTCGAGCGCCTGGGTGGCGGCGCCGGCGGGCACGGTGCCCGTGTACACGCGCTGCCCCAGGGCGTTGCTCAGGGTGAGCTGCAGGGCTTCGCGGGCGATGGGCAGGGCCAGGGTGAGGCGGCCGTCGGGCGTGGGGTTGGGGTAGAGCTGGGCATCGGCCAGGGCGGCGCTGGTGGCCGTGGCCGTCACGACCTGGGGGGCGCCCTTCACCACCACGTTCCGGAGCATGGCGTAGCGCGGGGTGCCGGTGCTGCCGCAGGCCCAGTACAACCGGATGGTGAGCGACTGGCCGGCCGTGAGCGCCACGCCCGCGCTGCCGTTGAGCACCAGGTGGTACACGTTGGTGGGGCCGCTGGTTTGGTTGGGCAGTACGATGGGCGCGGCAAAGGCCCCGTAGGCCGTGGCGCTCAGACCATTGCCCACGCCCCCACTCACGTCGCTCGAGTCGCTGGCGAAGGCCGATTTAGAGTAGACTACCGCCAGCTTGGTGCTGGAGCTGGTATTGTAGAAAGCCGAGGTGAGCAGCAGCGAGTCGAGGCGCACCGCACCGCCGCTGGCCGTCACCGTAAACTGCTCGTAGTAGTTGCGCTTGAGCGTGCCGCCCACCGCCGTCCAGGTGCCGTCGCCGTTGGCCGTGGCCCCTAGGGCCTGCCCAAACTGCCGGGAGTAAGCCGGGATGGTGCTGAGCGTAGTGCCGTTCGACACGTACAACGCCTTGAGGGTGGGCACGGTAGCCGCGAGGCGGCTGCTGCGCAGGGCGGTGCTGTCCTGGTTGCTGCGCGCCATTGGCCACCAGATGAGCGGGTCCGACTGCGGGGCGGTGGCGTTGAGGCGGTTGCCGGTCAGGGCCACGTTTACGGTGCTGGCGCCGCTGCTTACGTGCGCTATAGTGCCGCTGGCGGCCCCTAGGGTGCTGGTGTTCAGGCGCACGCTGATGGTGGTGCTGGCCAGCGTGTTGTTGGTGGGTGTCAGGGTAACGGGCGCGGTGCTGCCGCTCCAGGTGGTGCCGCCGTTGGTGGAAATCTCGAAGCCGGCGGGCGGGGTAATCGTGAGGTTGCCCGTGAGGTTGGCGCCCGCCACGGTGTAGGTCTGCGCCGCCGAGGGGCCGCCGTTGTACTGCACGAAGGCGGGCAGCGAGGCCGCCGAGGCCGTAATGGTTTGGATGCTCGATACCGTGATGCTGGGCGTGGTGTGCGTGCTCAGGCCCGCCTTGGAGGCCACCACGCGGTAGTAGTAGGCGGTGCCGGCGGCCGGCAGCGCATCGGTAGCCGCGAAGTTGTAGAGCGAGTCGGTGGCCGCCGTCTGGGTGCTGATGGTGGTGAAGGTGGCGTTGTCGCTCGAGCGCTGCAGCTCGTACTTAATGCCCGCCATCGCCCAGCTGATATTCCACTGCAGGGCGGTCTGGCTGCTGCCCTTGGTGGCCTGCAGGTTGGCCACCGCAATGTCGGGGGCGCGGTAAGTGGCTGTCGGCCCCTAGGGCGGTGGGGTCCCAGGCGGCGGCTACCGGCGAGCCGGTGCTGCTGGCCGTGCCGGTGCCCAGGCCAAACATCCGGGCCCGGGTGTAAGGCACGGTGTCGGCCGGGGTTAGCTGCGCCGACCAGCTCACGCGCTGGCTGGTATTCACCTTGTTGCCGTTAAAATACGTCGGGTTGTACTCGGCGTTGGTAATCTTGGTCACGTCGGTGCCCGCGTCCCAGGTCACCCAGCCGGCCGGCTGCAGCACGCTCACCCCCACCTTGGTTTTGGAGAAAACTACCTTGTTGTGCGCCAGCGTGCCGGCCGCCTCCGTAAAAACCGGTCGAGTTTTGCCAGGGCCGGCCCAGGTAATACAGCGTGGTGCCGTTGTTGGACGGAATTTTCGCGTTGCGAAACAGGTAGCCGTAGGTTTGCAGGGGCGAGGTATTGGCGGCCGTGATGTAAGAGGTGGCCGCGTTCACTACCCGCGTCTTGGCGTAAATAGTGCAATTATCGAAGATGGCGATGGCGTTGCCGAAGATAAAATCCACGTTGCCGTCGATGTAGCAGTCGCGGAAGTAGTGGCGCGACACGGCCCCGCCGCTTTCGTAAGTCAGCAGCGTATCCTGGTTGCCCAGAAAGCGGCAGTTCTTAAAGGCGGCGCGGTCGGCGTAAAGGCTCATGGCCACGGCCTGCGAGCCGTCGCCGTAAGTGTTGACGAACGTCATATTCAGGGCCGAGAAATCGGTGGCCAGCACCACTACGCTGCCCGAGCCGCCGGTGCCCACCGTGCCGCCGCTGCCGTTGGGCGTGTTGGCGTTGTCGTTCCAGGTGAGTACGGTATTGGCCACGCTCTGGCCCACAAGCTGCAGAAACGGCTTGTTGGCGGGCACCGTCACTTTCTCGTTATAAATCCCATCCTTCACGTAGATGGTATACACGGCCGTCAGGCCAGTGGGCGCCGCCGTTACGGCCGCCTGAATGGTGGTGAAGTTGCCGGTGCCGTCCTTGGCCACGGTCACGTCGTAGGCATAAAGCCTTGTGCTGCAAAGCACTAACAACAAAAACCCAGCCACACCCCTAGGCGGGTGGCTGGGCGCGGAGTGATACCTCGGGTAGCGAGTTGGGCCATGATGAAGCTTGGATAAAGGGTGGGAAGCCGGCCAAACTTACCCGCCTGCGGGCGGTAACTAGCAGTTTAGGAAGGGTTAATTTGCGCAATCGATACCGGAAACGTTTCCGACAACGATTGCGCAAAAATGCGCGGCCATAACAGGGCGCACCCCGCTTGGCCGACCGGGCAGCACCGTGATATTCGCATACTTAAAGCGCCTTTCGACGCCGATTGCTTTTCCCACCCCCTCCTCCTGCTATGCTGTTTTCTACCGTGCGGCCCCTAGGCCTGCTGCTGCTACTGGGCCTGGCGGCCCCGGCGGGGCCCAAACCACCACCCTACCCGCGTTTCCGGGGGCCGAAGGGGCGGGCAAGTACACCACCGGCGGGCGCGGCAGCACGGCGGCGCCCACTACCGTGCTGGAAGTTACCACCCTCGGCGACAGCGGCGCGGGCAGCCTGCGCCAGGCGCTGAGCGGCACCTACGCCAGCCGCACGGTGGTGTTTCGGGTGTGCGGCACCATTCACCTGCTCACCCAGCTCAGCATTCCGGCCAATACCACCCTGGCCGGCCAGACTGCCCCCGGCGACGGCATCTGCGTGGCCGACAAGCAAACCAACGTAAAGGGCAACAACGTGCTGGTGCGCTTTATGCGCTTCCGCCTGGGCGACCGCTACCAGAACCTGGGCATGGTGAACGGCAGCGGCGACGAGGATACCTTCGACAGCATCGGCGGCTACACCGGGCTGATAGTTGACCACTGCACCTTCAGCTGGGGCGACGACGAGTCGCTGACCTGCTACAAGGGCGACCAGACCACGCTGCAGTGGAACATCATCAGCGAGGGGCTGAACTACTCGTACCACTTCGAAACCGGCGACACCGACTTCGAGCACCACGGCTACGGCGGCATCTGGGGCGGGCGCCACGCCTCCTTCCACCACAACCTGCTGGCTCACCTGCAGGGCCGCAACCCGCGCTTCGACGGCTCGCGCAACCTCACGCCCACTACCGCCGGCCAGGAGAATGCCGAGTTCGTCAACAACGTGCTCTACGACTGGGGCGCCTACACCGTGAACGGCGGCGAGGGCGGCAACTACAACCTGCTCAATAACTACTACAAGTACGGCCCCAGCACCGGCACCGGCAGCAGCGCCGGGGTGGCCGTGCGCTCCATGATTGCCAACCCCTACAAGCAAACCAGCGCGCCGGTGCTGCCCTACGGCCAGTATTACATCAGCGGCAACTACGTCGATAACAGCGCCTTCATCAGCAGCCACAACTGGCGGGGCGTGGCCATGAGCGGCGGCTCGCTGGCCGACACCACGCAGGCGAAAGCGCTGGTGCCCCCGCGCCATCGGCCCCGCCGCTGCCCCGCCCGGCCGCGGCGGCCTACGCGGCTGGTGCTGGCCGGCGCGGGCTGCGTGCTGCCCACCCGCGACCCCATCGACCAGCGCATTGTGCAGGAAGTGCAGGCGCCGCTCCGGCACCATCATCGACGTGCAGGGCGGCTACCCCCACGGCACGCCCTACAGCGCCCTCGCCGCCGCCTGGCCCGTGCTGAACTGCGCCCCCACCGCCCCCACCGATACCGACCACGACGGCATGCCCGATGCCTACGAAACCGCCCACGGCCTCAACCCCCAGGACCCCGCCGACCGCGCCACCCTAGGGGCCAACGGCTACTCCAACCTGGAGAATTACCTCAATAGCCTGGTAGCCAACACCGTGCTGGGCACCCGCGACGCGGCCAGCCTGAGCCCGCTGCAGGTATTTCCTAACCCTACCCAGGCCGGCCAAACCCTGCGCGTGGCTTATCCGCCGCAGGCTCGGTGCGGTTCAGCGTGGCCGAATAGCGCGGCCTGGGCCCGCCACCCGTGCCCGAGCGGCGCGGCCTGGGCAGCGGGGCGGGCGGCGTAGGTTTGTGCTGGCGCAGGCGAACCTGGTCTGGCCTCGCCCGTGTACCCATGCTGCAAGCGACGAGCTACTTACTGGAAATTTGCGCCGGCTCGGTGCAGTCGGCCCTGGCGGCCCCGGCGGGCGGCGCCCACCGCATCGAGCTGTGCCAGAACCTGGCGCAAGGTGGCACCACGCCTTCCTGGGGCTTATCCGGCAGGTGCGGGCGCAACTCACGATTCCGGTATTCGTGCTGATTCGGCCCCGGCCCGGCAATTCGTGTACGACGCCCCCGAGCTGGCTATTATGCAGGCCGATATTCGGGCCTGCCAGGACCTGGGCTGCGCCGGCGTGGTGCTGGGCGTGCTCGAGCCCGGCAACCAGGTAGATGTGGCGCGCACCCGCGCCCTGGTGCAGCTGGCCTACCCGCTGCCCGTCACCTTCCACCGCGCCTTCGACGACTGCCCCGACCTGCCCGCGGCGCTCGAAGCCGTGGTAGCTACCGGCTGCCAGCGGCTGCTCACCTCGGGCGGCCAGCCCACGGCGGCGGCCGGGCAGGCCGCCCTGGCGGCGCTGGTGCGGCAGGCGGCGGGGCGGCTCAGCATCATGCCCGGCGCCGGCATCACCGCCGCCACCCTGCCGGCCCTGCTGGCCCACACCGGCGCCCACGAGTTTCACGCCAGTGCCCGGCGGCAACTGCCGCCCCCGGCCCCCGTCGCTGTTTCAAACCGAGCGCTGGGAAACGATGCGGCGCTAGTGGCCGAGCTACGGCAAGTGGGTGCGCAGGATGCCTCCTAGGGGCTACCCAGGCCAGCCAGGCCCTTACGCTTACCAAATACTTATTTCTCCCTGGTTACCACTCCAACTTTACTGTATGCTGAAAACGTTACCCGCACTCCTTTTACTGGGCCTGACGCTGCGCCCGGCAATGGCCCAAAACCCCGTAACCGATGAAAGCCTGGCGTCGCAGCAGCTGAAGCAGCGCCTGCAGGGGCAGTATTTGCACAACGATACCGCCCAGGCCATTATCACGCTCTACAGCCGGCGGCAGGCGGGCGGCGTGAGCTGGATGGCGGCCGCAACCCTCTCGGCCCTGCGCTTCTCCCTAGGGGGCGGCAGCTCTACCAACCTCACCACCAGCCCGTATTACCAGCCCAGCCCCTCCGACGCGGGCGCCAACGTGGGCGCCGCCTTTCTGGTAGCCACGCCCATTGCGGGCTACGGCCTGGCCAAGCTGCTGCACTACAGCAACGCCCACCTGCAGGCGGTGCTCAGCAGCTACGCCGCCGGCCAGCCCCTGCCCCACGCCCTGCGCCGCAAGCTGAAGCCCCGCTTCTTCGCGGCCCCCATTGTGAAGTACAAAGAGGTCACGGCCAAGCAACTACCCTAGCCTACCTTAGTATGCGCTGCCTACTTTATGCGCTTCTGGCGCTGCTGCTCAGCACGCCGCTGGCCGCCCAACCCCACAACACGCCCCCACCGCTGGGCGCCGCCCCGGCCGACTCGGGCGCCGTGCTGGTGTTCAACAACTGGTACCTGCCGCGCTACCAGCCCGGCGCCCGCAGTGGGGCCGATACCACCGGGGCGCTGCTCTCGCTGTTTCGCAAGCGCCGCTACGCGGGCTACCTCTACACCATCCCGTTTATCGTGGGCATGTCGCTCACTTTTCCCCTCTCCACCACCGACCAGTACGGGCGGCAGCAGCGCGTTACGCAGGAAGCTGCTTCTCCCCCGCTGGGTATTACCGTGCTGGCGGGCACGCTGGTGGGCTTTATCGTGCACGCCAACCGCTTCAACAAGCGCCATCTCCTGGCTATCGACCGGGCTTACGCGGCGGGCACGCCCATTCCGGCCCGCTACCGCGCCTTGCTAAACGAGCGGCACTTTGCCGAGGCGGCCGTGCTACGCGAGGCTATTTCGCAGCAGCGGGCCCGCGAGCAAGTGGGGGCGGCCTGCGGCCAGTAGCCGGCAGGCCATCAGCAGCGCCGCGGCAGCAGCCTCCGTCAGCCCAGCCTGCTTACCGCACATTCAAATCGATAAGTAATGATATAGCACTTTCAACAGGTGATTTGAGCAAAAGCAACGCCCGCCGCGAGCGCGAAGTTGCCCCGCCGCTGCTGCCCCTGATGCGGCTTAGGGAGGCTGCGGAGGCTAGCTCAGGTGGCTGCTATTTTTTGGCAGGGAAGTGTTTTAATAGCTTTCCGCGTTTAGAATAGATGTTTTGCACTTTAAAATAAGGGATTGCATCACAGTGGTACATACCACTTGGCTCACCAACGTTTATTGTGTTTGAATCAGACCGGCCACTAACAATAATAGTATCCTCCTTCTGCCACTTCACCAAGCGAGCATAGTAGCGATAAAATTGAGTGGTATCTCTATAATGGTCAGTTGGGTAAGGTACGATAGCGTACTCTTTACCATGAAGCCACCGGATTATGCTGTTAGGCGACTCTACTCGGACAACTGTATAGGCTTCGTGAAACTCATCGCAGCCCCACTGGCTAGGCCAAGTAATAACTATACGAGCTGGTCCTGAGAACCGGTAAATCGCTTCCACACTAGTCAAATAACCACCGAAGAGTAGGATTAATGCCAATAGTAACCACAGACAGCCTAATTGTTTCATGCTCTAAACTACAATAAGACGAAAAAAAGCCCCACCAGCATTACGCTAGTGGGGCTTTTCAATTCAAGATTAACCTACACCGTCGGCAGCTCCACGTTCTCAAACCGCACGCCCCCATCCTCCAACACCGCCTCCACCACGGCATCCTTAGAAATGCGACCAGAGAGAATCTCCTTCGATAGCTCGTTCAGAATCACGCGCTGCAGCACGCGCTTCAATGGTCTGGCACCAAACTGCGGGTCGAAGCCTTCGTGGCCCAGGTAGTCGAGTACCTCGTCGGTGGCTTCGAGCTGGATGCCGGCCTCGGCCAGGCGCTGCTGGATTTGCTTGAACTGGATATCCACGATTTTGCGCTCCGCACCTTTTTAGTGGCGTCCGGCGTTATCTTGCCATTCTAGCACAATCAGCCACATGGACCCGTTCTTGTCTACTAATCATGATGAGCTTGTAGCTCAACAGCTCAACAACTTAGCTAACATGGCTGAACGAGTAGCCTCCCGCCCTTTTAAGGAGAGCTTCCGAGCAGGTGTAGTAGCGCGGGCCAAGGCCGCTAACTCTTATGTAGCCTATATGGATAAGCAGGGCCGCTTAGTGCGTGAGTGGCCTGCTACTGGTGCCATTGAAGTAGTAGACATGTGATAGCCATGAGGGAGGCAGTGCCTACCGTTTACGTATTGGCTGGTCCCAATGGAGCTGGCAAAACCTCGCTATACAAGCACGAAGCGCCAGCTATTCCGCGCCTGAACGGTGATGGGCTCTATCAACAGCACCAGAATCTGCACGAAGTGGAAGCTGTGTTGCGGCAGCAACAGGAAGAGTGGGTAAGCCAGAAACGTTCCTTTGTTATTGAAACCAATGCGGCCAGCACGCGGGATTATACCCTGTTTGGCGCGTTGAAATCAGCTGGCTACCGGATAGAATTGCGCTATGTTGGGTTGATATCCATCGCGCTCTGCGTAGAGCGAGTAGCACAACGCGTGGCAGAAGGTGGGCACGACGTATCGGCCGCCTTTATTGAACAACGCTACCAGAACAGCCTGTCGCTACTCAAAACGAATTACAGGCTATTTGACCGAATACAGTTGTACGATAACTCGGAAATCGAACCTGAGGAGTTGGCTGATTTTTTACCTGGTGCCCCAGTTCGGCTGTTGACATCTTTGCCTGAATGGGCACAGGCTATTATAGCGCATATCATTCGGATGGAAACTATTTACGCCAAGCTACCAAAAGCATAAAGCCCCGCCGACTTCCATCAGCGGGGCTTTCTCATTTAAAACCAACCCTAGGGCCTTACACCGTCGGCAACGTCACGTTCTCAAACCGCACGGCGCCATCCTCCAACACCGCCTCTACCACGGCATCCTTCGACACTTTGCCGGAGAGGATTTCCTTGCTCAGCTCATTCAAAATCACGCGCTGCAGCACGCGCTTGAGCGGCCTGGCCCCGAACTGCGGGTCGAAGCCTTCGTGGCCCAGGTAGTCGAGCACCTCGTCGGTGGCTTCGAGCTGGATGCCGGCTTCGGCCAGGCGCTGCTGGATTTGCTTGAACTGGATATCCACGATTTTGCGGATTTCCCGGCGCTGGAGCGGCTGGAACATGACGATTTCGTCGATGCGGTTCAGGAACTCGGGGCGCATGTGCTCGAGGCGGGCTACTACCTCGTCGCGGGTGCGGTCCACGATTTCCTCGATTTCGATGCGGGTCGTGGGCGTCCAGGTTCTTGAAGTTGCGCTGGATGATGTCGGCCCCCGTGTTCGAGGTCATGATGATGATGGTGTTCTTGAAGTTCGCCACCCGGCCTTTGTTGTCGGTGAGGCGGCCGTCGTCGAGCACTTGCAGCAGGATGTTGAACACGTCGGGGTGGGCCTTCTCAATCTCGTCGAGCAGCACCACCGAGTAGGGCTTGCGGCGCACGGCCTCCGTGAGCTGGCCGCCCTCGTCGTAGCCCACGTAGCCGGGAGGCGCCCCAATGAGGCGCGATACGGCGTGGCGCTCCTGAAATTCGCTCATGTCGATGCGCACCATCGCGTTCTCATCGTTGAACAAGTACTCGGCCAGGGCCTTGGCCAGCTCGGTCTTGCCTACCCCGGTGGTACCCAGGAAGATAAACGAGCCGATGGGCCGCTTGGGGTCTTGCAGGCCGGCGCGCGAGCGGCGCACGGCGTCGGAGATGGCGGCGATGGCTTCGCGCTGGCCGGCCACGCGGCGGCCCAGCTCGGTTTCGAGGCCTAGGAGCTTGTCGCGCTCGGCTTGCAGCATCTTGCTCACCGGGATGCCCGTCCACTTGGCCACTACCTCGGCAATGTCCTCGCTGGTCACCACTTCTTGCAGCATGCCGCCGTCGGCCTTCTGGGCGTTGGCTTCGTCTTGCAGCTCCTTCAGGTGCTTTTCGGCCTCCTGAATCTTGCCGTAGCGCAGTTCGGCCACGCGGCCGTAGTCGCCCTGGCGCTCGGCCTGCTCGGCTTCGGTCTTGAAGCGCTCGATGTTCTCCTTCTCGTTCTGGATGTTGGTGAGCACGGCTTTCTCGCCCTCCCACTTGGCTTTTAGCGCGTCGCGCTGGGTCGCCCAGCTCGGCTAGCTCCTTGCTCAGCACGGCCTCGCGGTCGTGGTTGTCTTCGCGCCGGATGGCCTCGCGCTCAATCTCCAGCTGCATGATGCGGCGCTGCACCTCGTCCAGCTCCACGGGCATGGAGTTCAGCTCGATGCGCAGCTTGGCGGCGGCCTCGTCCATGAGGTCGATGGCCTTGTCGGGCAGGAAGCGGTCGGTGATGTAGCGGCTGCTCAGCTCCACGGCCGCAATCACGGCGTCGTCGGTGATGCGCACGCCGTGGTGCAGCTCGTACTTCTCCTTGATGCCGCGCAGGATGCTGATGGCGTCGGGCACGCTCGGCTCGTCCACCATCACCGCCTGGAAGCGGCGCTCCAGGGCCTTGTCTTTCTCGATGTATTTCTGGTATTCCTTGAGCGTGGTGGCGCCGATGGCGTGCAGCTCGCCGCGGGCCAGGGCGGGCTTGAGCAGGTTGGCGGCGTCCATGGCGCCTTCGCCCCCGCCACCGGCCCCAATCAGGGTGTGAATCTCGTCGATGAACAGAATAATCTGGCCCTCGGCGTCGGTCACTTCCTTGATAACGGCCTTGAGGCGCTCCTCAAACTCGCCCTTGTACTTGGCGCCGGCCACGAGCAGGCCCAGGTCGAGGCTCATCAAGGTTTTGTCTTTCAGGTTCTCGGGCACGTCGCCGGCCACGATGCGCTGGGCCAGGCCCTCGGCGATGGCGGTTTTGCCCACGCCGGGCTCGCCGAGCAGCACGGGGTTGTTTTGGTGCGGCGCGACAAAAATCTGGAGTACGCGGCGGATTTCCTCGTCGCGCCCGATGACGGGGTCCATCTTGCCGCTTCGCACGCGCTCGTTTAGGTTGATGGCGTAGCGGTTGAGGCTCTGGTACTGCTCCTCCGCGGTTTGGCTGGTCACCTTGCGGCCCCGCGCAACTCCTGGATGGCGGCTTTCAGGTCTTTCTCGTTGAAGCCGTTGTCTTTGAGCAGGCTAGCCACGCTGTCTTTGCCGCCCAGGATGCCCAGCAGCAGGTGCTCGACGGACACGAACTCGTCGCCCATGTCCTTCATCTGGGTGTTGGCGCGCTGCACGGCGTTGGCCGCGTCGTTGGCCAGGTAGGGCGAGCCGCCGCTCACCTTGGGGTAGGCGTTCACGATGGCATCGAGCCGCTGGCCAAGGTTGGCCATGTTGGCGCCCAGTTTCTTACCTAGGAAGGCAAGGGTGTTCTCGTCGTTCTGCAATAAAGCCTTCAGCAGGTGGCCCGTTTCGATGGCCTGCTGCTGGTTGGCTCCGGCAATCTCGGTGGCCTTCTGCACGGCCTCCTGTGCCTTGATGGTGAAGTTTTTAAAGTCCATTGGTTTGCTTAGTTCTCGGTAGGTGCTTCGGGTTAGGAAGATTGTACGAGGGTACTAGCAAACGAGGTGCAGAAGTGCGGAATCGGACTTTTTGGCGGAAAATCAGTTAAATAGCCTCTTTATTTTACGCCAAAATGACAACATCAGATTTCTATCTCTAAACGCCGGTTTATATACTATTGCTTTAATCTTATCTGTTTTAAACGTGATAGACTGTCTTAGAACTGGATTGTAAAAGAAGATAAATGACTTTACTTGACCAATATAGTAAGCGCCACTTGGAGCAGAAAACCCGTCAAATTCGACCTTTGTATTTGAAAAATATTTTCTATTTTTTACTTTAAAAATTTCATTATAAGTCGCAAGCATAATCATAAAAAAGAAGTTTACAATAAGCATTATAATGACAATAACATTCGCATTTACAGTACTACCACTTAAAACAGGTATGTACAGAGTAAGCAATGGCAGAACAAGAATTACAAAAAATCCCAGCAACACATAAGTAACACGCTCAAAATTTCTAATCTTAGAACGAGTAAAGGAGAATATAATAGCGCTTGTAAACAATATAATTTGGTATTTAGCATGAAATCCAAGCAAGACCCAGTAGGTATGCAGCAAATCGCTAAATGAATAACTTACAACAGTACTACCTTGCAGATAAGGCATCAAGATATATACGTAAGGCGGGGTTAAAAATAAAATAGCAAAGCCTGCCACAGAAATATTATCCGCAAATAGCAATAAAATTTCTGATAATTCTATGTATTTTAGAATCTCAACATTAAATGCCTTATAATATAGGATGAATTTCAATATCCCAACGACTAAGAGACCTACTGATAGTAAACCTAAATTCTCTGTTGTGAAAAACTTATCCATAATAAACACTACTTGGTGGAACTACCAAATGAAAAATCTACATTGCAAAGCGAATCAAGTAGATGATAAGCATTAATTTTTTTATTTCTAATCAGCGCTCCAATTGCAGAATCTACTCCACCTCGCGTAACTTTAATACCGGGAATTAAAGCTAATAATTTCGTAGCCCCTTGCTTCGTAATGCAATAAGCATAGGCACCATTTCTTATTTGGTACGGAACAAAGGCAATACCATTGACCAAATACCTCATATTCCTAGCATAATTATTTCCTGAGCTTATATATATCACATCCGCATCTGGTGGAATTAAACCTATTAGGTCATTAAGATGTCGCATGAAATCATAATTCAATCTTACGTCATCTTCCATTACAATAGAACAAAAACCTGATTTTGCAATGAGGCCCCATACTTTATAATGACTAATCCAGCACCCTACGCTTCCCAGCGTCAAATATGATACAGACCTACTACTAATAATATCCACGGCAGCCTCTTTATAACCTTCGGCTGCATCTTCAAAAGCAAATTTTATCTTTTGCTCATTTAGTTGACTTTCCATAAATCTCCTTCTATCATACTTATCTCGCAGTGATATAACATAAATGAAGTCTACCTTCAATGGTGAATCTATTCTCTTTACCCTATTGACAGGGAATCTTAATCTAAGCCTCAGGCCTATATATTCAATTCTATTACACAAATTATAATGGGCTAGCCCATTCAATAAGAATGATTTTATAGCCTTTATCATTAACATCTGCTCCAAACTGGCGCTCGCAGTTTTCTATGCAGTGGCAGTTGTATCCCCACTAGCGCATAGCGGCAAGCTACAGCAGAATATCAATTTCCTAGTCATAGTATAGACATGCATCAAAAAGGCGCGCATACTCACCCGCCCGCTTCGTACACTTGCCTCTATGAAACCGAATACCCTTGACGCCTTTTACGACGCGCTTGCCCCGGGTCCTGCCTCCGCAACTGGCGTGTTGCCGCCGCCGGATATGGGGCAAGGCGTGGGGCATCTTAACGTGTTCTCCTTGGCGGAGCTGCGCGGGCGCCCCGATGACGTTTAGCCGGCGCGACTACTACAAAATCACGCGCTGCCGCGAACTCAGCCAGGTGGAGTGTGCCGACCAGGCCCCGCACGTCGGCGCCAAGAATTCGATATGGCTCCTATTGCCGATGCCAGGGCAACTGGCGTAACGGCTTTACCAACCTCGCTAAAACACAAGCAGGAGCACCCGCTTTGGATGCTCCTGCTTTCGGAGAGTTCGGGTGGCCCTAGGCCTTAATTGGGTAGGGGCTTCATGGTGCCGTCGGGCCGCGAGCGGGGCTTGGCCATTTTCCGCAGGTCCTTGCGCTCCTTGTGGGTCATGCCGGGGGCGGTTTCGTCGCGGCGGCGGGCCCTAGGGCTACCACCATCGCGCATGCCGGGGGTAGCCAGGGCTGGCTGCCGGGCACAGTGCCGGGTGTTATGGTGGTTCCAGATGGCGCCACGGCGCCGGACGGGGCCACCGCGCCAGATGGCAATACAGTTTGAGCCAGGGCGGCGCTGGTGCTGAACGCGAAGGCGCTGGCCAGCAAAACGAAAGCTTTCATGTGCAAGGGGGCGAGAAGTTATGGCCGGGGCGCTGCGGTGCCGCAGGCCTAGCCCAGAACGCAAGCAGCCCCGTCCAGGTTGGCTGTCGCAGGTACGGACTGGCGGCTTGTTGGGCTGCTGCAACTACACCTGAGCCGCTGTTAAGGTAGCCAGGGGGCCTAGGGCTGGTTCCGCCAGGAAGTGAGGGGCGGCTCGGCTGGCGCAGGCAGGGCTACCAAATGGCTGAAGCCGGGAAACAGGGCAACCAGCAGCCAATGGCTGCTGCCCTGCATATCCCGCCTAAGCGGCCACCACGGCTTCTTGAGTTCTGAAACCCGCTAAGCTGCCTTTTGAAGCCAATGGGGGCGGGCGCCACGCCGCCGCTATGCCAGTTACTGAGGCAGTTGCGGGCGTCGAAGGTCGGCCCGCCGAAACAGCCACCCCGCAACCACCCACAGCGCGGCAAGGCAGGCATTGGCTACCAGCACATTTGCGAGGCCAACCGATGGCTCGGCGGTGGCGGCCGAGGGCTGCCAGATGCCTAGCGCCAGGGCGGTGACTACCACGTACGTAAGCGCCGCCGCAAACATGGCGCGCGCCATACCCAGCGGCCGAAAGCGCCCCCCAATGGCCCCACCGAGGGCCACGGCCAGCACCCCCCGCCGTACAGCAGGTTGGCCGGGTTGTTTTCGCTCCCGACGAGGCCCACGGCCAGGTTTGCCCACACCAAAAGCAGCCCCGCTACCACCGCCACGCCCGCGGCCAGCCGGTAAGCGAAGGTGCTTCCCATGCGCGCAACCAGGATAAACGTGAGGCCCGCACCAAACAGCAAGGCGCCGGCGATTACAAAGTCAAACCCAGTCCAGCTCACTTCCGGGGTGAACTGCATGGCTACCAGGGGGATAAATAGGAAAACGCCGTAGCCAGCGCAAGGCAAATAATGCTTTTAAGAAAAGTCATGGCGGTGGTTTTTAAGCAAGAAGAACTAACGCGGCAGCAGTTATGGTGGAAACGATGTAAATAAAATAAAAGAACTTTGCATTTCAAAGTATATATCTCAACCGATTGCTAGCTGCAAGTTTTCCCTATCTCAGCTAAACGGCCTCCCGCCTAAAGGGAAGCGCGTTGCGCAAACCCTGGGCGGGCCGCACAACGCGCTTCCTTTTAGGCGGGAGGCCGTTTAGTTGGCTGGCCGCTACTGCGCCGCGGCCAGCACGTCGCGCACCTGCGTCCAATGAATTTCCGGGTAGCGGGCGTTGTCCAGGGCGCTAGCTTGGGCCGGCCGGTAAACATATTGTGCAGGTACTGCATACCCTGCCAGGGCGGAAAAACCTCGTTGGGGGCGGGCGCCAGGCGGCGGGTAAGCTTCGTTAGCAGCTTGAGAAGCCACAGCCCCCCGGCGCGCAGGCGGCCGAAGCGGCGGCCGGTGGCTGCACCGGCGGTGGCCTGCAGCTGGCGCACGGTGGCTACCTCGCCGGCCACGCGCAGGTAGCGGGGCGTGGTGGGGTCTAGGGCCGCCGCGGCCGTAAAGGCGGCCGTGTCAGCAAGCGTGGTAAAGTCGAGCGGCTGGTCGGCCGAGCCCCAGTACAGCACCCGCCTGATTTTGGAGAGGATAACCGGCGCCTGGCCGGTCAGCAAATCCATAAACATACCATTGAGCACCGATGTGGCCTGAATGGGAGCTTGGTCGAGGCGGCGGCCAAACTCGCGGCGCCAATCGAGGTTGCGGTTGCTGCCCTCGGGCAGCTTGGTGAAGTCGATGGAATAGTCGGACGGGATGAAGCGGGGCACGCCGGCCGCCACGGCCGCGTCGAGCAGCCGGGTTTGGGTGTCCACTATCACGCCGCGCAGGCCCGAGAGGGCCGATACCACGCAGGCGGCACCCGCGCAGGCCTTGGCCAGGGCGGCCACGCTGGTAAAGTCTACTTCCAGTATCTCGGCGCCGCGCGTGCGCAGCACAGTTATTTCGGGCTTGCGGTTGCCGGGCCGCACCAGGGCCCGCACCCGCGCCGCGGTCGAGCAGGGCTGGCGCAATGCGGTGCCCCAGGTCGCCAGTAGCGCCGGCAATTGCAATAAGGGTCGGCTCGGTGGGTGAGGTGTTGGGTGGTAGGGGGCGGAATGGGGGCGGTTGGCATGAAGTAGCGAAAAAGCAAAGCGAATGGGGCCGCAAGACCCTAGGGGCGGCGGCGGCACCGGCCGGGCGGGAGTAGCTCGCACCGGGGCCCAATACTCTAACGCATAAAAGACCGGGGCGGGCACTCCTGCCCGGTTATTACTGTCCGGAATACGTAAATGGCAGCGGCGCATTTTTTTCCCTTCGCCGTTTACCATGCCAACTTTCACCGTCGAACGACTTTCCTTTCCAGCACCTTGCGGCCCTGCCCGGCGCCTGGCAAGCAACCGATTACCTGGCGCTGCTCAGGCAGCTGGATTATGAGAACCCCGAAGCCATTACCCCGGCCGAGCTGCCGGAAATGGCCCAGCTGGCCCTCACCGACCTGGAGCCCGCCGCGGCCGCCGGGGGTGGTGCTAGGCTACCTGTTTGAGGATGAGCTAAAAGCCGGCCAGCTAGACCAGCTGGCCCACCAGATGCAAACCGAGAAGCTGTGGGAGGAAAACCCCAATTTTGCCCTGCACCGCGGCTTTTTCAATGCCACGCAGCTGCTTTATGATGCCTACAACGGCAAGTTTCCGCACCCGCAGGCGGTGGAGTTTAAAGTAAAGCTGACCGCCGCCGACCCAGCCGACTTAGCCGCCCTGGCGGCTGAGCCGGCCGCCGCGCTGCTGCGCCTGCTGGCCCCTGGCCTGGCCGGCAGCGCCCTGCTACACCGCCTGTTTGGCGAGCAGCTGGCGGGCGCCGAGTTTCCCGAAGCGGCAGCTATCCTGTGGCAGCTCACCCCGAGCGAGCAAACGGCCACCAGCGTAGTTTACGACGTGATTAGCTCCGACTACTGGCTGGAAGATTTTAAGTACGCCGACACGTACGAAGCCGCGCTGCCTGCTGGCTAACAACTTTCTTATCAAGCCATTGCGCAGCATTGCTGCGTACTGCCAGCAGCCCTAGGGGTAGCCGGGCTGGCGCAAAGCCAACGCGACCCGCCAGCCCGGCGGCCCTGCCAAAACCTGCCTGGGTGGCCCGGCGTACCAGCGGCGTATCCTGTTCCTGCTGCCCATGCCTACCCTTGCCCCCGCCGAGCTTTCGCGCCAGCTGCGCCTCGGCCACAGCCCCGACCTCACGCGCCGCCGCTGGATTATTGGCCTCTCGCTCGTGACCGTGGCGGCGGGCCAGCTTGTGACGCTCTACCAAACCGGCATCATCTCGCACCTGCCCGACCCGCCCCTAGGGGTATTCGACTCTGATAAGGTGGATGCCTCGGACTACGGCTATAAGCGCCTGTAAATGCCCGACGCCCCCGCCATGATTGTGACGGGCAGCCTCACCACCCTTCTGGCCGCGGCCGGTGGCCAGGAGCGCGCCACTACCCTGGCCTGGCTGCCCGTGGCGCTGCTCGGCAAAACCCTCCTCGACCTGGTTACCAACGTGCAGCTGGGCCGCGAGGAGTGGCAGGAGAATAAGAAGCTCTGCTTTTACTGCCAGGCCTCGACGGTGGCGGCTACGGCCGCCGCCGTGCTAGCTGTGCCCGAAGCACTTAAAGCCTTCAAAACGCTGTTTGGCAAAAAGCAGGCGGCATAGCGGCCCTGCATCGGGCAATGCTGGTTGGCGCCTCGCGCCACGTCGTTATTGGTAGCCTTTTTCTATTCGGCCAGCTCGGCCAGGGGCAGCGGCGCGGGGTGGGGCGCGGGCACCGAGCCATCGGGGCGAGCCCAGGGGCGCAGGGGCGCCAGGGGCAGCGCAAGCAGCCGCGCTACCGTTTGGGCGGCCGGGTCGGGGTAGGCGGGCACGCCAATGGTGAGGGCCTGCTGCGGCACGTTGAAGCGCTGGGTGCGGTGCAGCACATCCCACACCATGAGCACGACGCCGAAGTTGCTATCCGTTTCGCGCTGCACCACCGAGTGGTGGATGCCGTGCAGGCGCGGCGTCATCAGCCACCGGGCCAGCCGGCGCTCCAGGGCAATGGGCAGGCGCCAGTTGCTGTGCTGAAAAGCCGTAAAGGCCTCAAACACCGCCTCGTACCCTAGGGCCGTGGCCGGGCGCACGCCCAGCAGCGCGGGCAACCCCGCCCGGTACGGAATGCTGGCCAGCATCTCGCCAAAGTGAAAGCGCCAGCCCGTCGAAAGGTCCATGTCGAGGTCGCTGTGGTGCACGCGGTGCAGCCGCCACAGCCCGGGCGAGTGCAGCAGCCGGTGCCAGGTATAGGCCAGGTAATCAAGCAGTAGCAGCTCCAGCACCAGGCGCGGCACCGGGGCAGCCGAGCTACCAGCTGCGCCATGCGCCGGGGGGCCGCCAGCCGCCCCAGGCCCACCAGCGCGGGCAGCAGCGTGAGGCGCATGGCGGGCAGCGAGGGGGCCGCCAGCAGCACGTTGCGGCGCCAGCGCTCGGGGCGCGGGCGGGTGCGGCGGCGCAGCGGGCGGCTGGTTTCGAGCAGCAGCAGGCCCACGCCCAGCACCGCCAGCGCCGGCCCGCCCAGCGGTCGAAGCGTTTGAGCAGCGGGTGGTTGACGGGGAAAAGAGGCATAGTAGGGGCGTTGAGCAAGGTAGCTACTGCCAGTACCCCTAGGGCCCCGGCGGGTTACCGGCCGCTAGTACTTTCGGGCCCGCAACGCGCCCGGCGGCGCGGCCTTTGTTTTGCAGCCCTTGGTCAGCATCATTATTCCTACCTACAACGAGGCGGCGAGCATCGGCGAGCTGCTGCGCTACCTGCGCGCGGCCGCCGGTGCGCCAGCGCCCGAGCTGCTGGTGGTAGACGGCGGCAGCACCGACGCCACGGCGGCCCTGGCCCGGCAGGCGGGCGCCACCGTGCACCACAGCCCGCGCAGGGGCCGCGCCGCCCAGCTCAACTACGGCGCCGGGCAGGCACGGGGCGAGGTGCTGTATTTTCTGCACGCCGACTCGTACCCGCCTCCGGGCTTCCTGGCCGACCTGGGGCGGGCCATTGGGCAAGGCTACGGCAGCGGCTGCTACCGGCTGGCCTTCGACCACGGGCACTGGCTGCTGCGCTTTAGTGCCTGGTGCACCCGCTTTTCCTGCACGTTTCTGCGCTTCGGCGACCAAAGCTTGTTTGTGCGCCGCGAATTATTTGCCGCCCTAGGGGGCTACCGCGAAGACCTGCTGGTGATGGAAGACCAGGAGCTGGTGCAGCGCCTGCGGGCGCGGGCGCCGTTTGTGGTGCTGCCGCGGGCCGTTACCACCTCGGCCCGCAAGTACCTGGCCAACGGCGTGGTGCGCTTGCAGGGCATCTTTACGCTCATCGTGCTGCTGTACTGGGCCGGCGTGGCGCAGCCCAGGCTGGTGCGCCTGTACCGGCGGCTCATTCGGCAGGGCAAGCTCTGACCGCTACGTAATCATATGCTTGCTTTTCCGTCACCCCACCTGCTCGTTTTTGCCCGCGAGCCCGTGCTGGGCCGCGTCAAAACCCGCCTGGCGGCCAGCATTGGCCCTGCCGCGGCGCTGGCCGCCTACCGCGAGCTGCTGGCCCTCACGGCCGCTGCCGTGGGCGCCGCCCAGGTGCCGGCCACCGTGTGGCTGGCCGAAGCCCCGCCGGGCTGGCCCCAGGGGCTGGCCCGCGCCTCCCCCACCCCGGCCCGAGTGGCCCGGCCTGCCCTGGCGCGTGCAGCCGGCCGCCGGCTCGCTCGGCGAGCGCATGGCCCACGCCTTTGCCGAGGCCTTTGCGGCGGGGGCGGGCCGCGTGGTTATTATTGGCACCGACTGCCCAGGGCTCACGGCCGACTTGCTGCGCCGGGCCTTCGCGCAGCTCGCCACCCACGACCTGGTGGTGGGGCCGGCCGCCGATGGCGGGTATTACCTGCTGGGAATGAACAAGCTGCACGCCAGCTTATTCGCCGGTAAGCAGTGGAGCACCGCCACCGTGCTGCCCGCCACCCTGGCCGATGCCGAGCGCCTGGGGCTGCGCGTAGCCCGGCTGCCTACCCTGGCCGACGTAGACTCGGCCCACGACCTGGCCGCCTGGCGGGCAAGCCAGTAGCCCCTGCTGCCGCTGTAGCAAGTTGCAGCGGGCAACCTACACAAGCCGCTACCCCCTAGGGCCAACGGCGCGCAGCCCACCGCCTGGGGCGGTGGGGCCTGGCCGGCCGGGCAGCCGGCCAGGCGAAGTATCCGGATTTTGTGCAAAAGCAAACGCGGCCCAGGCCAAACGGGGCCGCGCGGCCGGTGTTATCTTGCCTGTTAGTAGCTGCTGCGCCGGCCGCGGCTGCTCGCCCATTTTCTCACCCCCAGCGCCCTGTGCCCTAGCCCCCCATGGATTCGTACTACAACCCCGCCGACCTCAAGAAATTTGGTAACATCGCCGAGTTTCAGCAAGAGTTTGCCGATAAGTTTTTCGCGTACTACGGCGCCGTTTTTGCCGAAGGCGCCCTCACGGCCCGCGAGAAGTCGCTCATTGCCCTGGCCGTGGCGCACGCCGTGCAGTGCCCGTACTGCATCGACGCCTACACCAACGACACCCTCGAAAAAGGCTGCTCGGAGCCCGAGATGATGGAAGCAGTGCACGTGGCGGCCGCCATTCGGGGCGGGGCTACGCTGGTGCACGGCATGCAAATGATGAACAAGGTTAAAGAGTTGTCCATGTAGCGTTTACTTGCCAGGTGGCAGGTGGCAGCGAATCTGACAACTGCCACCTGCCAATTGGCAACAACCCGCGACTGCCCATGAAATCACTTAAAGCCACCGGCCACCAGCTGGCCGATTCTGCCTTTCAGCTCACGGTGCTGAGCCGCGAAGCGGCGGCTACGGCGCATTTGCCGCGGTTTTGGCAGCAGCTGGCGGGGGCGGGCCTGCTGCCGCTGCGGCCGGTGGCGCCGACCGTGCTGCAGCTCAACGTGGGCAAGATGTGCAACCAGGTGTGCCGCCACTGCCACGTCGATGCCGGCCCCGACCGCCAGGAAATCATGACCCGCGCTACCATGCAGCTCTGCCTCGACGCGCTGGCCCGCACCGACATCCCGACGGTGGACCTCACGGGCGGCGCGCCCGAGATGAACCCCGATTTTCGCTGGCTGGTGGCAGAAATTACCAAGCTGGGCCGCAAGGTATTGGTACGCTGCAACCCTGACTATTATCGTGGCCAATAAGAAGTACCACGACTTGCCCGAGTTTTTCCGGCAGCACGGCGTGGAGGTGGTTAGCTCGCTGCCCTTCTACAGCGCCGACAAAACTGACCGCCAGCGCGGCGCGGGCGTGTTTGCCGACTCTGTTCGCGCCTTGCATCTGCTCAATGCGGCGGGCTACGGGCAGGAAGGCAGCGGCCTGGTGCTGAACCTGGTGTATAATCCCGGCGGCGCGTTTTTGCCGGGCGCGCAGCTAGGGCTGGAGCAGCAGTTTAAGCGGGCGCTGCACAAAGACCACGGCATCGTGTTTAATAACCTGTTTGCCCTCACCAACCTGCCCGTGAGCCGCTACCTTGACTACCTCATCGAGTCGAACAACTACGCGGGCTACATGGAGAAGCTCGTGACGGCCTTCAACCCCGCCGCCGCGGCCGGCGTGATGTGCCGCAGCACCCTCTCGGTAAGCTGGGACGGCGGCCTCTACGACTGCGACTTCAACCAGATGCTCGACCTGCCGGTGGCCAGCCCGGTGCAGCACATCCGCGACTTCGACGCTGCCGCGCTGGCCGCGCGCGCCATCGTCGTCAACGAGCACTGCTACGGCTGCACGGCCGGCAGCGGCTCAAGCTGCAGGGGCACCACAGTGTAGAAACGTAGCCTGGCTTTTGGCAGGCCGCGCTGCTTGCGCCAGCTCAGCTCCACCTTGCCCCTCACCGACTCGAAGAGCCTAGGCGAGTCGAAGCCGATGCGGTGCTTGAATTGAAGCATCTCTACCGGCCAATGCTGCGCGGTAGAGACGCTTCGGCAAGCGAACGCCAGATGAGCAGGACGTTCTTTTCACTTATTATCCGCCTCCCCAGGGCCGGAGCTTTACCAAAATGCCCCGGCTGCTTTAGCCGGATGCGCTTTTAGTGTGGAGGCACTTACGCGGTGGCTACCGGTAGCCACGGCCGCCGGGCGGGGCGGGCGGCGGTAGCCTTGGTGGTGCCTCACGCGCCAGATGTGGTTGCCGGCGTCGTCAGTTACGAGCAGGGCGCCGTCGGGCATCGTCACCACGTCCACGGGGCGGCCGTAAGCTTTATTCGAGCCATCGTTTACCAAGAAGCCGGTCAAAAAATCCTCGGGTTTACCGGCGGGCTGGCCGTTGCGGAAGGGCACGAAGGCCACCTTGTAGCCCGAAAACGCCGAGCGGTTCCAGGAGCCGTGTTCGCCCACAAAGGCGCCGTTGTGGTACTTGGCCGGGAAGGCCACCTTATCGTAGAACGTGAGGCCTAGGGCCGCTACGTGCGCGCCCATCGGCACGTCGGGCACGAGGGCTTTCTGCACCAGGTCGGGGCGCTCGTTTTTGCGGCGGGGGTCTTCGTTCTGGCCGTAGTAAGAGTAGGGCCAGCCGTAAAGCCGCCTTCCCGCACGCTCGTAATGTAGTCGGGCACCAGCTCATCGCCCAGCTCGTCGCGCTCATTTACGGCCGCCCACAGCTTGCCCGTAACGGGGTTATAAGCCAGGCCGATGGGGTTGCGCAGGCCGCTGGCGTAGATTTTCTCGCCCGAGCCGTCGGGGTTTATTTGCAGGATGTTGGCGCGGCGCTTCTCGTTTTCGGGGCCGTGCTCCATCACATTCGAGCCCGAGCCTACGGTCACAAAAATATGCTTCTCATCCTTGCTGGCTAGCAGGTTACGCGTCCAGTGGTTGTTGTAGCCACCCTCGGGCAGGTCCAGGATTTTCTGGCCCTGCGCGGTCATTTTGGTTTGGCGCCCGCCTGGTAGGGGAAGCGCAGCACGCCGTTGGTGTTGGCCACGTAGAAACGAGCCGCCCAGCACCAGCATCCCAAAAGGGCTGGTTGAGGCCGGTCAGAAACACCGTGCGCGTTTCGGGCTGTCCGTCGCCGTCGGTGTCGCGCAGCAGCGTAATGCGGTTGGCGCTGGTGGGTTGCAGCGAGCGCGACTTGTCGAGGCGCAGCGCGGCGGCAATCTCTTTCTTGGCGCCTTTGGGCAGGGTGGTAGCCTCGGCCACTAACACGTCGCCGTTGGGGGCCACGTAGGCCCAGCGCGGGCTTTCCAGGCTGTTGGCGTAACGCCGTGACGGTGAAGCCGGCCGGGGCCGTGGGCGTTTTGCCAGCGGGCCAGTCGATAATATCCACCCGGTTCGTCACCGACTTGGTGGCGTAGGGAGCCGGCAGGTGTACGGTTTCCGCTTTGGGGGTAGCGATGGTTTTGGGCGGGGTTTCGGCCTGGGCCTGCTGCTTTTTCCTGCTGGCTGGGCCCGCTGCCGCACGCGGCTAGCATGGCTAGCGCAGGCAGCAGCGCTGTTTTATTGCTAAGCATTGTAGGTTCTTAATAATCTGCCACTTACTAATAATTACTCAGTAGCGCGGCGGAAGAATGAAAAATGGATGAGGTGGCTTTCTTCTACCCTTTCCAGCCCCATTTAGTTACGCCCTCCCTAGGGCCAGCCCAGGCATAGCAGGCGGCTACAAGCTGCCCAAAAAAAAGGCAGGCCCCAAGCGGAGCCTGCCTTTTACTGGTTACGCGCTAAGCGTGGGCCTTACTTACGCTTGGCCGGTGCGGCTTTTACCGGGGCTTTGCGCGAGCGCGGGGCCCCGGTGCCGGTAGTCTTTTTGCCGGGCAGCTTCTGGCCAGCGGCGCGGATTTCGGCAATGGTCGGGGCCGGGCCGTACTTGGTTTCGGCTGGGTTGGCCTCGCCCGTCAGGTAGGGGTCGTAGTCTACGCGGCGGTTCAGGGCCTGGCCGGCGGCGGTAGCATTGGTAGCAATCGGCTTGGTTTCGCCGTAGCCGCGGGCTTCCAGGCGCTCGCCCGCCACCCCTTTATTGAGCAGGTAACGGCGGGCCGAGGCGGCGCGCTCGTAGCTCAGGCGCAGGTTGTAGGCGTCGTCGCCCTTGCTGTCGGTGTGGCCGGCAATACTGAGCGAGTAGTCGGGATACTCGTTCAGGATGTTTGCAATCTGGTCGAGGCTTCGGATAAGAATCCGGGGTGAGCGTGGCCTTGTTGAAAGCAAAGTGGATGTACTTGGTGGCCTCGTTGAGCACCTTGCGCTTTTCGGCCGGAATCTCGGGGCAGCCTTTGTTGGCAGCGGGGCCGGGGCGGTCGGGGCAGCGGTCCTCGTTGTCGGGCACGCCGTCGCCGTCGCGGTCGAGCGGGCAGCCGTTGGCATCCACTTTCACGCCGGCCGGGGTGTTGGGGCACTTGTCGAGGTAGTCGGCTACGCCATCACCGTCGCTGTCGAGCGGGCAGCCGGTGGCGTCTACTTTCACGCCGGCCGGGGTGTTGGGGCACTTGTCGTCGGTATCGGTTACGCCGTCGCCGTCGGCGTCGGGGCAGCCCTGCAGGGCCGGCAGGCCTTTCACGTCGGGGCACTTATCCTGGTAGTCGGGCACGCCATCGCCGTCGGTGTCGAGCGGGCAGCCGTTCTCATCCACTTTCACGCCCTGCGGCGTGTCGGGGCACTTGTCCTTGCGGTCGGGCACGCCGTCCATGTCCGTATCCTTGGGCTTGCCAAACGCCACCGTCAGGCCCGCCGAGTGCACCAGAAAGCGGTCGTTCAGCTTGCCCGCGCTAGTAGTCAGGTTGTCGATGCGGTCGGTGAAGGGATAGTGCTGGGCGGTGGTAATGTCGAGGGGCTGATAGCCGGCGACAGGCGGAACCGAAGACCCGCCAGGCCAAATACCTCAAATGCCTGAATATCGGCCTGGAAGTACTGATTGGTGCCGGGGCCTCTGTTACCATCAGGCAGAATGTTCTCGTAGTTGCCGGTGCTGCTGGCCAGGAAGGCGCCCCCGCCTGCCATCAGGTAGGGCTGAATGGGGAATTTCTCGCCGATAATGCCACTCAGCTTCAGCTTCAGCCCCAGGTCAATCATGCCAATCTTGGCATTAAACTCGGGGCGAGGGTAGCGCTCGGCTACGTAGCGGTATTTTTCGTAGTTGCCCAGCAGGCCCACGTCGAAGCTCTTGGACAGGTAGCGCGCGTGATGTGCCCGCCACCGCCAATTTGCTCGGGGCAAAAGAGCCGCCAGAAGTCGCCACCCGCGTTGCCCTGGTACTGCAAGATGCTAACATTAGCTCCGATAGCGGTTTTATGGTCTGCCGTCTGCGCCTGGGCTGAGGTGGCGGCCAGCCCGCTAGCCAGCACCAACGCACCCGGTAGCACGCGCCGGAGAGAAGGAAGAAATTGCTTCATAAATAAAGCGTTTTGGGTGAAAGAAGGCAATCAGAATCAACTGCGTTGGGGGCTATTACGGATAAGTTACGAATTCAGCTAAGCGAAAAGCGGGTGGCTGGCAAAAAATCTTGATTTTCAAGCTCAAAACGTTGTTTTTTACCTATCAAAGCCCCGCAGCCGGCCGGCCGGCTGCCTACGTCCCTGCTTCCCTAGGGCCCCGCCACGAAAAAACCCGGCCTGCGCGCGGTAGGCCGGGTTTTTCGTGGGCGGGCGCCCTCTAAGGGGTTAACCGGGGGGTTCTGCACCAGCTTGCCGCCGCTCAGAGTAATCTCCGTCAGTGGAATGGGCATCAATTCGTTTTTACCCGCCACAAAGCCCTTGCTAGCTAGTACGGTGGCAGCACGACCTTGGCGCACCAGGTCGAAATATCGGTCGCCATACTCTAGGGCCAGCTCTACGCGACGCTCCTTCCAGATAGCTTGTCGAGCAGCATCCTGAAAAGGCTAGTGCTTAATGGAGTCAGACCAGCACGCTGGCGCACTTGATTGACATAGCCTAATGCGGTGGCTGTTTGGCCCTAATTCATTAGTAGCTTCAGCATTAATGAGTAACACTTCAGCGTAGCGTAGTACGCGCACGTTCTGGTCGGCTCCGTAACCACACGCCTGCGTAACTGATTGAGGCACGTAGGCTTTCATATTATAGCGCGGGTTAGCTGCTTGACGGCTAATAAAATCACCACCTGGGGTAATTGAGTTGCGATACAAAATAGTACCAATCTTGCGCTTATCACCAGCTTCAAATGCACTTTCCAAATTAGCTGTAGGGTTGAAAAATCCCCAGCCAAATTGCGGACGTACACCTTGCACTTGGGCCCACTGCGAATTAGAAGCGTCACAGTTGCCAGGTACTGTTACACATTGAATCTCGAAAATCGATTCTGGTCCGTTTTCTCCTGCAATGCGGAACATACCATAGTAATCGCTCACCAGTGAATATCCTGTGACTTGAGCTGCAGCAGCTTGGGCAGCCTGATAGTTCTTTTGATAGAGTTGCACCTTAGCTAGCAAAGCATAGGCAGCTCCTTTAGTAGCGCGACCCACATCGGCGGCGCTGTAAGTAGCGGGTAGTACCGTACTGGCTTCGGTTAGGTCCTTAATAATAGCCGCGTATACGTCACTGGCAGCAGCGCGAACGGGATTCTGCAGGTCAGGGGTGGCGCTAGTAACGGGTTGTAGAATAAGTGGCACTCCACCAAAGGCACGTACTAAGTTGAAATAGGCCAACGCTCGCAAAAACTTGGCTTCGGCTAAGTATCGGCTTTTAGGTTAGCATCCATCGTGATGGCAGGCACATTAGCCAGCACTTGATTGCAGAGGTTTACTTGTTGGTAATAGCCTACCCAATAGCCATCAAGTGGGCCAGCCGTGGGCGTAAGTCGGAAAAACGTAAAATCGTTTAGGAATTCGGCGTCACCGTTAACACTACCCTTCTCAGCATCGTCAGACGTGAGGGTGGTGATGGCTAACCAGTTGAAAGCAATTAGATTCCACTCACGCAACTTGGCGTAGGGCGCTCCAATAGCGGCGGCAGCATCAGCCGGCGTTTGAAAAAACTGGGTGGTGGCGGGCTGCCCTTGCGGAGCTACTTCGAGAAATTTACTGCACGATGTGGTCAGTCCCAAGGCTAATACAGCGGCGGCGCGTCGCCGACTTAAGCTTGTCAATAAAATCTTTTTCATGGGTGGGATAGTGCTAAATGGTTAGAAACCAATGTTAAGGCCCAAATTATAGGTCGCAATCATTGGATACACGTTCAGGTCGATGCCGGCCGCAGTGGGTTGGCCGCTTACCTCTGGTGTGAAGCCTTTATATTTAGTTAGTGTCACCAGGTTTTGGGCGTTGGCATATATACGCAGGGTACTAATGTGCAGATTGTTAGCAACTGATTTCGGAATATTGAAACCGAGCTGCAAGTTCCGCAAGCGGATGTAGCTACCATTTTCAACGTAATACGAACTAGGGTCGAGGTTATGACCTGAAAGGTTGGCTGAGGGGGTAGTATTACTGGTGCCCGCACCGTGCCAACGGTTGTTGTAAAAGTCCTGCGTATAGTTTTCGTTGCCATAACGCACTTCGCGTAGTGCATTTAGCAATTCTACGCCACCCACGCCCTGCACGTCCACGGCTAGGTCAATGAACTTGTAGCGAAAAAAGGTATTGATACCGTAGGTGAAACGTGGATTAGGGTTACCTAGGCGTATGAGGTCACGCTGGTCAATCACCCCGTCGCCGTTTTGGTCTACGTATCGTAAATCGCCAGCCTTGGTACCCAAATTGGAATTATCAGAGGCCCCTGCTTCTTGGTCGGTTTGAAACACGCCAGCTACCTGGTAGCCGTAAAATACTCCCCACCGGCTGACCAATAAGCGACTGAGTAGTGAGGTAGCCAGCCACTGGTAACCCACCTGCAAAATATGGGGCCCCCGCTAGCCGTACTAATAAGCTTATTTTGATTGTAAGCACCTGTTAGGCCGATGGTATAGCTAAAGTCACCGCTTCCCTGTGAATCCCAGCGCAGGGCGGCTTCTACGCCCTGGTTTTGGATAGTAGCATTGTTGGCCAAATAACCTGCGTTGTTGGTGTAGCCCTGCGAGCCCAGCACCGGCACTGGGAAAATGGCGTCGATGGTACGACGGTTATAATAGTCAAATTCAGCCGAGAGGTGGTTGTTGAGAAAGCGCATCTCCACACCGGCATCGCCCTCTTGCACCTTCTCCCAGCGCAGAAATGGTGCGGCCTGCACCGTTTGGCTAGCTCCCTGCAGAAACAGTAGGTGGGTTACCCAGCGTGGGATTAAGCGTTCCGCCTACCGAGATAAGGGAGGTCGAAATATTGCTATTAGGCGTTTGGTTGTTGCCCAAAATGCCGTAGCTGGCCCGGAACTTCAAGAAATTGAATACCGAGCTATTTTGCATAAAGCCTTCCTGCGAGGCCACCCAGCCTAAACTGAGCGAGGGAAAAGCGCCGTGTTTGTCGCTGCCTGAGTACTGACTGCTACCATCGCTACGAAAGCTGGCCGTCAATAAGTATTTCTCCTTATAGGCGTAATTAATGCGTCCGAAAACAGAGAACAGCGTGTAGATGCGAATAGCATCGGTGACGTTGTAACTACTGGGCGTACCTAGGTTAAGGTAGTAGAATTGGCTGCCACCAGCAGCCTGTACTCCATTCACGCTGGGCGTAATAAGTTCGTTTCGGTAGCGGAAGGCGGTAGTACCTATCAGTGCCGTGAGGTGATGGTCGGTGCCAAAGGTGCGGTCAAAAGTTAACGTGTTTTCCCACTGCGGTTGGCTGTAAATCCCTTGAGCTTTAATAAGTGTGTTATTAACATACTTCTGGGCACTAGTAAGCGAGTCGGCTCTTAAGTAATTATAGTAGCCGCCGCTGGTGTAATTGACACCTACCGTGGTGCGGGCCGTGAAGTATTTAGCAAAGTTGACAGAGATGTAAGCGTTACTGACCAGCTGTTGAGCCTGGGTTTTTTGCACGAAGTAATCGAGCGAGGCTTGAGGGTTTGCAAAGTTGCCCAAGCCAATGCGAGTGGGACCTACAAAATTGGGGTCTCCGTACCCCCCGTTGGCTTGGCGCACAGGCAGCACCGGCGGAGCCACAATAAAGCTTGGTAAAAAATGCTGTTGCCACCGTTGTTAGGATTGGGGTACACGCTACTGGCTAAGCCAGGCGCATCATGAGCTGTAGAGTTGGTAAAGACCACATTGTAACCCGCCCGGATGTGCTCGGTGACATTAAAGTCGGTTTGTAGGCGGGCCGTGATGCGCTCGTAGTCGTTGCCGAGGGCTAGGCCTTTTTGCTGATAGTACGAGCCGCTAAGTGTGTACGAAACTTTGTCGTTGCCGCCGCTGAGGCTAAGCTGGTGATTTTGCACGGCTGCCACCCGCGTTACCTGTTTAAACCAATCAGTACCCGGCAGGTTAGCCGGCAAGTTACCAGACGTAGTTGCCCCCCGCTAATTATATTTTTCTCATTATATAAGGTAGTGTATTGCTCAGCATTGGCCATTTTCACGGTGTTAGTGGGCGTTTGCACCCCACCAAAACCGTTATAATTAATGTGCACGCCACCGGCCTGACCACGTTTGGTAGTCACAAGCACTACTCCGTTTGCCGCTTGCACACCGTAAATAGAGGCGGCAGCTGCATCCTTCAAAATCTCAATCGAAGCGATGTCATTCTGATTCAGGAAACTTAAGTCGGCCGAGCGCACCACGCCATCTGCACCCTGCACCTGAGGCAGAATAGTGCCATCCACGACGTAAAGCGGACCTGCGCCGTATACCGAACCGGCTCCTCGAATTAAAATCTGAGGTGAGGCGCCGGGCTGGCCGCTGTTGGTAATCTGCACGCCCGACACTTTGCCCTGCAGCGAGCTAACCGGGTTTTGCGAGGCCTGGTTCACCAGCTCGGCGCCTTTCACCGAGGCAATGGCGCCGGTTACTTCGCGCTTGCTTTGGGTGCCGTAGCCTACCACTACCACATCGTTGAGGCTGGTAGCCAGCGGCGAGGCAAACTTCACGTCAATCGCGCTGCGCCCGTTGAGCGGAATTTCCTGCGCCGGGTAGCCCACGAACGAGAACACCAGCGTAGACCCCGCCGGCGCGTTGATGGAATAGTTGCCATCGACGTTGGTGGCGGTGCCAATGGCGGTGCCCTTCACGATGACGTTGGCGCCGGGCAGGGCTCGCCCTTGTCGTCTACGACGCGGCCCGTGATGGGGGTGCCGGCCTGGGCGGGGGATTGCTGCACGCTGCGCGCAGAAGCCTGGGCAGTGGTCGGCAAGCCCGGCAGCAGGGCAAAGGATAGTCCGAGCGCGGCCAGAAAAGTGCGCGAATGGACTAGCCCTGAAAACGGTAAAGTTTTCATTTTCCATAAAGGATGGGTGGGGAAAAGTGAAAAGAAGACGGAAGGAATAGCCTTGGGTAGACTAAAGGGCCAGGGGCGTCGGTGGAAACGCAACTGGCCAGAGCTACTATTTTTTCGCACGTCAAAGCTGCAAGCTCCATGAAGGCTACTTGCGCGGCACTGACTTCTGCGTGGGGCTTACAATCGTTTGCAGGTTGGGGTTGCGAAGGTAGAAAAAATATCATGAACGCGCGACTTAATAGCATTTTTGCTGGCTCAATGCCCCTGCGGCCATCCTGGCGGCGTGGTTTTCCTACTGGCACTTTCTACCTTCGCCCCGCTCTTTTCGCCCTAGCCCACCCCGCTTATGACGCGCTCCTTCTACTGCTGGCCAGTTGGCTGCTAGCGCCTGCCCTGCTGCCCGCCCAAACCCCCAAGCAGTCCCGGCCGGCTCCCGGCCAAAGCCGCCTTCGACGCCCGCCAGCGCCCCAGGCACCTCTCGGACGAGCAGTTGCTGGAGGCAGTGCAGCGCCAGACCTTCAGTATTTCTGGGAGCTGGGCAAGCGCAACTCGGGCATGGCCCGCGAGCGCAGCAATGCCTCGTTCGACACCGGCCCCGAGGTGGTGACGACCGGCGGCACGGGCTTCGGGCTGATGGCCCTTATCGTGGCCGCCGAGCGCGGCTGGATTACGCGGCCCCAGGCGGCGGCGCGGGTCAATGAGATTGTGAACTTTTTGTGGAAGGCCGACATGTACCACGGCGCGTTTCCGCACTGGCTGGATGGGCGCACGGGCCACACCATCCGCTTCGGCATCAAGGACGACGGGGCCGATATCGTGGAAACGTCGTTTCTGTACGAGGGGCTGCTGTGCTGCCGCCAGTACTTCACCCAGAACACGCCCGACGAGCAAAACCTGCGCAATAAAATCCTCTGGATGTGGGAGGGCGTGGAATGGAGCTGGTTTACGCAGGGCCAGAACGTGCTGTACTGGCACTGGAGCCCCAACAACGGCTGGAGCATGAACCACCAGATTCACGGCTGGAACGAGTGCCTGATTACCTACGTGCTGGCCGCCTCGTCGCCGCGCTACGCCATCGACAAGGCGGTGTACGACCAGGGCTGGGCCACCGGGCCGGAATATAAAAACGGCAAGACCTACTACAACACCACCCTGCCGCTGGGGCCCGAAGCTGGGGCGGGCCGCTGTTTTTCTCGCACTACTCGTTTATGGGCCTCGACCCGCACGGCCTCAAAGACCAGTACGCCGACTACTGGCAGCAAAACCGCGCCCACACGCTCATCAACCACGCCTACTGCCTGGCCAACCCCAAGCACTACCCCGACTACGGCCCGAGCTGCTGGGGCCTCACGGCCAGCGACAGCTGGCAGGGCTACGCCGCCCACTCGCCCACCGAGGACCTGGGGGTGATTTCGCCCACCGCGGCGCTGTCGGCCATGCCCTACACGCCCGAGTTTTCGAAGCTGGCCCTGCGCCACTTCTACAACGAGCTGGGCGACAAGCTCTGGAGCCCCTACGGTTTCTACGACGCCTTCAGCGAGGCGCACCACTGGGTGGCGGGCTCGCACCTGGCCATCGACCAGGGGCCCATCGTGGTGATGCTGGAAAACTACCGCTCGGGCTTGCTCTGGAAGCTGTTTATGAACTCGCCCGAGGTGCAGCGCGGCCTCAGGAAGCTCGGGTTTGAGAGCCCGTACCTGAAGGCGAATTAGGTACCGCTACACCTGAAAAGAACGTCATGCTGGGCCCGCAAAACCTCTCTCCCGCTTCGTTCGGGTACCGTTCAGTAGAGATGGTTCGCAGGCTCAGCATGACGTTCTTAGTTATTCGCTCCTACCCCATGCGCCACTTCTTGTTGCTGCTGGCTTTGCTGCCGGGGCTGGCCCTAGGGCAGCCCACTGCGCCGCCGCGCCCCACCTACTGCAATCCGCTCGACCTCGACTACGGCTACACGCCGTTTGAGCGCTTCTCTACGGCCGGGCGGCACCGCGCCACCGCCGACCCGGTGATTACCCTGTTCAAGGGCACGTACTACCTGTTTTCGACCAACCAGAAGGGCTACTGGTGGAGCGACGACCCAGCCCACTGGCACTTTCTGGCGCGCTCGCTTTGAAGCCCGAAAACAAGGTGCTCGACGACCTGTGCGCCCCGGCCGTGCTCGCCGTGGGCGATACGCTGCTGGTCATCGGCTCGACCCAAAAGGCCGATTTTGCGCTGTGGATGAGCACCGACCCGCTGCACAATAAGTGGACGAAAGCCGTCGACCCCTTTCCGCTGGCCGCCTGGGACCCCGACCTGTTTCTGGACGACGACGGCCGGCTGTACCTCTACTACGGCAGCTCCAACGAGTATCCGCTCTACGGCGTGCAAATCAGCCGCCGCAGACCTATCAGCCGGTGGGCCAGCCGGTGCCGCTGTTCCGGCTCAACGACGCGCAGTTTGGCTGGCAGCGCTTCGGCGAATACCTGGATAATACCTTTCTGAACCCTTTATGGAAGGTGCCTGGCAGACCAAGCACAACGGCAAATACTACCTGCAATACGGCGCGCCCGGCACCGAATTCAGCAGCTACGCCGACGGGGTGCAGGTGGCCGACCACCCGCTGGGGCCCTTCGCGCCCCAGGCCCACAACCCGGTTTCGTACAAGCCGGGCGGTTTTGCGCGGGGCGCCGGGCACGGCAATACCTTCCAGGATAAGTGGGGCAACTACTGGCACGTGTCCACCATGATTATTACGGTCAAGAACAACTTTGAGCGCCGCCTGGGGCTGTGGCCGGCCGGCTTCGACCAGGAGGGCACGCTGTACTGCAACACGGCCTTTGGCGACTACCCGCACTACCTGCCCACCGGCCCGGCCAACCACCTGCAGAGCCAGTTTACGGGCTGGATGCTGCTCAACTACCAGCGGCCGGTGCAGGTATCGAGCACCCTGGGCGGCTACCTGCCGGGCTACGCCGCCGACGAGAACATTAAAACCTACTGGAGCGCCGCCACCGCCAACGCCGGCGAATATATCCAGACCGACCTGGGCAGCGTGTGCACCGTGCGCGCCGTGCAAGTAAACTACGCCGACCAGGACGTGAACCCCGCTTTTCTGGGCAAGCAGTCCGGCCTCTACCACCAGTACCAGCTGCTGCACTCGCTGGACGGCAAAACGTGGCGCGTGCTGGTGGACAAAAGCCAGAACCGCACGGACGTGCCGCACGACTACCTGCAGCTGCCCCGCGCCGGTGCGCACCCGCTACCTTAAGCTGATAAACAAGCACATGCCCACCGGCAAGTTCGCCATCAGCGACTTGCGGGTGTTTGGGCGGGGCAGCGGCCCCAGGCCGGCGGCGGTGCAGGAGTTTGTGGTGCTGCGCACGGCCGCCGACAAGCGCAGCGCCTGGCTGAAGTGGGCGCCCACGGACGGCGCCACGGGCTACAACATCTACACCGGCCTAGGGCCCGATAAGCTCTACACCTGCATTCAGGTGCAGGGCGCCAACGACTACACCTTCAAGGGCATGGACAAAAACCGGCCGTATTATTTCACCATTGAGGCCTTCAACGAAAACGGTATTTCAACCCGCACGGCGGTGCAACGGGCCGAGTAGCCAAAAAGCCGGACCGCCTTTTCTTCCTTTTTTCGGCAAACTTTCGCCGCCGTTTGCTATTCGGTTACGACACACGCTTACCGCGGCCCAGCGTTACAGCCCCCTAGCCCCCGGGCGGCGCGCCAGTTCTCGCCTAGCGCACACGCCACCAGCAAAAGGCCATTTGCGCCGGCCGGCGGCGTTTTTTCGGCGGCTGCCTGGCCGCCTATTTTCCCCCATTTCGTTCTCTCCTCCCGCTCTTTTTGAAGCACCCCCAAGCCCTTACCAAAGCGGCCCTGCTGCTGGCCCTCGGGCTGGCCGGCCAGCGCGCCGCCGCCCAGGCCCACCCCCACCCCGCGCCCGCCCACCCCCCCGCCCGGCCGCTACGCAGCCCGCCAGCGCCACCGTCCGCCCCCCCCCTGCCGGCCGATGCCAAGATGCAGCAGTTCGTGAGCGACCTGTTGAAGAAGATGACGCTGGAGGAGAAAATCGGCCAGCTCAACCTCGTGTCGGTGGGCTTTACGGTGACGGGGCCGGTGGTGAGCCAGGGCGTGGATGAGAACATCAAGAAGGGCAACGTGGGCGCCGTGCTCAACACCTTCACGCCGGTGGCGGCCCGCAAGCTGCAGGAGATGGCCGTGACCCAGACGCGCCTGCACATCCCGCTCATTCTGGGCTTCGACGTGATACACGGGCACCGCACCATCTTCCCGGTGCCCCTGGGGCTGGCCGCCAGCTGGGATTTGCCGGCCATCGAGCGCAGCGCCCACATCGCGGGCCAGGAGGCGGCGGCCGACGGCATCAACTGGGTGTATTCGCCGATGGTGGACATTGCCCGCGACCCGCGCTGGGGCCGCGTGATGGAGGGCGCCGGTGAAGACCCTTACCTGGGCTCGCTCATTGCCAAGGCCATGGTGCACGGCTACCAGGGCCCCACCAACGACATGACCAAGAACGACAACGTGATGGCCTGCCTCAAGCACTTCGCGCTGTACGGCGCCGCCGAGGCGGGGCGCGACTACAACACCACCGACATGAGCCGCCAGCGCATGTACAACGAGTACCTGCCGCCCTACAAGGCTGCCATCGACGCGGGCGTGGGCTCGGTAATGACCTCGTTCAACGACATCAACGGCATTCCGGCCACCGCCAACCGCTGGCTGCTGACCGACCTGCTGCGCAAGCAGTGGGGCTTCAACGGCTTCATCGCCACCGACTACACCGCCATCAACGAGCTGAGCGCCCACGGCCTCGGCGACGACAAGAAGGTGAGCGAGCTGGCCCTGAACGCGGGCGTGGACATGGACATGGTGGGCGAGATTTTCCTTCAACACCTCAAGCAAAACCTGCAGGAAGGCACCGTGAAGCAGGCCGACGTGGACGCCGCCTGCCGCTACGTGCTGGAAGCCAAGTACCGCCTGGGCCTGTTCACAGGACCCCTACCGCGGCGTATCGGAGGAGCGCGCCAAGCAGGTGCTGATGCAGCCCAGCTTCCGGCAGGCCGCCCGCGACGTGGCCCGCCGCAGCATGGTGCTGCTCAAGAACGACAACCAGACCCTGCCCCTGAAAAACACCGCCAACATTGCCGTGGTGGGCCCGCTGGCCGACCGCCCGGTGGACATGATTGGCGCCTGGAGCGGGGCCGGCGACGGCAAGCAGGCCGTGAGCATCTTGCAGGGCATCAAGAACGTGGGCGGCTCGACCATCCGGGTCAGCTACGCCCACGGCGCCAACGTCACCGACGACGACCAGCTCATTAAGCGCCTCAACGAGCACGGCGGCCAGCTCGACATCGACCCCCGCCCCGCCGACGAGCAGATTGCCGAAGCCGTGCGCGCCGCCCAGGCCGCCGAGGTGGTGGTGGCCGTGGTGGGCGAAAGCCGCGGGCATGACCGGCGAGGCCGCCAGCCGCGCCGACATCGGCCTGCCCGGCCGCCAGCTCGACTTGCTCAAGGCCTGAAAGCCACCGGCAAGCCGCTGGTGGTGGTGCTCTGCAACGGCCGCCCGCTCACGCTGCCCTGGGAAAACGACAACGCCACGGCCATCCTGGAAACCTGGTTTGGCGGCACCGAGGCCGGCAACGCGGTGGCCGACATCCTCTTCGGCCTCTACAACCCCTCGGGCAAGCTCACCATGACCTTCCCGCGCTCGGTGGGCCAGGTGCCGATTTACTACAACCACAAAAGTACCGGCCGCCCCTACGCCGGCGTGCTGCTCGACAAGTACAAGTCGCGCTACCTCGACGTGCCCAACGACCCGCTCTACCCCTTTGGCTACGGCCTGAGCTACAGCACCTTCACCTACTCTAAGCCCACCGTGAGCAAGGCCAGCATCGCCCCCGGCCAGGGCCTCGACGTGCAAGTGACGGTGCAGAACACCAGCCAGCGCGACGGCGAGGAAATCGTGCAATTTTACGTGCGCGACGTGGTGGGCAGCAGCACCCGGCCCGGTGCAGGAGCTGAAAGGCTTCCAGAAAATCCTGCTTAAAGCCGGCGAAAGCCGCCAGGTGACCTTCCACGTGGCCCCCAGCGACCTGAAGTTCTACAACGACGCCCTGCAGTGGGTGAGCGAGCCCGGCGAATTCCAGGTGATGACCGGCCCCAACTCGCGCGACGTGCAGATGGCCAGCTTCACGCTGACGAAGTAGCCCTAGGGGCTAGCACTGGGAAAGGGGCTGCCGCGCGCGTTGCAGCCCCTTTTGTTACCGTATGTATTGATAGGTCAGGCAGTTGAACAGCATTCACGTACTGACTAGTCAACACCTACAATCAATTCTGTATGCGCCCCACGTCTTGCTCTGCGTGGTGGCGCCGGCCGGCCTCGACCAGTTTTTTCAGGAAATTGGCCAGCCGGTGCAGCCAGGCCAATTCCTCCCCAAGCAGGAACCTACGCCCGAGCAGCAGCAAAGGATGGCCGAGAAAGCCAAAGAGTTCGGCCAGGAATTGTTTCCGCCGGACTACCTGACCAAGAAGCTGGCCTAGGGACCTTTGAAAATAAAAGAACCAGTCCTGCTGAGCCTGCCGAAGCAGCTTTACCGCGTTGCTAGCCCCAAACGTTGGGATTACCGCGGGTAAAGCTGCTTCGGCAAGCCCAACAGGACGTTCATTATTCGCCACGCTAGCCCAATTACTTCTTACAGCCGTACAAAATTCAACCCCAGGATGAGCACGATACCGAGTACCATCAGTAGCAGGTAGGTTTCGACGGAGCCGGTTTGCACGAAGCGCAGCAATTGCCCGCCGGCCAGCGTAATGCGGCCGAAGCCGTTGGTGATGGGGTTGATAACGCCTTCTTCCACAAACTTGTAGAGGCCCTTGGACAGCGCCATGGTGGGCTTTACGAAGACGGCGTTATACAGCTCGTCGATGTAATACTTGTGGTATACCAGGTTGTCGAGGGCCGAGCGGTGCGCTTCGTCCTCGGCCGGGCGCTCGGCGCGGGCCACGTATAACACGTAGGCCAGGATGATGCCGGCCACGGCCACGCCTACCGAGATAGCAATGAGCATCAGCTCGGTGCCGTGGGGCAGCTCGGCGGCGAATACAGCCGGCTTCAGCTCGCGCGAATAAGTCGAAAATGGGGGCCAGGTAGGCACTCAGGTAGTGCTTGCCGCCCAGCAGCATCGGGGCGCCCATGAAGCCGCCCACCGTCGAGAGCACCGCCAGCACCACCAGCGGCAGCGTCATGCTGGCCGGCGACTCGTGCAGGTGCTCGCGCTGGTGGTGGGTGCCGCGGAACTCGCCGAAGAACGTGAGGAACAGCATCCGGAACATGTAGAAGGCCGTCAGGAAGGCCGTGAACACGCCTATAATCCACATGAGCTTGTTGTGCTCGTACACCTGGGCCAGAATCTCATCCTTCGAGAAGAAGCCCGCGAAGGGCGGAATACCGGCAATGGCCAGGCAGCCGATGAGCATGGTCACGAACGTGACGGGCATGGCCTTGCGCAGGCCGCCCATATGGCGCATGTCCTGCTCGTTGCTCATGCCGTGGATAACCGAGCCGGCCCCTAGGAACAGCAGCGCCTTAAAGAAGGCGTGCGTCAGCACGTGGAAGAACGACGAGGTGTAGCCCATCACGCCGAGGGCCAGGAACATGTAGCCCAGCTGCGACACCGTGGAGTACGCCAGCACTTTCTTGATGTCGTTCTGCGCCACGCCGATGGTGGCCGCCAGCAGGGCCGTGGCCAGGCCCACGATGCCCACCACTTCCAGCGTCTGCGGGGCCAGCGTAAACAGCACGTTGGCGCGCAGCACCAGGTATACGCCCGCCGTTACCATGGTGGCGGCGTGGATGAGGGCCGATACCGGCGTGGGGCCGGCCATGGCGTCGGGCAGCCAGGTGAAGAGCGGAATCTGCGCCGACTTGCCCATGGCGCCCACGAACAAGAGCAGCGTAATGGCCGTGCAGATGCCCACCCCGTAGGTGCCGAACTGCCCCAGGTGCGCCTTCTGGAAATACCTCGGCGTACTGCACCGAGTCGAAGGTGAGGTAAATCAGGAAGATGCCCAGCAGGAAGCCCAGGTCGCCGATGCGGTTGACGATGAAGGCTTTCTTGGCGGCGTTGTTGTAGCTGGTGTGCTTGTTCCAGAAGCCGATGAGCAGGTACGAGCACAGCCCCACGCCTTCCCAGCCGATGAACAGGATGACGAAGTTCGAGCCCAGCACCAGAATCAACATGCTGAACACGAACAGGTTGAGGAAGCTAAAGAACTTGCCCGCGTTCTCGTCGTGCCCCATGTAGCCGATGCTGTACACGTGGATGAGGAAGCCCACGCCCGTAATCAGCAGCAGCATTATCAGGCTGAGCTGGTCGACCTGGTAGCTGAACGGAATTTGCAGCGAGCCCACCGTAATCCAGTCGAACAGGTTGACGGTGTACTGGTACTTGGAAAATGGTGAACAGCAGCAGCGACAGCCCGAACGAGGCCAGCACCGTAGCCGAGCCGATAGGGCCCCGGCCACCGCGCCCGAGAGCTTGCGGTTGAGCAGACCGTTCAGCAGAAAGCCCAGAAAAGGCAGCCCCGGAATGAGGACGTACAGCAGCGTGGGGTAAGGGGCGGTAGCGGGGCAAAATCTCTTTCCATCGAACAATAAAAATGGGCGAACGTCAGGCTAATGGGTGAAAAGCAGGCTTTTCCCGAACGCAGGCCGAAAACACCTGGCAATGCATTCACCCATTCACTCATTCCCCATTCACCCAGTTTACCACTTCAGGCGGTTCAGCAGGTTGACGTCGGTATTCTGGAAGTTGCGGTAAATCATCACGATAATACCCAGGCCCACCGATACTTCGGCGGCGGCCACGGCCATGATGAAGAACACGAACACCTGCCCGTTGGGGTCGGCGCGGTAGGCGGCGAAGGCCGTGAGCAGGATATTCACCGCGTTGAGCATCAGCTCGATGCACATGAAGATGATGATGGCGTTGCGCCGCAGCAGTACCCCCGTGACGCCGATGCAAAACAGGGCGGTGGCGAAAACACGTAGTACTGCAGCGGCACTTCGTGGATGACGGCGGGAACAAGGGAAGCGTTGGTCATGGCAGGCGCAAAGGTAGTCTGAACCGCGGATTTGTCGGATTCGTCGGATTAGGCAGATTTTGGAGGCCGATCGCGCTCTAGGGCGGCTGCTTAGGTATTGATTGCCACCAGCTGATTTCTTGCCTTTGGCTGCCGCCGAAAAAATCGCGGCCTTTCGTCTACTGCTCAGAACCCTGCCCGCGACTCGGTAATCGGCCTCGAAATCCGACGAATCCGACAAATCCGCGGTTCAGACGACATGGACGCCCTTTCCCTTCCCCTTTCCGCCCTTATGACCGCCGCCGGCCAAGACCAGCAGATTCAGGCCGCCGTGCGCGAGCAGCGGCGGCCGGCTGCTGCGCTTTATCGAGCGGCGCGTGCCCGACCCCACCGAGGCCGAGGACATCTCTGCAGGATGTCTTTGCCGAGCTGGTGGAAAGCTACCGCCTGCTCAAGCCCGTGGAGCAGGCCGCCGCCTGGCTGTTTCGGGTGGCCCGCAACCGCATCATCGACCGCTACCGCCGGGTGCCGGCTAAGGTCACGGTATCGCTGGATGCCCCGCTGGGCAACCGCCGAGGCCGACGAGCCCGCCCGCCTGCTGCAAGACGTGCTGCCCGCCCCCGACGACGCGCCCGAAAACCGCCTGCTGCGCGAAACCATCATGCAGGCCCTCACCGACGCGCTGGCCGAGCTGCCCGCCGAGCAGCGCCAGGTGTTCGTGTGGCACGAGCTGGAAGACCGCTCGTTCAACGACATGGTGGCCGAAACCGGCGTGCCCCTCAAAACGCTCATCTCGCGCAAGCACTACGCCGTGAAGCACTTGCGCAAGCGCCTGCGCAAGCTCTACGAGGAACTGTTTTCCGAATAACCCAGATGTTAAGAATGTGGAATGCAAGAGCCACGAGCCATATTCACTTTCTACACTTTGGCTGGCCATTCCCACATCCAACACATCTACCACATTATCCATTATGAACCGTTCTTTCTGGCTGGCTAAGGCTGCCAAATTCCTTCGCGGCGGCGTTGTTTGTCACCGCTGCCACCTTCGCCATCCAGTACCTGTGGAACTGGCTGGTGCCCCCTTTTCCACGGCCCCGCCCTCACCTACTGGCAGGCGCTGGGGCTGCTGGTGCTGAGCCGCATCCTGTTTGGTGGCTGGGGCCGGGGCGGCGGCGCTGGGGCCAACCGCTTCGCCCGGGGCCGCGCCTGGAAGCAGCAGCATGGAGCAGCGCCTGGCCACCTTCAGCCCCGAGGAGCGCGAGAAATTCCGCGCCCAGATGCGCGCCCGCTGCAGACCGCAGATTTAACGGATTAAACGGATTGGGCCCCGCCTGCGACGGGCGGCGACGCTGGGCTATGCAGGTGGCGGCCTTCGGCTCGCTTTTTTCATCTGCTGCTTTTAATTTAGGCGCGGGCCTTTCAAAACCCACAACACGCTATCTATCAACCATTTGCAGGGCCAGCTTTGCTGCATAGTGCCTGGCCTTTTGCTTTTACATGCTTTATGCATAAGGAAAAGGCCGCCCCCCGTATGCGCCCCCTGCGTTTAGCCCGTCGCAGACGGGCGTATCCGTTCAATCCGTTTAATCCGTTAAATCTGCGATTTACTGCTGACTGGCGCGGAACAGCTTTTGCTTTTCCTCCTTCGACAAGCTCTCGTAGCCGGAGCGCGAGATTTTGTCCAGGATGGTATCGACCTCGTCGGGGGCAGGGGCATTGGGGGCGCTGCTTTTGGCGGGGGCGGGCCGCCGGGCGGCTGGTAGTGGCTACGGTGGCGCGGTGCGTCACCTTCATGGCCGGCTGGTGGCTGAAGAGGCGGCCCAGCCAGTCGCCCACGGCCACCACGGGGCGGCCCAGGTCGCGCCCCGCCTTCAACTGCCGGATGAATACGAAGCCCAGCAGCGCCCCGCCCAGGTGCGTCACCTCGCCGCCAGGGTTGCCGCCATTGAGGCCCGCGATGCTGATGAGCACCACCACCAGGGCAATCCACTTAATCTTGACCGGCCCGATGAGGATGAGCATGAACGTGTAGTCGGGCAGCAGCGTGGCCGCCGCCACGATAATAGCCGTCACGGCCGCCGAGGCGCCAATCACCGGCAGCCCCACGCCGGGCCTGAATACGGGCAGCAGGTTGTAAGCCAGCAAGAAAAAAGCGGCCCCGGCCAAAGCTCCCAGGATATACATGCTTACCAGGCGCCGGTCGCCGAGGTATTCGCGGATAATCTGCCCAAACCAGTACAGGTTCAGCAAATTAAACAGAATGTGGAAAAACTCCTGGTGCACAAATGCATACGTGAGCAGCGTCCAGGGGTGCCGCAGCAGCACGGGCACGCTGGACGACAGCTCCAGCTGGCGCGTCATCATGGCTCGTACCAGGGCATCGGCCTGCGACATGAACAGACACCGCCCGCAGCATGATAAGCACCACAAACACCAACGCATTGGAGAATGAGCTGGTTGAGGGCATTATCGCGCCGCGAAAAAGCGTCGCGGATATCCTGGGTGAGTGACATTAGAAGCGAAACAGTTAGTAGAAGCGGGCGCGCCCGCTTTCCCAAAACTTAAGAATAACGAAACCCAACCATGAGCCCGCCGATGTGGGCGAAGTGGGCCACGTGGTCGCCGGGCGAGCGATGCACGCCCTGGTACAGCTCCCAGCAAGCCGTAGAATATAGCACAAAATACTTTGCCTTGATAGGAAATGGAATTGCAAAACAGCTCGGTATTTGGGAACAGGTAGCCATTGCCACCATAATGCCGAATATTGCCCCGGAGGCGCCTAACATTCCACTCACTGAATCTTCTGCTGCCGACACTGCCGCATCAATGGCTTCGGTAGCGGCCTTTAAATAATCAGCATTACCCGGGTGCTGGTCGAGGGCCGCAGCTAGTTGCTCGTAGCCATGGGCATCGGGGTAGTATGTGCGGTAGAAATTGGCTAAATCAGCGCCGCTGGGCAAACGGTGAAACTCGGCGGCCGCCAGCTCCATCTGGTGTATTTCGTAACCGCGCCAGCCTTCATAAATCAACCCAGCCCCTACCCCGCACATCAAGTAGAAGGCCAGAAAACGCCGTCCGCCCCAGTGCTGCTCCAACAGTGGCCCAAAAATAATGAGCGTAAGCATATTAAAAACAAGTTGCCCCCAGCCGCTTGGGTCATGCAGGAACATATACGTAAAGAGTTGCCAGACGTGGAAGTATGGCGACCCAGCGGATAGAAACTACCCAGTTGCGTTATAGACGGGTCGAGCCGCAGATTCACTTGCAACAGATAGCAGGCGATATTAGCCAGCAATAAATTGCGAACAGTAGGAGTCAGATTGAACATAGACCGCAGATTTAGCGGATTTAATGGATTTAGCGGATGCGCCGCTGCGTAGCTGGCTACGCGGCTGGGCAAAGGTCGGGGCTACGGGCTGGCCTGCCCCTAGGGGCTACGTTCGCTGAAACAACGCGGCCAGCTGCGCGCCGTCGAGCAGCACCACGGTGGGGCGGCCGTCGGGGGCGTAGCTAGGCACCTGGCAGGCAAAGAGCTTGTCTACCAGGGCGCTCAGCTCTACATCGGGCAGGCGGGGCTGGCTGGTGGCCTGGGCCACGCGCCGGGCCAGGGCGCGGGCCAGGGCTTCGCGGCGGTCGAGGCGCACGGTGCCGGCGCTGCTGCGGTACTGCTCAATCAGGCCTTCCAGCAGCTCCTTCTCCCCTGGGCGGGCAGGTCGGGCGGCACGGCCTCGATGGCAATGGTGCTGGGCCCGAACTCGGCAAAGCGAAAGCCCAGCCCGTGCAGGGCCGGCGTCAGCTCGGTGAGCACGGCGTAGTCGGCGGGCGAGAACGTGACGGGCCGGGGGAAACAGCAGCGCCTGCGGGCACGCCGCCCCGCCCGGCGCGGGCTCGGCCACGTACTGCTCGAACAGGATGCGCTCGCGGGCGGCCTCCTGGTCGATGAGCATCAGGCCCGACTTGACGGGCAGCAGCACGAAGCGGGTGAGCACCTGCGTGGTGCGCGGGGCGCTGGGCACCTGGCTGGGCGGGCGCCAGCTGCGGCTGGGGCCCCGGCGGCGGGGCGGGGGGCGTGGGTGAAGGGCAGCTCGGGGGCGGCGGGCGGGCGCCACGGGCTCGGCGTCGGGCACGGGCGGGGTGGCGCGCACGGGCTGGCCCAGCTCGCGGTAAAAAGCTTCGAGGTCGCGCCGGGCCTGCTCGGTGGGGCGGGCCGGCCAGGCTCGGCGCGGGCCGGCCGCTGGCCCCGGGCGGGCGGCCGATACCGAGGCCGCCAGCGCGTCGGGGTTGAACTCCGGGGCGTGGCGGCTGGGGGTGGGCAGGGCGCGGGCGCCGGGCCCGGTCGGCCGCGGTGCGCAGCGGGCGGATGGGCGCAAAATTCACGTCGCCCTCGAAGTCGAGCGAGGGCGTGAGGCTGTGCAGCCCCAGGGCCTGGCGCACGGCGGCGCGCACCACGGCGTACACGGTTTTCTCGTCCTCGAACTTGATTTCCGTCTTGGTGGGGTGCACGTTGATGTCGATGGCCTTGGGGTCCAGCTCCAGAAACAGCACGTAGAACGGATGCGTGTCGCGGGGCAGCAGGCCCTCGTAGGCCGAGAGCACGGCGTGGTTGAGGTAGGCCGAGCGGATAAAGCGGTTGTTGACGAAGAAGAACTGGTCGCCCCGGCTTTTCTTGGCCGACTCGGGCTTGCCGATGTAGCCCTTCACCGTGATGAAGGGCGTCACCTCCTCGCAGCCCGCCAGCTGCTCCTTGTAGCTGTTGCCGAGCAGGGCCACGATGCGCTGGCTGAGCTTGCCAGCCGGCAGGTTGAACACCTCCAGGTCGTTCTGGTACAGCGAAAGGCAATCTGCGGGTTGGCCAGCGCCACGTGCTGAAACTCGTCGAGGATGTGGCGCATCTCCACGGCGTTGCTCTTGAGGAAGTTGCGCCGGGCGGGCACGTTGAAGAACAGGTTCTTCACCGCGATGCTGGTGCCGTCGGGGCAGGCCGTGGGGCCCTGGCTGCTCACCTGCGAGCCCTCGACCAGCAGCAGCGAGCCGGTGTCGTGGCCGCGCTGCTTGGTGCGGATTTCCACCTGGGCCACGGCCGCGATGCTGGCCAGCGCCTCGCCCCGGAAGCCCAGGGTGCGGATGCGGAACAGGTCTTCGGTGCTGCGAATCTTGCTGGTGGCGTGGCGCTCCAGGCTCATGCGGGCGTCGGTGGCCGACATGCCGCTGCCATTGTCCACCACCTGCACCAGCTGCTTGCCGGCCTCCTTCACAATCAGCTGCACGCTGGTGGCCCCGGCGTCCACGGCGTTTTCCAGCAGCTCCTTCACCACCGAGGCGGGGCGCTGCACCACCTCGCCCGCGGCAATCTGGTTGGCGAGGTACTCGGGCAGAAGCTGGATGATATCGGGCATGTTGTTGAAGCTGTTAGCTACTGGCTGCCAGCTGTTAGCTTTCCGGACAGCAAACCTGCTTTGCGCCTTACCTTTGCGGCTAATTTGGCCAGCTCGGCAATAACCGATTCCGTTAGGCTGGGAACTGCCAAGCCAGCCCGCTGGTTCCGGCGCGGCTGGCGGGCAAAAGTAGCTTGGCCACCCGCTAGCCCCCTCCCCAAGATTAACAAGCTAGCAGCTAACCGCTAATAGCTAACAGCTTAAAATAGATGCTCCCCAACACCCGCTTGCTGTTTTCTGGATTGTTGCTGGGCGTGGTGGCGCTGCTGTGGGGCTTCGCGGGGCCGCTGCGCCCCTGCCCGACCCGCTGGCCGCCGGCCCGGCCGAGCAGCAGTGGGTCGACAGCGTGTTCAACTCGCTCACGCCCGACCAGCGCCTGGGCCAGTTTTTCATGGTGGCCGCCTACAGCAACCGCGAGAAAGCCCACGCCGACCGCATCGAGCGGCTGGTGCGCAACCAGGGCATCGGGGGCGTCATGTTTTTGCAGGGCGGCCCGGTGCGGCAGGTCAACATGACCAACCGCCTGCAGGCCGCCGCCAAGGTGCCCCTGCTCATCGCCACCGACGCCGAGTGGGGCCTCGACATGCGCCTCGACTCGACGATGCACTTCGCCAAGGAGATGACCCTGGGCGCGATGGACGACCCGCCCTGGTGCAGCAGATGGGCCGCGACCTGGGCCGCAAGCTGCGGGCCCTGGGCGTGCACATCAACTTCGCGCCGGTGGTGGACGTCAACTCCAACCCCAACAACCCGGTCATCGGCAACCGCTCGTTTGGGCAGGACCCCGCCCGCGTGGCCGAGCTGAGCGTGCAGTACGTGCAGGGCCTGCAGGGCCAGCGCGTGATGGCCGTGGCCAAGCACTTCCCCGGCCACGGCGACACCGACACCGACTCGCACAAGGCCCTGCCGGTGATAAACACCGACCTGGCCCGGCTGGAAAAGTGGACCTTGGTGCCCTTCCAGGCGGCCTTTGAGGCCGGGGCCCTGGGCACCATGGTGGCCCACCTCTACATGCCCCTCTTCGACACGGCCGGGGCCAAAACCACCACCCTCTCGCACGCGCTGGTGACGGGGCTGCTGCAAGAGAAGATGGGCTTTAAGGGCCTCATCTTCACCGATGCGCTGAACATGCGCAGCGTCAGCAAGCTCTACCAGGACGGCGAGCTGGACGCCATGGCCCTGGCCGCCGGCAACGACGTGCTGCTGTTCTCGGAAGACGTGCCGGCCGCCCTCACCCGCATCAAGGCGGCCGTGGCGGCGGGCCACCTCAGCCAGGCCGACCTCGACGCGCGGGTGAAGAAGATCCTGCGGGCCAAGTACTGGGCCGGCCTCACCCAGTACCGCCCGGCCAACCCGCTCACCGTGCGCGACAGCCTCAACGACCCCGGCGCCCGGGTGCTGGCCCAGCGCATCTTCGAGCACGCCGTGACGGTGGTCAAGAACGACGACCAGCTGCTGCCCTTCCGCCGGCTCGACACCCTGCGCATCGCGGCCATCACCATCGGCACCCAGCCCGAGGGGCCCTACGCCACCATCTTCAACAAGTACCAGCCCGGCCCGGTGTACGCCGTGCCCGACCGCTACGCGCCCGACTCCACGTTTGCCCGCATCCGGGCGCGGCTCGGGCGACGCCAACGTGGTGGTGGTGAGCCTGCATCAGATGAACAACACCCCAGCCCACAGCTACGGCCTGGGCGAGGGGGCGCTCAAGTTCATCAAAGACCTGCAGGCCGAGCCCCGGCGCAAGACGGTGGTCGTGGCTATGGGCAACGCCTACGGCCTGAAGTACCTGGAGGGCGCCCGCACGCTGGTGTGCGGCTACGAAGACCACTACGCCGCCCAGCTGGTGGTGCCGCAGGTGCTGTTTGGGGCCCTGCCGGCGCGGGGCCGGCTGCCCGTATCGGTGTCGGAGAACCTGCCCGTGGGCACCGGCCTGGCCACCCCCGACCTGCACCGCCTGCGCTACGCCGCCCCCGAGCGCGAGGGCCTCGACTCGCGCATCCTCACCCAAATCGACCACATCGCCCTGGAAAGCATCGTGACGGCCGCCACCCCCGGCTGCCAGGTGCTGGTGGCCAAAAACGGCACCGTGGTGTTCGACCAGAGCTACGGCTACGGCACCTACGACCCCACCTCGGAGCCCGTCACGAACAGCACGCTCTACGACCTGGCCTCGGTAACGAAGGTGGCCGGCACGCTGCAGGCCATCATGTACCTCAAAGACCAGGGCCGCCTGAACCTCGACGAGAAGGTGAGCACCTACCTGCCCGAGATGCAGCGCACCAACAAGCGCGAGGCCACCGTGCGCGACGTGCTGCTGCACCAGGCCGGCCTCAAGCCCGGCATCCCCACCTGGGAGCGCACCCTGCGCGACGGCGTGATGAAGCCCGCCTACTACAGCAGCCAGCAGAGCGCCGACTTTCCCAACGAGGTGGCCCCCGGCGAGTACAGCATCCGGGCCGCCGACGACTCGGTGTGGGCCTGGACGCTGCGCTCGACGCTGCTGCCCAAGGTGCGCGGCAAGTACCCGGTGGAATATTCCGATTTGAGCTTCATCATCATGAAGCGCCTGGCCGAGAAGCAGCTGGGCCAGAAGCTGGAGGACTTCCTGCCCCGCGAGTTTTACCGCCCGCTGGGCCTGGGCAGCATGACCTACAACCCGCTCACGCGCTTTCCCAAGGACTGCATCGCGCCCACCGAGAACGACACCTACTACCGCCGCGAGCAGCTGCAGGGCACCGTGCACGACCAAACTGCGGCCCTGGTGGGCGGCGTGGGCGGCCACGCCGGCCTCTTTGCCACCGCCAACGACCTGGCCGTGCTGATGCAAATGAACCTGCAGAACGGCAAATACGGCGGCGTATCAGTTTTTTAAACGCCCCGGTGGTGAGCGAGTTTGCTGGGGCGCAGGTGGCCGGCAACAAGCGCGGCCTGGGCTGGGACCGCGGCGACCCCAGCAAGCCCAGCGGCCCCACCACCAACCTGGCCCCGGCCAGCACCTTCGGCCACACCGGCTTCACGGGCACCTGCGTGTGGCTCGACCCCGACAACCAGATTCTCTACGTCTTCCTCTCCAACCGCGTGTACCCCGACGCGGGCAACGTGAAGCTGCGCACCTACAACATCCGCACCCGCATTCAGGAGGTGATTTACAAGGCGATGGGCCGCGGTGGGGCCCAGGCGGCCAGCAACGGCAGCGGCACTGGGTCGGCGGCCGGCGGGCAGTAGCGGCGTGCAACCCCTAGGGGTGGGCCAACGGTCAAGGCCTGGAACAACCGTCCTGCCCCATGAACCGCTTGCTTGTCCTACCATTCGCGTTGCTGGCTGTGTCTTCAGCTTCGGCCCAAACCACCTTTCGCCTAGGGGTGCGCGGCGGCGCCAACCTCGCCCGCACCACGGTAGACCCGGCGAGTAACGGCGGTTACTACAGCTTTAGCCGCACAACTACCAAAGCCGCTATTTACACCTGGCAAGCCGGCATGGTGAGCGAGGTAAATTTTGGTAAAGTGGCGTTGCAGCCGGCGCTGCTATTTATGCAGAAAGGCGAGCGTCTTCGCACGACGACGGAATTTAGGGGGGATATCCTCCCTAGTCCCCTATACTATAGCGAGCGCGTAGCCACCAGCCGCCCCAACTGGCTGGAGTTGCCCCTCAATTTCGTGTATACCCTCCACGGCGACCACGGCCTGCAAGTCTTCGCTGGCCCTTACGTGGCACTGGCTGTGGGCGGGCGGCAGCACCTGGTCGCTTCAGCTACCTACGGCAACCTTACCACTCAGCAAGCCGATACCACCAGCCGCCTCAGCTACGGCCCCGGCACTGGCAACCGCCGCTTCGACGCGGGCCTGAATTTTGGCCTAGGGTACCGCCAGGGGCCAGCGCAGGTGCAGCTCAGCTACGGACTGGGACTGGTAAATCTGCATTCGCAAGGCGCAGATTATCCGGCCACTGGCGCTTATCATGACTTTTATCAAGCCTACAACTGCACGGTACAGCTCACGGGCACGTACTTTTTCAAGCTATAAAGCGTGCTACCGCGGCGCCGTCCACATGTTGTCGGCAGGGTAGCTGTCGGGGGTGTAAAGGCTGCCCAGGGTCAAATCGCAACTAAGTTTTTTACGCCAGTTGCAAGGCTTGCAGCGGGTCGGCTAGCGGTAGCTTGCTTTGCTTGAAATCTTTCGGGTTGCGCGTAATGAGCAACTCAATTGCTGGTATTGATGCGGCAGCAAAATATTGCAGCGCATCCTCGTAGTCGGCAAAGCCGGCGGCCAGCGCTTTGGTTACCACTTCCTCATCGACGGCGACTATCGTCAGCAGCGGCTTGAGGTGCGCTAGTTGCTGCTGCGCCAGCTGCGACGCCGTTTGCCCATCGGCGGCAGTCAGGCTCCGCTTCAGCAAATAGAAGGCGGTGCTGAACGACAGACTCGCTACGTACAAGCGCACCCGGCCCGCGTGGGCCAGGCGCAGCAAGTCGGTGCCGCGGCGGCAAATGGCTGGCGGTTGGTCCCTGAAAAGTCAATCAGCACGTTGGTATCCAGAAACCAGTGCTTCATACGCCGTATTTTTTAGCCAGTTCCTCGGCCACAACGGCTTTATAATCAGAGTCGGGCGGCAACCTAACACTGCCTCGTAGCGCCTCAACTGCGGGCGGCAGCGCGGGCAGCGGCTGCGCTTGGCGGGCAAGCTGCTCGGTGTAAGCGCGCAGCAGGGCATCCAGCTCCTGGCCGGTCCGGCGGGCGTAGGCGCGGGCTTGCTCCAGCACGTCGGCTTCTAGGGTAATGGTTAGCTCAGCTTTCATAAGACACTTCGTTTACCTGCTTACCCACAAGTTACTACCCGACGCTTCTACCGCGGCGCCGTCCACACGTTGTCGGCCGGGTAGCTGTCGGGGGTGTAGAGGCTGCCTAGGGTCACTTTCTGGATGGTGCGGCCGCTGCGTACGGGCACCGTTACGGTGCTGGCATTTTGCCACACGGCAATGCTGCGGTGGATTTGCTCGGTGCTGCCGTTGTCGAAGGTCACGGTCAGGTCCACGGGCAGGGGCTTGCTGCCTTTGGCCGTGACAGTGATGTGGGCGGGCTTGTCGGCGGGGCGCACCACGCTCGTGATGGCCAGGTCGGGGTAGCCCTCGTCGAAAAACCAGCGCTTCCAAAACCAGTTCAGGTTCTGGCCCGCCCCGGCGTTCATCGAGTAGAAGAAGTCGTTGGGCAGGGGGTGCTTGCCGTGCCAGTCGCGGATGTACTGGTGCAAGGCCTTGGTAAACAGCTCGTCGCCCAGCATATCCTTCACGTAGAGGTAGCCCAGGCCCGGCTTGGGGTACGAGTTGAGGAAGAAGGGCGTGCCCTTCTGCTGGGTCGTCAGGGTCACGATGGGCGCGTCCTGCTCGGTGCCGGCGGCCTGGGCGTAGGGCACCATGCCGTAGTCGTCCACGAGGCCGGGCTGGATGAGGGGCGAAATCAGCCACTCCCCTATCGTGGCCCAGCCCTCATCCATCCAGCCGTACTTGGTTTCGTTGATGCCCATGTAGAACGGGAACATCGTGTGGAAAATCTCGTGGTCGGTGAGCGTAATGCCTTCCTCGCGGGTGGGCGTGGGGTTGTCGTTCACCATCATGGGGTACTCCATCTGGTCGAGCCCGTCGAACACCGTTTCGTGGCTGTAGGGGAAGGGCCACTTGGGGAAGGTGTAGCTCATGGCCTCCACCGTGCGGCGCCCAAAGCGGGCCACCTCCTCAAAGTCGTCGTGCCGGGGTTGTACACGGCATCGACGCGGGTGCGGCGCTTGGTGGCGGGGTCTACCACCAGGCTGGTGGCCTGCCACACGTAGTGGTCGGCGGTGGCGAAGGCGAAGTCCGTCACGTCGCGCGCCTCAAAGTGCCAGGTATTATAAGCGTGGGGCGCGGTGGCATCGTGCAGCCGCGCCTCGGCGCTGTCAATGATGCTGGTGATGCCGTCCTTCTTCTCGGCGGCGCGCAGGCGCGTGAGGTACTTTTGCTGAGCACCTTATCGGCGTTGGTGAGGTCGCCGGTGGCCCACACCAGGAAATTGCGCGGCACCGTGATATCGACCTGAAAATTGCAGAAGTCGTTGTAAAACTCGGCCGACCCGAGGTAAGGCGCGCGGTTCCAGCCGTCGAGGTCGTCGTACACGGCCAGGCGCGGGAAGAAATAGGCCACGAACGCCACCCCCGGCGCCACCTCGCCCGTGCGCTGGTGCGAGCCCTTGTTGAGCGTGTAGGAGTATACCACCTGCACCTGCGCCGCCTGCCGGGGCCCTAGGGCGCGGGGCAGGTTCACGGTCATATTAGTGTTGTCGATGGCGTAGGGCACGGGCTGCCCATTCACGGTGAGGCGCTCAATCTTTACCCCGTCGCTCAGGTCGTCGGCCGCAAACTTGCCGTCGCGGGGGGCGCCCTTTTGGTAGAGGTTGGGGTAGAGCTTAAACCAGAGTTGGCGCAGCGAGTCGGGGGCTATTATTCTGGTAGGCAATGGCTACGGTGCCCGCCACCAGCCGGGTAGCCGGGTCGAAGTTGACCTTGATGCCGTAGTCGGCCGTGTTTTGCCAGTACCTGGGGCCCGGCTTGCCATCGGGCGAGCGGGTGCCCTTGGCGTAGGTAGCCAGCACGTTGCGGGGCGTGGGCAGGGCGGTGGGCGCCGGGGCGGGCGGCGCGGTTTGGGCCAGGGCGCCGGCTAGCGGCAGCAGGGCCAGCCCCAGAAAAAGCAAGCGAAAACTCAAGGGTCAAGCAAAAAGGCGGCCGCGGGCCCCAGGGCGCCCGGCCGCGTAAACCAGCACTAGTTTCCCCTAACGCCCGCCGGGCGGCAGTTGGTGCGCCAAGCGGGCCTAGGGGCCGCAAAGGTCAGGGCGCCCGCGCCAATATGGGGCAAGCGCCCCGACGCGCCGGCCGGAGCAAACGACGAAACGCCGGTAGTACCGGGCTCAGGGGCCGGGGGCGCTTAGGGCGCCGCCACCTGCTCTACCCGCCGCAAGTCCAGGTCCTGGAAGTCGTAGCTGAAGTCGGTGGCCGGCGAAATGGGCTTCATCCTGATGCTGGCGGCGCGGCCCTGCTCGTCGAGGGTAAAGGCGGCGAAGGCGTCGGCATTCATGCTGCGGGCCTTCCAGCGTACGGCGTAGGTGCTGCCGCGGTAGGGCAGCAGCTGGCCCACCAGGCGCGGGGCCCGCACCGAGCGCAGCCACAGCTGCGGCCCCTGCTGATACACCAGCACGTCGCCCAGCCAGGCATCGTGGTAGCGGCCCGCGCTCACGGCGAAGTTTGGCTTTTGGGGCGGTTTTCTGCGCCAGGGCCACCTGCTGCCAGGCGGCGGCCGTGGCCTGGTCGCTGCCGGCCTCGGCGGCTTTCGTGCGGTCTACCATTTCCTGCACCCGGTCGAGGCCGCTCACGCCCAGGTAGTGGTCCTCAATGGCGTTGCTCACGGCCGTGAACGCGGCCCCGCTTTCCTGGTTGGTGAGCACGATGATGCCCAGGTGCAGCTCGGGCAGCAGCAGCACCTTGGTTACCATCCCGATTTCGCCGCCCGTGTGCGACACCTCCTGGTAGCCCCGCACATCGCGCAGAAACCACCCTAGGCCGTAGGCGGCAAAATGCGTGTGGTAGGGCGGCGCGGTGGGCCCCACGGGCAGTATCGTCTGCGGCGTCCACAGCTCGCGCAGGGTGGCCAGCGAGCAGCGGGGCCGGCGCACCGGGCCCGCCCAGCAGCATCAAGGCCCACTGGCTGAGGTCGGCCACGCTGCTGTAGAGGCCACCGGCCGGCCCGATTACGCTGTTCAGGTCGCGCCTGATTACCTGCACCTTACCAGCTACCGGCCCGTGGGCGTCGATGACGTTGGTGGGGTCGGGCAGGCGGGCGTAGAGGGTGGCACTGCGGCGCATGCCCAGCGGCCGCAGCAGCCGGGTGGTCACGAAGTCGTCCCAGGACTGCCCGCTCACCCGCGCCACCACCTCGCCGGCTACCAAATACAGGTTGTTGTCGTAGTCGAACTTGCTGCGAAACGACGACACCGGCTTAAAATACCGCAGGTTGTGAATGACGTCCTGGATGGTAAAATCGGCCGAGTCGGGAAACGTCATCAAATCGCCGGCCCCCAGGCCCAGGCCGCTGCGGTGCGTCAGCAGGTCGCGCACCGTAAACTCGGCCGTCACGTAGGGGTCGTACAGCTTAAACTCCGGGATGTAGTCGGTCACTTTATCGTCCCAGCGCAGCTTGCCCTTGTCCACGAGCAGCCCTAGGGCCGCCGTCGTAAAGGCCTTGCTGTTAGAGGCAATGCCCACCAGCGTGTTGGCATCCATCGGCTCGCGGGTGGCCAGCGAGCGCACTCCGTAGCCCTTGGCCAGCACCACCTGCCCATCCTTCACCACGGCCACCGAGATGCCCGGCACGTCGAAGGCCTTCAGGGTGCGGGCCACCACGGCATCCACGGCCGCCACATCGAGCAGGGTGGTAACGGGCGGGGCCAGTTGGGCCGCGGCCAGGCCAGGCAGCGCCAGGGCAATAGACGCAAGCAGTAGTCGAAGTTGTTTCATAGCAAAACGGGAAGAGGAATTTTAAACGCTGCCCAACTAAAGCAGCTATCAATCAATAAAATACCTGTCTTAAAGACGCTCCTGACTCTAGGGGGTATGCCTGATGAAAAAGGCGGTTATGCCTACCCCCCAGGCCCGCCCCTAGCGCTCCAGCTTGAAGCCGGGCTCGCGGGCGGGCGGCGCGGTGCGGTTGGCCACCATCCAGCCGGTGAGGTACATCCACTGCGTCATGTGTAGCAGCTTGTTGTAGTCGATGCGCTGGGGCTCGTCGCGCGGGGTGTGGTAATCGACGTGCAGCAGCGAAGTGTAGCTCATGGCCGGGATGCCCAGGCGGGCGTACGGCAGGTTGTCGGAGCGGAAAAACCAGCCCTCGGGGTGGGTCGGGCTTGTCCCAGACGGTATCGAGCTTGAATTTGGGGCCGGCCTGGTTGGCGGCCAGGGCCGTTTTCACCAGGTCCGACGAGTTCAGGTGCGGCGGCGTCGAGCCCAGCAGCGCGGCGCTATCGGGGGCGTTGCGGCCCATCATCTCGGCGTTGAGCACGGCCACGATGGACGCTTGCGGCACCGTAGGATGGGCCGAGAAGTAAGTCGAGCCCAGCAGCCCGCGCTCTTCCGAGCCCTGGTACACGAACAGCGCCGAGCGGCGGGCCGGCTGCTGCTTAAAGGCCCGCATAATGGCCAGCACCGCCGAGCAGCCGGTGGCGTTGTCGTCGGCCCCGTTGTAGATGGAGTCGCCGGCACGGCCTCGCGCACGCCGTCGTGGTCCTGGTGGGTGCCGAAGAGCACGTACTCTTTTTTCAGCTGCGCATCGGTGCCGGGCATCTTGGCCACGATGTTCACCGACGGGTACTGAAAGCTCTCCACCTTGAGGTCAGCCACGAGCTGCTGGCCGGGCTGCTGCACCAACCGGCGGCGCTGGCCGGCAGCCAGATAACGGGTGGCGTGCTCACCACGCGGGTGCTGGCCGCGCCGGGCAGGCTGTAGCGCCCGCGCTCGTAAATATGGCTCCAGTGGTCGTAGAGGGCCTGTGAGAGCGCATCCGACACGAATACCACCGCCACGGCGCCGGCCTTGGTCAGCTCGCCCGCCTGCCCGGCAAATTTGCCAAACACGTAGCGCCGGTAGCTGATGCCGTCGGTGGGCGCGCCCGAAATCTGCACGGCCACGGCCTTGCCCTTCACGTCCACCTTAGCCAGCTCGGCGGCCGAGCCGGTACCCACGTACACCAGCGGCGCGTTCACGCTGGCGTTGGTGGGGGCCGTACCGCGCCGTTTTCGGTTGAGCCTGATTGCGTGGCTGCCAATGCGCAGCGTGCTGCTCTTAGTCAGGCGCGTACGCTGCAAGCTAAACCACTGGAAGTAGGTGCCGTCGTCGCCGGCCGGCAGCATACCGGTGGCCCGAATCTGGTCGGCCAGCCACACCGAGGCCTTCAGCTCGTCGAGCGTGCCCCCCTCGCGGCCCCGGAAGTGGTCGCCGGCCAGCGCGAAGAGGTCGCGCTTGAGGTCGGCTTCCTTGATGGCACTCTCGGCGTTGGCAGCGGCGGCGGGCTTGGTGGCCGGGGCGGGCTTGCGCTGGGCCAGGGCCCCTAGGGGCAAGGTAAGGGCAGCAGCCAGGCAACTTGTCAGTAAAACGTGTTTCATTAGGAAGAAAGCAGTAAATGCGGGAGCTGCCCAAAGCTACGCCGCCGCCGCCAGTGGGCCTAGGCGTAGTTTTTGGGGCGGCTTGCGTATAGCTTACCGGCGGCCCCGGCACCAAGCCGCCAAACCTCCACCACGCTGGCCGGTTAGCCACTCGCCCTACCCTACTTTTTCCATGAATATCGGCATCGTCTGCTACCCCACCTTCGGCGGCTCCGGCGTGGTGGCCACCGAGCTGGGCAAAGCCCTGGCCCAGCGCGGCCACCGCGTCCACTTCATCACCTACAGCCAGCCTGTGCGGCTCGACTTCTTCAACGAAAACCTCTTCTACCACGAGGTGTACGTGCCCACCTACCCGCTGTTCCAGTTTCCGCCCTACGAGTCGGCGCTGGCGTCTAAGATGGTGGATATCACCCAGAACGAGAAGCTCGACGTGCTGCACGTGCACTACGCCATTCCGCACGCCTCGGCCGCCTACCTGGCCAAGCAGATTCTGCGCTCGCGCGGCATCACGGTGCCGGTGGTCACCACCCTGCACGGCACCGACATTACGCTCGTGGGCAAGGATGCCAGCTACGAGCCGGTGGTTACGTTCAGCATCAACCAGAGCGACGGCGTGACGTCGGTATCAGCCGACCTGCGGCGCGAAACCTACGAGTACTTCCCCGTCGAGCACCGCATTGAGGTTATCCCCAACTTTATCGACCTGCAGCGCTTCAAAAAGCAGCAGAAGAGCCACTTCCGCACCGCCATCGCGCCCGAGGGCGAGAAAATCCTCATCCACACCAGCAACTTCCGCACCGTGAAGCGGGTCGAGGACGTTATCCGCATCTTCTGCGGCGTGCGGCAGGCCATGCCGGCCAAGCTGCTGCTGGTGGGCGACGGCCCCGACCGCTCGCGCATGGAAAAGCTGGCCCGCGAGCTGGACTGCCAGCGCGACGTGCGCTTCCTGGGCAAGCTCGAAGCCGTGGAGGAAGTGCTCAGCGTGAGCGACTTATTTCTGATGCCGAGCGAAAATGAGAGCTTCGGCCTGGCCGCCCTGGAGGCCATGGCCTGCGAGGTGCCCGTTATCAGCACCAACGCCGGCGGCATTCCCGAGCTGAACGTAAACGGCGTGACGGGCATGGTCAGCAACATTGGCGACGTGCCCGACATGGTGAAAAACGCCCTCTACGTGCTGCAAGACGACAACCTGCCGCCGCTTCAAAGCCGCCGCCCGCGCCCGCGCCGAGGAGTTTGCCGTGGATAAGATTGTGCCGCTCTACGAGCAGTGCTACGAGCGCGCCGCCGTGCACGCCGCCGAGGCAGTATAGAAACCCTAGGACCCAGAAAAACAGAACGTCATGCTAAGCTTGACGAAGCATCTCTACCGCACAATACGGCGTGGTAGAGATGCTTCGACAAGCTCAGCATGACGTTCTTTTCCTAGGCCTTAAGCCAAAAAATCACAGCAGCAGCTCCCCTATCTCCTGCCAGCTGCGCACGCGGCGGAAGCCAGCTTCCGGCTCTAGCGCGTTGTGCGGGGCGTGAAACAGCAAGCCCTGGCCCCGGAAGCCGACGAAGTTATAGGCGTTGTCGTCGATGAGGTAATCAGCGTTGAGAATGCTTTTATCGCCGCAAAACACGTAGTTGCGCCACGGAATAAAGGCAAAATGCGTTTGCAGCCACTCGTACTTGTCGAGGAAGGAGTTGGCAAACTCCATGGCGGCCGAGGCGATGAACAGCTCGTATTTCTCCCCTAGGGCCTCCACCACCCGCTGGCTGTCGGCCATCACGGGCAAGTTGCGGAAGAAGCCCGGCGTATTGGGGTAGGCGCGCAGGGCGGGCTGGTGCTCCAGGGCCACGGACTCGTAGAGGCGCTTGCCGTGCATGGCCTCCTGGGTAAGCTCCAGCTGAAAATCGCGGCCGTACCACTCCTGGAAGCGGGCTACCGAGTCGGCCAGCACCTCGTCCATATCTATGCAAATGCGCTGTTTGGTCATGCTGCTACTGAATGGTTTAGGTTAAGCGGGCCCGGGGCCCGGCCGGCCGGCCAGGTACCAGTCGGCTTTGGCGCGGCAGCGGGCGGCCCAGCTGGCATCGAGCTGCGCCAGCAACTCTACCTGCCTGGCAAAGAGCAGGATGCGCAAATCCTGGCCGCTGATGCGGTGGCGCACCTCGTAGTCGCCGGCCATAGAGAACGTGACGCTCTCAAAAATCTGGTAGAGCAACTCTTCCAACTGCTCAAATATCAGGTTTTCTTCCTCGCGGCCCCGCTCCACAATCACCCAGTGGTAGCCGGCCTTCGACACGCGCGCACTTCGGGCCGGGCAAAATCCTCGTTGTGCCCGAAGGTGGGCAGCAGGCCGGGCGGGGCTTGCAGCTGCCGCCCCAGGGCCTGCACCACGGCTGCGAGGGCGCCTAGGGTCAGCACGCGCTAAAAGAGCTGGGCCGCCTCGCGCCGCACCGCGTCCAGGCCGGGGCAGTGGGGTCGTTTTGGTCGGTCATCAGGCTTTCGAGCACGCGCTTGGCCAGCTCGGTGCCGCGGGCGTGCTGCGGGTCGGGCAGGCCGTGAAAGGCGCGGTTTACCATCGTGAGCACGTTTTCCTTGGCTTGCTTCACCTGGGCCCAGGCCTCGGCGCTGATGTAGAGCTGCTGGGCCACGTTGTGCTCGTACTCGGCCCGGATTTCCTGCTGCAAGGCGCGGTGGTAGTCGGGGGCGCTCTGGCCGGCGCTGCTCAGGCGCACCAGAATGTTGCTGGGCGAAATGCGCTCGAGCAGCAGCGTCAGGCGCTCGTAGGCTTGCAGGCGCAGCGGCAGCGTGGTGCGGTTGCTTTCCAGCTTCAGCTCGATGAGGCGGCGCTGGGTGTCGCGCTCGAGGTACTGGCGAAACAGCAAAAAGATGCTGCCGGCCACAATGATGGCGGGCAGAATAATCTTCAGCAAATCAAAGAAATACGTGGTGGCATCCATACGCGGCAGGGGCGGCTGGCCCGCCGGGACAAAAAGGGAAAAAGTAGTTACCGGCAAGCCCTAGGCCCCTAGGCGGAACCCGGCCCGCCCCCGGCGGGTTTGGGTTAAACTTACGGCGTGAACCCCGCCTGGGCCATCGCTGTTTTAGCAACGAGCCCAAACCTGGGCGGCCGTATATTTGTCTTATCCGAAATCGGTCTAAAACCAGCACCGCCTATGGCTACTACCACGCAAGCCCCGCCCATCGGCCTCACGCCCCGCGCCCTGGTGGAGGTTAAACATATCATTCAGGAGAAGAGCGTGCCCGCCGACTACGGCCTGCGCATTGGCGTGCAGGGCGGCGGCTGCTCGGGCATGAGCTACCTGCTGGGCTTCGACAAAGCCAAGGACAACGACGAGGTGTATGACCTCGACGGCGTGCAGCTCATCATGGACAAGAAGCACGCCATGTACGTGCTGGGCATGGAGGTTGACTTTCAGGACGGCCTCAACGCCCGCGGCTTCACCTTCAACAACCCCCAGGCCAAGAGCACCTGCGGCTGCGGCTCGTCGTTTTCGGCGTAGCGCGCCGGCCGCTGGTCCTGCCCGTTTCGTTTTGTTTTACTAGGGAAGCCCTGGCCTGCGCCGGGGCTTTTTTGCTGGGCTACTAGCGGTGGTTTCCAAGCGTTTACTTTGCCGGGTGCCCTAGGCATGCAGGGTCTGCTGCAGCTCCTCGTAGCGCGCGCGCACCTGCTTCAGCTCGTAGTCGCTGGTGAGGTTCTTGGTGGCGGCCTCCCAGCTCAGGTGGCTTTGGTGCAGCAGGGCCTCGCGGTAGCCGGGGCGCAGGGTGCGGCCCGCAATGGTGCGCAGCGCGCCATACGTGCGCAGGTAAATGGCCAGGTTTTCGAGCGAGCTGGCCCGAATCTGGTCAAAGGCTTCGGCCAGGTACCCCGCAAAATCGGGCCGGCGGGCCAGTAGGCGCACCCGGCCGTTGTCGGCCCGCAGGGGCTCGCCCAGGTCGCGCTCGGTTAGCAAGGCCAGCAGCGCCCCCAGGCGGTCGAGGCACATTACGCCGGTGCTGGTATCGTTGATGCCGGGCGAGAGGGCCTTGAGGGCAATGTCCACGATTTGCCGCAGGCCAAAGCCAAAATCCTGGTCGATGGTGCGCTGGCGCCCGATGCCGTAGGCTTGGTCGATGCGCTTGACGAGGCTGCTGCCGGGCAGCCAGGGCTGCGCGGTATCGTAGCTGGCTACGCTCACCAGGGGGGCGCCTTCGGCCGCAAAGCTGCCAATGCCCAGCTCCATGCGCACCACCAGGTTGCCGTCCTGCGCCAGTTTCAGCAAGTCGTCGTCGTCGATGCCCTGCACGTAGCCCGACTTCAGGGCCGCCACGGGATGCCAGCTGAGGCGGGTGGTGGCGTCGAGGTCGGCTTTCTCGTGGTGGGTGGCGGCGTGGCCGATTTCCTTCGGAAAAAGCTTATCCAGAATCTTTTGCGTTTCGTCGGCGGCATTGCCCACCACGTTGGCCGCCTGAATGGACGAGGCAATGTGGTGGATGAAGGCAATCAGCATGCCGATGCTCACCAGGGCCAGCAGCAAGGCGAAGGAGATGGCGGTGCTGGGCACAAAGTTGCCTTCGTCGCTGCCCCGAATGGTGCGCAGCACCATGAGGCAATACACGAAGATGCCCACGAAAAAGCCCATCACCACCTGGTTGGTGCGGTCGCGCATGAAATTGCGCAGCAGCCGCGAGGTATACTGGCTCGATACCTGGGCCAGCGTGCTGAGCGTGAGCGAGAAGATGAGGCCCGCCACCGTAATCATGGAGCTGGCAATGGACGAGAGCATGCCGCGTGCTCCCGCAGCCCCCGAGCCAAACAGCAGCGGGTGCTGCTTCATCCACTCGTTTTTATGGGTATTGTCGAAGTTTACCAGCAAGTACGCCAGCAGCATGGCAGTAGCCACCATCACGGTAGGCACAAACCAGAGACTGGAATTCAAGTCGGACCACCAGCGCTGAATCTTGTTCATGCCGTGGGCTGCGGGGCAGGAGTGGCGGAGGAAGCGGGCTGGCCGCCGGCGGGTGCCAGCTCGCCGGCGGGCCTAGGGGTGGTAGCCACCTGCAGCGGCGCGGCCGGGTACTGCAGCTCCACAATGTTGGAGGGGAAGCTGTAGCCCTCGGTTGTGAGGCGGGTGAGCACCCGGTTCATGATGCGGCTTTGCAGCTTCAGCACGCCCTTGCGGTAGCTTTCGGTGGTGGCCCAGAAATACACCGTCAGGTTTACGGAGTTGGTGGCCAGCTCGGTGAGCACGGCAAGGGCTGCTTTGCCCGCGTCCTGAGTCACGTCGGGCTCCTGGTTTATTTCCTTCACTATCAGGTCAATGGCCTTGTCTACGTCGTCGTCGTAGCCAATACCCACCACGAACTGCTGCCGGATGTAGCCGTTCTGGGTGAAGTTGATGAGCGGCTCCTTGAGCACGATGGCGTTGGGAATGGAAATGTCGCGCCCGTCGAAGGTGAGGATGACGGTGGTGCGCAGGTTCAGGTGCGTGACGCGCCCGAACATGTCCTTAATCTGGATGGTGTCGTTGATGCTGAAGGGCCGGTTGAAGGCCAGCAGGATGCCCGCCAGGAAGTTTTCGGCAATGTCCTTGAAGGCGAAGCCCACCACGAAGGCCGACAGCCCCAGGCCCGCCAGCATGCCGCTCACCAGCTGGCTCAGGCCCAGGATATTGAGGGCCAGAATGATACCGATGCCCACCAGCAGCCAGCGCCCAATCTGGGTCAGAAAATCAATCAGCAGCGGGTCGCTGGCGTGGGCGTTGAGCTTGGCAGACAGCCACGCGCGCAGCCGCGACGAGCCCACCCACACGGCGGCCAGCAGGATGGCGGCCACCACCAGCCGGGGCAGCACGTACAAAAACTGCGTCCAGTACGTATTGGCTACCCGAATAGCATCTTCAAACATTGCGTGCAGGCGGTGGTAAGGTGGCGCTTTTCTACGCGCCGCCCGGCCTTATGTTTATGCGGCGTATTCGTTTTCTCCTGTTTCATTGCTTTGCATGGATATCAAGTACCTCTCCGACCCCAAGGGCACCATCACCGGCGTGTTCATTCCGCTGGCAGAGTGGGAGCGCCTCAAAAGCAGTACGGCATTGTGGAAGGCGCCCCGGCCGAGTCGGGCGCCAAGCTGCAGAAAGGGCTGAGCGACGCGCTGAAAAAGCCGGCCTGGATGAGGCGGGCCGCGAGTAACGGGTTTACTTTTTCCCAACGGCACGGCCTGCTCCCCCCCTTGACCATGCAACGCCCTACCTTCCTGCTGGCGGCCCCAGGCCTGCTGCTGGCCCTAGGGGCCACCGCCCAGCGCACGCAGCCCCGCACCCAGGCACCCGCACCTGCCTACGCCATTGCGCCGGTGGGCATCGTGCGCAACCTCAGCGACTCGGCGCTGCTGGATGTGGTGCAGCGCCAGACGTTTCGCTACTTCTGGCACTACGCGCACCCGGTGAGCGGCCTGGCTCGCGAGCGCGACAACACCGTGCGCGGCCAGTACTACTGGGACTACATCAACGAGGCCTACGACAGCCCCAACCTGAGCACCGGCACCTTTGGGCCCGAGGCCTGCGCCATTGGGGGCACCGGCATGGGCATTATGGCCACGGTGGTGGCCGTGCACCGGGGCTGGGTGCCGCGCGCGGCGGCCCTGGCGCGGCTCATCAAAATCGTTGATTTTCTGGTGAAAGCCGACTGCTACCACGGCATCTACCCGCACTTTATGGACGGCACCACGGGCAAGACCATTGCCTTCGACCGCCTCGACGACGGGGCCGATATCGTGGAAACGTCGTATTTGCTCATGGGCCTGCTCACGGCCAAGGCCTACTTCAACGGCCCGGGCCTGCCCGAGCGCTACTTCCAGAAGCGGGTGCAGCAGCTATGGGAGGCGGCCGACTGGACCTGGCACACCAAGGGCGGCAGCACGGCGCTGTACTGGCACTGGAGCCCGCGCAACGACTTTCAGATGAACTTCCCGGTGCGCGGCTACGACGAGGCGCTGATTACCTACATTATGGCGGCCGCCTCGCCCACCCATCCCCTCGCCAGGGAGGTGTACGAAAGCTGCTGGGTGAACAGCAAAGACTGGCGCAACGGCAAAAGCTACTACGGCCACCTGCTGCCCCTCGACGCCTACGACCGGGGTGGGCCGCTGTTTTTCGAGCAGTATACCTACCTGGGCATCGACCCCAACGGCCTGCGCGACGACCACGGCATCGACTACGCCCAGCAAACCAGGAACCACACGCTCATCAACCGCGCCTACTGCCTCGAAAACCCCAAGCACTACCAGGGCTACGGAGCGAACTGCTGGGGCCTGACCGCTGGCGACAGCTACAAGGGCTACGTGGCGCACTGCCCCAGCGTGGACCTAGGGGTGATTCAGCCTACGGCCGCGCTCTCGTCCATGCCCTACACGCCCACCGAGTCGATGCAGGTGCTCAGGCACTTGTACTACGACCTGGGTTCCAAAATCTGGGGTCCCTACGGCTTTGCCGACGGCTTCAGCGAGAGCCGCGGCTGGTACGCCCGCACCCACCTGGCCATCGACCAGGGCCCCATCGTGGTGATGCTGGAAAACTACCGCTCGGGCCTGCCCTGGAAGCTGTTCATGACCAACGCCGACGTGCAGCAGGGGCCTGGCGCGGCTAGGCTTTTAGCAGCAGCAAGTGGCCCAAAAAGTAGCCTGGGCTTGGTAATCCAGGCTCCTGCTTATAGCGCCAGCTGCTGCCCTTGCACCGGGTATATCAGCTTCAGCCCTAGGGTATTGCCGGCGGCCAGCTGCCGGGCGATGGTGGCTTCCTGGCTGGCGGGCGGCTTGCGGTGGGTGATGATGAGCGGCACCCGGCGCAGCGCCTGCGGGCCCGCCAGCTGCCCTAGGGCCCCTAGCTCCTGCCACAGCCGGCGGGGCGTGAGGTGGCCGAAAAGCTGCGTTTCGGGCTGCTCGTTGGGGTACGAGGCTTCGAGGAAGATGCCGCGCAGCTGCCCGGCCTGCACCAGCGGCGCCACGGCCTGCCACAGCTCGCGCAGGTGCGGGCTGTGCTCCAGCTCGTCGGCCCCGGTGTCGCCCAGGTACAGCAGGTAGCTCGGGCCGCTTTGCAGCAGAAAGGCGGCGCTTTCGGTGCCCGGCCCGTGGCTGAGCGGGAAAGCCTGGACCCGCAAAGCGGTATTCGGCAGGCCTAGGGGCCTGCCCCGGCACCAAGGGCAGCAGCTGGTACTTGCCCAGCGGGGCCGGGCCGCCGTTGCCGAAGTTGGGCCAGGCGCGCCAGTTGAAGTAGTCGTTTTGCAGCGTCTGCAGGCAGCTGGCCAGGCCGTAGATGGGCTTGGGGGCGTCGTCGGGCGCGTTGAGCAGCAGGCCGGCCACGTGGTCGAGGTGGGCGTGCGAGAGCAAATAGGCTTTCACCTGCTGCCGCAGCACCGCGTCGGGGCTGGCACCCGTTAGCGCCTTGTTAGTCAAGGCCTTTTCTATACCAGTGCGCAGGGTGCCCGCATCCAGGCAGGCGTAGGCGGTGCTGCCGGCCGGGGCCACCAGGTAGGCCGAGAGGTTGCTTTCGTCGAGGCCGCCGCGCACCCCCAGGGGGATGACGGTGAAGGCTGGCGTAGGTTGGGCACGAGCAGCAAGCCCGAACAGCAACCAGAGCAGCCCGAGGACTGCTGCGCGCCTTAAGCCTAGCAAGTACCCTAGGCAAGTCGTTTTCAGCAGCTTACTAACTCGCACGGCGCTCATACTTATTTGCTTACCGAACGCTGGCTACCTGGCGCGCCGTGCGCAACTCCTGGGCGAACTCTTGCATCAGCGCCGCCACTGAGTCTGATTTGGCGCGCAGCCACTGCTGGCGCGAGGGCACCCCCATAACCAGCACGATATTGCGGATGTAGCTACTTTTCAAGTATTTGTCGGCCTCCTCATCGTCTAGCACTGCCAGGAACGCCCGTAGCAGCCCAGGGTCGCGCGTGCTTTTATAGGCTACAGCCAGGCCGCTGCCCGCCCACATCCGCGCGTCGAAATCCAGCGTTTCATCGGCTACCATGGCCAGCGCCTGCGTTCGATATTCGGTGTTCTGTATTTGCAGCGCAAACAGCAGGCAGAATACCGCCGCCTCGCGCAGGCTCGCTTCCGGCGAGTAGAGGTACTTGCTGAACAGCTTTTCGTGCTGCCGGGGCTGCTCGCCCCATTTCGCCAGCTGCACTAGGTAGCTGTACAAGTTGCGAAAATCCTGGGCTTGCTCCAGCTGTTGGATTTCGGCCAGCACCTGGGCGCGCGGCTTAAGGGCCATGTCCTGCGGCTCGGTTGCGATAGCGCTCATTTGATTAGGGACTTGATGCTGACGGCCGCGCCGCCGCCGGGCGCCAGCCGCAGCTTCAGGGTCGAGCGGCTGGTGACGACTTGCTTACTGATGCGGTAGCTGGTGGGGTTCTTCTCCCAGTCGGCGCCGGGGCCGTCGGCGTAGATAGTGGCCTCGTAGCGCTGGCCGGGCTTCAGGAAATCGAGCTTCACGGACTGTTTGCGGGCGTTCTCGTCGGTGATGGCCCCAGGTACCACTCGTTTTTGCCCTTGGCCTGGCGGGCGATGGTGATGTAGTCGCCCGGCTCGGCGGCCACGATGCGGGTGTCGTCCCAGTCCACGGGCACGTCCTCGATAAACTGGAAGGCGTCGAGGTGCTGCTCGTAGTTTTCGGGCAGGTCGGCGGCCATTTGCAGGGGCGAGTACATGGTTACGTACAGGGCCAGCTGCTTGGCCAGGGTGGTGTGCACCTGGCGGCCTTTCTCCTGGGGGCCGTAGTCGTCGAGCTTGATTTTGAAGATGCCGGGCGTGTAGTCCATGGGCCCGCCCATGAGGCGCGTGAAGGGCAGGAAAATGGTTTCGTGCTCGGGCAGGTTGCCCTCGCTGAAGGCGTTGAACTCGTTGCCGCGGGCGGCCTCGCTGGCCAGCCAGTTGGGGTAGGTGCGGTGCAGGCCGGTGGGGCGCACGGGCTCGTGCATGTCAATCATGAGGGGCGTCGGCCGTGAGGCGGGCGGCGCGGGCGTAGTGGCGCACCATCCACTGCCCGTCGTGGTGCTCGCCCCTGGGGATGATTTTGGCCCACGTAGCCGGTCTTCACCGCCGGGTAGCCGTGGTCCTGCATAAACTGGTAGGCATCCTCCTGCCGGCGCTCGTAGTTGGTGGCCGAGCCGCTGGTTTCGTGGTGCATGATGAGGTGCACGCCCTTGCCGGCGGCGTAGTCGCTTCAGCTCATCCACCGCAAAATCGGGGTAGGGCGTCACGAAGTCGAACACGTCTTCCTTCCAGTTGCCCACCCAGTCTTCCCAGCCCACGTTCCAGCCCTCCACCAGCACGCCCTCGATGTGGTGGGCGGCGGCGAAGTCGATGTACTGCTTCACGCGGGCGGTGGTGGCGCCGTGGCGGCCGTTGGGCGTGCCCGCTTGCTCCAGTTGGTGGTGGCTAGCTTGAGGTTGGTGCTGTCGGCGTAGTTCCAGGTGGCCTTGCCCACCTGCATCAGCCACCACACGCCCACAAATTTCTGGGGCTTAATCCAGCCCGTATCCTGGATTTTGCTGGGCTCGTTGAGGTTGAGGATGAGCTTGCTGGCCAGCACGGCGGGCGCGTTGTCGGCCACTACCACCGTGCGCCAGGGCGTGTGGTCGGGCGTTTGCAGGTAGGCCATATTGCCCATGGCGTCGGGCACGAGCTGGGCGCGCAGGCCAAACGTCTTGGTGTCCACGTTCAGCAACATGGCCGAGTAGTTTTCCAGCCCCGCCTCGTGGATGTTGACGTACAGCCCGTTATCGGCCTTCAGCATCAGCGGCGTTTGCACGGTGTGGGGCGGCGCGCAGCTCCGATGGCTTGATGGGCAGCGTGTTCACCGCGCTCAGCCGCGAGGTGGTGTAGCGGTACTCGTTGGAGTCGTAGTCGCCGGGTATCCAGAACGCCTTGTGGTCGGCGGGCAGGTTGAACTCGGTGCGCTCCTCGCTGACCACGAAGTAGGCCAGCTGCGGCTGCCGGGGCCACTCGTAGCGGAACCCTAGGCCGTCGTCGAACACCCGGAAGCGCAGCACCAGCGTGCGGTTTTGCTGCTGCGGCTGGCGCAGGGTCACGGCCAGCTCCTGGTAGTGGTTGCGGATGCTTTTGACCTCGCCCCATACCGGCGCCCAGGTATCGTCATGGGCGCTGCTGTCCACGCCCGCCACCACGAAGCCCTGCTCCATACCCGCCCCGCCGCGCAGCAGCACCCCCAGGCGGCTCGGTTTAATAACAGGCTTGCTACCGTAGCTGAGCTGGTAGCTGGGCTCGCCGGTAGGCGTTAGGGCGAAGGTGAGAGCCAGGCGGCGGTTGGGCGAGTGGATGGTTTGGCTAGCGCCTTCCTTCGGCTGGGCAGAAGTTGGTAACGCTTGGGCAAGAGCTAACCAACTTACAAGCAGCAAGCTGGCTGCTGCGTAAAAAAATCTCATGGGCTATATGGAAAAGCACAACAGCCACGTAGGCACGTGCGATATCTCGCAAATTAGGCCCTTAACTACAGTTGTGACGGTGACCGCAGGATAAGCTCTCGCAAACGTTTGCTACAAGCTTCTACTTTATAAAGCCTTTAAAGACAAGCTTTTCAAATGCCGTAAAGCAAGGCGGTGGCCCTGTCCTGCTGCTAGTTTCAGCCAATAGCGTCTCCATTTTTCGGATTTCGGTACGCCCTCGCCTTCCGCATAGCACAAAGCAAGATTGTATTGTGCTTTACTATCACCGCCTTTAGCGGCTTTGCGATACCAATAGGCAGCGCTGGTTTTGTCTTCTACTACACCCTGTCCGTAGAAATAGCAGTAGCCAAGGTCACGCTGTGCTTGCTCATCGCCATGCTGAGCAGCTTTCATAAACCATTCTGCAGCCAGCTGGTAATTCTGCTTGGTGCCAACGCCCTCTCGGTAATAAAAGCCGACATTATACTGAGCTTCAGCTAAATTCTCTTTAGCTGCTTCTAGGTAATAATCAAAGGCTTTATTCATATCTCGCCCCACTCCGCGCCCTGAATCGTAGCAAGTGCCGAGATAAAATTTGGCGCGCCGAATACCTTGGTCTGCGGCTGCTTGCCACCAGTGCACCACTTGCTGCCAGTCGCGGGGCTTAGGGCTGTTTCTACCAAATGCTAGTCGATACCCTATCCGAAACTGCGCGTCTGCGTTACCTTGATGCGCAAGTTTCAGCAAATAGGCAGTCGTTTCCATTTTCTTTCTTCTCAGCTAAAATCATAAGCATACCCAATCTCCTGCAGCTCAGCCCCTAGGGCCACGAAGTCAGTTAGCTCGGGATTGAGGGCGTGCACCAGGGCCTTAGTCAGCACCTCGTGGCGGTAGATGGGCGCCACGGCGGCGGGCGTAATGGGCGGCCGGTCGGTTTCGTCGAGGTAGTACTCGGTGGCCCACTCGGCGTAGGTGGCGGGGTCCTGGTCGAAGATGGAGAGCAACTCTTCTGAGCCGTCGTCCTCGCGGCCAAGCACGCCCGTTTGCCAGCCGTGGGCGGGCGTGTTCCAGAGGCAGAACGTGGTGCCCGTACTGGCCACTGGCTCGCCGAATATGAATTCGTCGAACACCTCGGGCAGGCCGCGCGTCACGGCCTGCTTGTCGGGCTGCTCGTACTCGTGCAGATACCCGTTGATGGCGCAGCCCTCGGGCCGGAACAGCACCAGCATCTCGTCGCCCTCGCCGTCGCGCATTTCCAGCACCGCCTCCCTAGGGCCCCAGTCGGCGTTGTAGCTGTAGTAGCGGTATTCCCAATCGGGCGAGTTGATGGCGTCGAGCACGGCCAGCGCCTGGGCCAAGCGCTGCAAGTCGGCGGCCGGGGGCAGGGGCGCGGTAGTCCAGGGTAGAAAGCATGGGCGCAAATAACGACGAGCGCGGCCGCCTGGCGGCCCTAGGGCCCCCTAGTACGTCTTGGTCATGTCGGCCGGCACCACGATTACGTAGTCGGCCAGGTTCAGGCTTTCTGCGTCCAGCGTTTGCAGCTGCGCCTGGCTTACCACGCTCAGCGTCTGCACCTTCAGGGCCGGTTTGCCGGTTTTCAGGTACGCCACAATGCCGTCGTGATTATCCGGAGTGAAACGAGCCGTTGAGGTGCAGCAGCGTTTGGCCGGGCTTCCGGTTTTGGCGGATGCTCTCGGCCATCGTAGCGTCTTTCAGCGCCTGGGCCTGAATGATATTCTGGCTGCCGCCGCCGTGCGCGCCCGCCCCGCCAAACATGGCGGCCATCTTCTGGTAGCCGGGCAGGGCGTAGTCCACCTTCAGGGGCAGTTGCACCACGTAGGGCTTCTCGGCGGCCGGCAGGGCCCCTAGGGCCGCCAGTGAACCACGGGCCACCTGCTGGGCGTAGCGGCGCGGCACGTTGGTGGCTACCACGGGCAGGCGCGCCTGCCGGGCAAAGGCCAGCAGCGGGCGGTAGTCGGTGGCGTAGTTGGGCCAGGGCCGGCTCTGGCGCTCGAAGGCCGAGTCGGGCAGCGCGCCGGTCAGGTACTGCGTGAGCTGCGGCTGCACGTCGCGCTCAAACATCTCCAGGCCCAGCACCAGCTGGCCGGGGCCCTTCAGGCGGTTCAGGTCCTGGGCTACTTGCAGCTCCAGCCAGTGGGCGATGGGGTCGTTGTGCTGCTCGCCGAAGAGCACCACGTCGGCCTGGGCCAGCTGCGCCAGCATGGCTGGTCGTAGTCGGCCGGCTGGCCCTGGGCGGTGAAGAGGCGGTAGGCCGGCCGGTCGCCGGCGGGGCCCTAGGGCCAGCAGCGGCAGCAAAAGCAGCAGGGCAAAAGGCGGGGTGAGCATGAGGCTAGCAAAAAAGATGGTCTGTCATTTGCGAGCCTGCGAAAGCAATCGCACCAGAACGACAACGCCTGTAAACAAACGGCGCGCGCGATTATGTTCTGGTGCGATTGCTCGACAAGCTCAGCATGACCGTCACTAGTTTTGTCACCAGCCTAAACCCTAGCCCTTATAAAACATCCACTTGCTCAACTCCTTGTAGCTCACCTTCTTGCCATACATCAGAATGCCTACGCGGTAGATGCGCGCCGCCACCCACACCGTGCCCATGAAGCCCAGCACCAGCAGCCCCATCGACAGGCCAGCTGCCAGGCCGGCACCCCAAACGGCAGCCGAATCACCATCGACACGGGCGAGGTGAAGGGTATCATCGACATCCAGAAGGCCACCGGGCCGTCGGGGTTGCGCAGAATTACCGAGAAGCCCAGGATGTAGCTCAGCAGCAGCGGCATAGTGATGGGAAACATAAACTGCTGGGTGTCGGTCTGGTCGTCTACGGCCGCGCCCACGGCCCCGAACAGCGCCCCGTAGAGCAGGTAGCCCCCAGGAAATACGCCAGGAAGCCAAACACAATGGTCCAAATCGGGATGTCGAGTTTCTTCACCTCCGAAAGCCTTGCCCACCAGGTTCATGCGCTGGGCGGGGTTGGCCGAGGCCGCTGGAGCCCGTGGCGCATTCAGGACCGACTTAGCGTCGTCGGCGTCGCCGGGCGGGCGGGGCGGCCCGCCGGTGCGGCTTCGGCCGGGTTGCGTCGCCCAGTAAACAGCGGGGCCACCACCGCCACCGTGCCCCACGATAGCAGCCCCCACAGCACGAACTGCGTGAGGCCCACCGCCGCGATGCCCAGCACCTTGCCCATCATCAGGTCGAACGGCTTCACCGACGAGAGCATCACCTCCATCACGCGGCTCGACTTCTCCTCCCCTATCCCGCGCATCACCTGCATGCCGTAGAGGAAAATGAAGATGTAGATGGCGATGGCCAGGCCTCCCGCCAGCCCGTTACCAGCAGCGAGTTGAGCCCCTTTTCGTTGCCTGTTTCGTCCACGCTCATGGCGTCAATGGGCACCTTTGCGCAGCTCGTCGAGCTGGGATTGGTTAGGCCCGATTGCTGCATCTTCAGCTGCGCGAAGGCGTCGGACACGGCTGCGCCCACCCGCACCTCCTTATCGAGGCTGATGTTGCCCTTACCGAAAAACTGCACGCCCTGGGGGTTTTTGGGGTCGAGGCCGGCCGGCAAATACAGCAGGCCGGCGTGCTTATCGCGCTGAAACGCTTTTTGGCCTCGGCCAGCGAGCCGGTTACCGGCAAGAATTGCAGCTTGGCCGTCGAGCCTTCCGTGAGGCGCCGAGCAATGTTAAGGCCGCTCTCGTCGCGCACGTCCACCACGTCGGCCGACTCATCGGATTGGGCAATTTTAAATACTACCACGAAGAAAGGCGGCCAGCACCACCGGCACCAGCAGCGTGAGCACCACGAAGGCCCGCTTGCGCACCCGCGTCAGGTATTCGCGCTTGGCGACGAGTAAAAATTTGGAAGCCATAAGATTAAAGGATAAAAAAAGGCGGTCATGCTTATCTGGCGTCCGCTTGCCGAAGCATCTCTACCGCGTAAGTAATGAACGATTTGGGAATGGCGCGGCAGAGATGCTTCGCGCAAGCTCAGCATGACCGCCTTTTTACCTTGGTAAAGCCCCCGCTACACGGCTTCTTCCAGCAGCGTTTCGGGCATGGTTTCGCGCACGCGGCGAATAAAAATCTCGCCGATGCTGGGAATTTGCTCCTCGAAGCGGTGCACCTCCACGTTGCCGGGGCCGATGAGGTAGCGCAGCAGGTCGTTGGGGGTGGTGTTGGCGTGCAGCTGCACGCGGGCGTAGAAGAAGCCGTTTTCGCGCTCCTGCTGCTCCACCACCTCAAAGTCGGGGTGCATGACCAGCAGGCGGCCTTTTGCCTCTACCTCAAACGTATTGGTTTTGAACTGGTTGCGAATGAGGCGCACCGGCCCGTCGAGCACCTTGCGCGAGCGGTTGATGAGGGCGATGCTGTCGCACATCTCCTCCACCGACTCCATGCGGTGGGTGGAGAAGATGATGGCCGCCCCCTCCTGCTTGAGGCGCAGAATCTCGTCCTTGACGAGGTTGGCGTTGATGGGGTCGAAGCCCGAGAACGGCTCGTCGAGGATAATCAGGCTGGGCTCGTGCAGCACCGTGGCGATGAACTGCACCTTCTGCTGCATGCCCTTCGAGAGGTCTTCCACGTTCTTCTTGGCCCAGTCTTTGATATCGAAGCGCTCCAGCCACTTCTTGATGCGCTGCACGGCCTCGGCGCGGCTCAGGCCGCGCAGCTGGGCCAGGTAGATGAGCTGCTCGCCCACCTGCATCTTCTTGTAGAGGCCGCGCTCCTCGGGCAGGTAACCGATGTGGCCGATGTGGCTGGGGTTGAGCTTCTCGCCCCGAAAAACACCTCGCCCGCGTCGGCCCCGGTTATCTGGGTGATGATGCGGATGAGCGAGGTTTTGCCCGCGCCGTTGGGCCCGAGCAGGCCAAACGATGCTCTGGGCGGGCACGCCTCAGGCTCACGCCGTCGAGGGCGGTGTGCTGGGCGTACTGCTTGTGCACGTCGCGCACTTCCAGGATGGGGGTTGCCGATGAAGCCATAGCCATTGGCAGAGAATAAGGTGTGGGGTAAAAGTAGTAGCCCCCGGCGCAACCAGCCGCGCCCCTATCGGGCCCCAAACGGGGCCATTAACGGCCCCGAGCCGGCAAAACAGGCACCGCTCAGGCAACCGGTTCGTCCTCGCTCGCGCAGCTGGCTTTCCAGGTGGTCGAGGTGGCGGCCGTAGAGGCGCTGCATCCACCAGTGCGTAAAGTAATGATGCCCATTGAAACAGCCCCGCCCAAGAAGCGCCAGCGTGGCCCCCCGCCACGGCCCATCAGCGGCCAGCGGGGCCCGGCGGCCCGCGCCAGCTCGTGCCCCAGGTAGTAGCCCAGCACCAGCAGCAGCGTCAGCGGTCCCGTCCAGATGGTGAGGCGGTAGTAAAAGTGCAGCAGCTGGCGCAGGCCGCCGCAAAGCCCTGCAAGATGCCCGCGCACGCTGCCGGTGGTCCGCCCCATGTGCCGCAGCACGCAGCACCCGGTAGTAATAAAACACCATTACCAGCGTAACGGCCATCGCCCCGGCGAAGAAGTAATCCAGGGCCTTGCGGCCGGCAGCATCCCAGCAAGCGCCAGCAGGACAAACACCGGCCAATGGCCGCTTCCCGGCCCAGGCGTTGCGGCGCATCCGCTCAATCAGGTTGGGGCTTTGCCCCACCAGCAGCTCGCGCAGGTCGGTAGGTGGGGCCGGCGGCGCCGGCTCGGGCCGCTGCCACTGGCGGCGCAAATCATCCAGTTCCATAGCCAGTAAGCGATTAATGGGTGGGTGGCCGGAACCATGCAGGCGGCGCAGGCGTTCCTGCACGCGGTGCATTTTCACGCGCACGTTGTTTTGGGTGATGCCCAGAATGTCGGCCATCTCGTCATAGGGCCGGTCTTCGAGGTAGAGCAGCACAAAGGCCTTGTCCACGTCGGAGAGGCGGTCGATGGCCGCGTAGAGGGCGGCCATCTCTTCGGGCTCGTAGGCGCTGGCCTCGGCGGGCTGGGCCAGGTAGCGGGCCGCATCGTCGTCGAGGCCCACGCGGGCCGGGCGGCGCGTGCGCTGCCGCAGGTTGCTGATGGCCACGTTCAGGGCAATGCGGTAGAGCCAGGTGCTGAGCTTCGCATCGGGCTGGGGCACGTAGCGCGGCCAGGCCCGCCACAGCTGCAGCACTATTTCTCCTGAAAAATCCTGCCGGTCGTCGGCGTCCTGGCAATAGAGCCGGCACACGCGCCGCACCAGCGGCTGGTACTCGCGCAAAGCCGCCACAAAGTCAGGCGTAGGCGTCGGCGGTTTGCATGGGGCGGCCGCGGTCGGTGTCCGGCCGGGCTTATTCGCCAGCCAACGGAAGGTTACAGTCCAACCGAAAAACGGATTTTTCATTTTGCCGGATGGGCTTTTTGAGGCCGCGGAAGGCGCTTTCGCGGAAGCTTCATTAGCCTGGCCCCCAAGGTATAAAAAAAGCCCGCAGGCAGCCTTTTCCCATCGTCGTCCGCGTAAATCGGCCTCAAAAGGCGACTCAAATCCGTTCAATCCGACGAAATCTGCGGTCCGTTACTGCGGTCAGGCGAAAATATTCTTTCACCTTCTCAAAGAAGCCCTTCTCGTTTTGCCGGGGTGCGGGGTGAAGTTCTCCGAGTCGCGCAGCTTTTCCAGCAGCTCGCGCTCCTGGTTACTCACGTGCTTGGGCGTCCACACGTTGAGGTGGATAAGCTGGTCGCCGCGGCCGTAGCCGTTCAGGTCCTTGATGCCCTTGCCGCGCAGGCGCAGAATTTTGCCCGGCTGGGTGCCGGGGTCCACGGTAATCTTCACCTTGCCCTCGATGGTGGGCACTTCGAGCTTGGTGCCCAGGGCCGCATCCACGAACGAGATGTACTGCTCGAACATCACGTTGTTGCCGTCGCGCTTCAGGAACTCGTGCGGCTCCTCCTCAATCTGGATGAGCAGGTCGCCGGGCACGCCGCCCCGCTCCGGGAAGTTGCCTTTGCCGCTCATGCTCAGCTGCATGTCGTTGGCCACGCCCGCCGGAATGTTTATCGGAATCACTTCCTCGTTCAGCTGGCGGCCGTCGCCCTTGCACACGTCGCAGGTCGTGCTGATGGTCTTGCCCTCGCCGTTGCAGGTGGGGCAGGTGCTGGCGCTCACCATCTGGCCGAGCATGGTGTTCACCACGCGCTTCTGCTGGCCGCTGCCCTGGCAGGTGGGGCAGGTTTTCAGCTCGGTGCCGTTTTTGGCGCCGGTGCCGCTGCACGGCTGGCAGGCCACATAGCGCTTCACCTTAATCTTCTTCTCGACGCCGTTGGCCACTTCCTCCAGGTCGAGCTTGAGCTTGATGCGCAGGTTGGAGCCCTTCTTCACGCGCCGGCCGCCGCGCTGCCCGCCGCCAAAGAAGCCCTCGAAGCCGCCGCCCCCGCCGAAGATGTCGCCAAACTGCGAGAAGATGTCCTCCATGCTGGGACCGCCGCCGCTGCCCGCGCCGCCCACGCCCTGGTGGCCAAAGCGGTCGTAGCGCGCGCGCTTGTCGCTGTCGCTCAGCACCTCATAGGCCTCGGCGGCTTCCTTAAACTTGTCCTCGGCCGTGGGGTCGTCGGGGTTTTTATCCGGGTGATACTTAATTGCCAGCTTGCGGTAAGCCGACTTTAATCACGTCGCCCTCCGCGTTGCAGGCCACCCCCAATACTTCGTAATAATCACGCTTTACGGTTGCCATTTTAGTAAAATCATATCGCACCTTGCTGTCAGTCACCCTAGCGTCAGGCCGGTGCCAATCGCAGCCCCATCTGAACGAAAGTGCACAAGGCTGTCGTTCTTTCCGGTGCGATTGTTCGCTAACCTCCGCAATGACAGAAACGAACGCCGGGCCGGGCCCATAGTATCTACTGCCCCAGTACCACCTTGGCGTGGCGAATAACCTTATCGCCCAGGTAATACCCTTTCTCAATCTCCTCAACAATCTTGCCGCGCAAATCGTCGCTCGGCGCCGGAATCTGCGTGATGGCCTCGTGCAGCTCGGCATCGAAGTCGCCGCCCTTGGCATTCATCGGGGCCAGGCCCTTCTGCTGCAAGGTTTTAGTGAGCTTGTTATACGTAATATCGAGCGCGTTCTGCAGGGCGGCGGCGTCCTGCACGCCCTGCGTATGCTGGCGGGCGCGGTCAAAGTCGTCAATGACGGGCAACAGGGCCACCATCAGCTCCTGGTTGGCGGTTTTGAAGAGGTCGGCGCGCTCCTTGGTGGTGCGACGCTTGTAGTTCTCAAACTCAGCGGCCAGGCGCAAGTATTTGTCTTTCAGGTCGGCCAGCTCGTTGCTGGTGGCGTTGCCTCGCTCACGGCGTTGGCGTCGGAGTAGCGGCCTGGTCAGCGGCACTGTCGGTCAGGGCTGGTCGGTGGGTTGGGGTTATTGTCGTCAGTCATTTTCTGGAAAAAATGGCGGAATTTGCTAGCGAAAGAATTTCCCATACGGGCAGCCCGTCAGGGGCAAGGAGTTTGCCAAAGGCCCTAGGGGTGACAAGTTGGCACATGACTATTCACACATAATGAAATGTCTACCGGATAGTCTTGTTCATGCCAACTAGTATACTAACGCCGAAGGGGAATCAGTCTGACCCCTTGGGCTTGGCAATATGCTCGGTCCAGACCCACCCAGTCTCTAGTGGGCACCTATAAACCAACAGACCAGACCAATCTCTTTCTAAGCAATAGGTATAAAAACGTTAAGCCATCACTACTCGAATTGAAAAGCGACAGTACATTCTTTATTAAGAATATTTTTTCCTATTTGCATCCTTTCGCTGGCGTTACTGGTGGCTTTCAAACCGTTGAAGGAACTTGGTCGCTGCGCAAGCATCAAGACTGGTGGGCCTTGCAGCTTACTACTAATCTTATCAGAGAGGCAGATGGCAACCTGAATCGCATCCGATTTAGCTAGTCCTGCAATGCTAGTAGGACAGCATGTTCCGTATCAACTTCATTTTGGCATAGGAGACCCTGACACCGGCGAAGCTTTACAATACGAACTGCGGCAATAACTACTCGTGCAGCGCCCGCCAAATCATATCCTTCAGCGGCTGAATGTTCTTGTTGGTGAGGCTGGAAATGAAGATGGTGGGCGGCACATCGGCGGGCAGCGAGGCACGGATTTCCGCTTCCAGCTCCTCGTCCAGCATATCGGATTTGCTGATGGCCAGCAGGCGCTTCTTGTCCAGCAGGTCGGGGTTGTGCTGCTCCAGCTCGCCCAGCAAGATGCGGTACTCGGCGGCGATATCGGGGCTGTCGCAGCTTATCATGAAAGAGCAGCATGGAGTTGCGCTCGATGTGGCGCAGAAAGCGGGTGCCCAGGCCCTTGCCCTCGGCCGCCCCTCGATAATGCCGGGAATGTCGGCCATCACAAACGACTGGTAGTCGCGGTAGGCCACCACGCCCAGGTTGGGCACCAGCGTGGTGAAGGCGTAGTCGGCAATTTTGGGCTTGGCCGCCGATACCACCGAGAGCAGGGTGCTCTTGCCGGCGTTGGGGAAGCCCACCAGGCCCACATCGGCGAGCAGCTTCAGTTCCAGGATCACCTGCTCCTCGATGCCGGGCTCGCCGGGCTGGGCGTACTGCGGGGCCTGGTTGGTGGCCGACTTGAAGTGGTCGTTGCCGAGGCCGCCGCGCCCGCCGGGCGTGAGGATAAGGCGCTGGCCGTCCTCGGTTATCTCCAGCTTTACCTCGCCGGTTTCGGCGTCGCGGGCCACCGTGCCCAGGGGCACCTGGATGACGATATCCTCGCCCTGGGCGCCGGTGCGCAGGTTTTCGCCGCCGCCTCTGCCCATCCTGGGCAAACAGGTGCTTGCGGTATTGCAGGTGCAGCAGCGTCCAGAGCTGCGAGCTGCCTTCCAGGATGATGTGGCCGCCGCGGCCGCCGTCGCCGCCGTCGGGGCCACCGTTGGGCAGGCCCTTGGCCCGGAAGAAGTGGTGCGAGCCCCCCCCCCTTGCCCGAGCGGCAGGTGATTTTAACGTAGTCGATGAAATTGTTATTAGCCACAACTGTGCAGGTTGCGTCAGTGCGCGCAAAGCGAAGCAATCGCACCAGCACGAACCTAGGCGGTCATCGTGCTGGTGCGATTGCTTCGCTTTGCGCTCAGCATGATTTTCTGTAAAAAGCTGTAAGTTACGCCCGCACCTCCTTGGTAGCGGCGGCGGGCACGTCCTGGTCGGTGCTGGGCTTGTGGCGGTCAATGAGGTCGGAAATCTGGCCGAAAATGGCTTCAATCTCGCCGATGCCGTTGAGGGAGTGGAACTTACCCTGGCGGGCGTAGTGGCCGGCCACCTGGGCGGTTTCGGTGTTGTAGACCTGCACGCGGCGGCGGATTTTCTCCTCGTTCTGGTCGTCGGGGCGGCCGCTGGTTTTGCCGCGCTCCAGCAGGCGCTTCACCAGCTCTTCCTCCCCTACTTCCAGAGCCACCATCGAGGCCACGCCGGTGCCGTGCTGGGCCAGCAGCTGGTCGAGGCTTTCGGCCTGGGCCACGGTGCGCGGAAAGCCGTCGAAGATGAAGCCAGCCGCCGCCTTATTTTTCTCCAAGGCGCTGCCAATCATGCCGATAACTACTTCATCGGGCACCAGCAGGCCCTCGTCCATCAGCTTTTTGGCGCGCAAGCCCAGCTCGGTGCCTTCGGCTATCTGGGCGCGCAGCAAATCGCCGGTGCTCAGGTGCACGAGGTGGTATTTGGCGATGAGCTTCTGGCTTTGCGTGCCTTTGCCCGCGCCGGGCGGGCCGAAGAGGACGATATTATGCATGGCGGTAAAAGAACGAGGTGAGGGCGCCAGCCGGCGCGGCCGGGCCTATGTGCGTAAAGACGAGGTTTTTGACGAGCTAGGGGCTAGGCGGCCACGTACGTACACGGGGGCAGGTTGCGGCCCAGGCCATCGTAGTCGAGGCCGTAGCCCACCACGAAATCGTTGGGAATTTCCGGGCAATATAATTCAGCGTCAAGGGGGGTAGCGCAGGCTGGCGGGCTTGAAGAACATGGCCGCGATTTCGATGGACGCGGGCCCGTTGGCTGCCAGCGTGGGCAGCAGGTGGTTGAGGGTGGTGCCCGTGTCCACGATGTCTTCCACCAGAATAATGTCGCGCCCCTGCACGTCCTCGCGCAGGCCCATGATTTCCTGCACCGTACCGGTGCTGCCAGTGCCTTCGTAGGAAGCCACGCGAATGAATACGATTTCGCACTCGCCCGCGAAGCGCTTCAGCAAGTCGGTGGCAAACATGAAGCCGCCCGTGAGCACCACCACGAACAGCGGCCGTCGGCCGGCGTAGTCGGCGTTGAGGCGCTCGGCCAGGCGGTCGATGGCCGCGCCAATTTCGGTGGCGGATAGGTAAGGCCGAAACGGCTTGTTGTGCAGCGTAATCAGGGAATGACCCATGCAGGTAAAAAAGGGCCTAGGGCCTTAGGGGCTGCAAAGATAGACCGCAGATTAAACGGATTTAGCGGCTGGCGCCGATACGCCACCTGCGGTGGCTGGCTACGCGGCTGGCGCGAGCGCTTTTACGCCCGTGCTAGCCTTGGGCTTGGCGGCGGGCCTAGCGCATGGCTGACCGCTCGTTAGCTACCTTATAGACCGTTGCCGGCCGCGTCGTCAGCGGGCTTATCTGCGTACTCCGTTCAATCTGTTTCATCGGCGGCCGGGCCATGCCGCGCTCGGCCGGGGCCAGGCGGGCAATGTGCGGGGCAATGACGAGCTACACGATGCTCATGAGCTTGATGAGGATGTTCATGCTCGGGCCGCTGGTGTCCTTAAACGGGTCGCCCACGGTGTCGCCGGTCACGCTGGCCTTGTGGGCGTCGGAGCCCTTAAACTCCATCTTGCCATTTACCAGCACGCCCTTCTCAAACGACTTTTTGGCGTTGTCCCAGGCGCCGCCCGCGTTGCTCTGGAACATGGCCATGAGCACGCCGCTCACCGTGACGCCCGCCAGCGTGCCGCCCAGCACCTCGGGGCCGAAAATAAAGCCAATGGCAATGGGCGTGAGCAGCGCAATGGCGCCCGGCAGCACCATTTCCCGAATGGCCGCCTGCGTGCTGATGGCCACGCACTTCTCGTACTCGGGCCGCCCGGTGCCTTCCATAATGCCCGGAATTTCGCGAAACTGGCGGCGCACCTCCTGCACCATGGCCATGGCCGCCCGCCCCACCGCCGAAATGGCCAGCGCCGAGAAAATAAACGGTATCATGGCGCCCACAAACAAGCCGGCCAGCACCCGCGCGTTCGAAATGTCAATGACATCGATGTGGGCCGTGCCCATGAAGGCCGCGAACAGCGCCAGCGAGGTGAGCGCCGCCGAGGCGATGGCGAAGCCCTTGCCGGTGGCGGCCGTGGTGTTGCCCACGGCATCCAGAATGTCGGTGCGCTCGCGCACTTCCTTGGGCAGCTCACTCATTTCGGCAATGCCACCCGCGTTGTCGGCAATGGGCCCGAAGGCATCGATGGCCAGCTGCATGGCCGTGGTGGCCATCATGCCGGCCGCCGCAATGGCCACGCCGTAGAGCCCCGCCGCCTGGTAGCTCAGGATAATGCCCGCCGCCAGCACCAGAATGGGCAGCACCGTGCTTTCCATGCCCACGGCCAGCCCGCCAATCACGGTGGTGGCGTGGCCGGTGCTGCTTTGCTGCACGATGCTGAGCACCGGGCGCTTGCCCATCGCGGTGTAGTACTCGGTGATAATGCTCATGAGCGTGCCCACCCCCAGGCCCACCAGCACGGCGTAAAGATATGGTTGGCATCGAAGGTGTAGCCGCGGATGGTGATATCGCCGGCCGGCAACATCCACTTAATCAAGAAGTAAGAAAACACGGCCGACACTACTACCGAAATGTAGTTGCCCAGGTTGAGGGCGCCCTGCACGCTGCCGCCTTCCTTCACCCGCACCGCCAGGATGCCCACCAGCGAGGCCACAATGCCCAAGCCTGCGATGGCCATGGGCAGCAAAATGGGCGAGAGGCCGCCAAACGCATCCTGGTTGCCCAGCTGCACCTCGCGGCCCAGCACCATGGTTGCCAGGATGGTAGCCACGTACGAGCCAAACAGGTCGGCGCCCATGCCGGCCACGTCGCCCACGTTGTCGCCCACGTTATCGGCAATGGTAGCGGGGTTGCGCGGGTCGTCTTCCGGAATGCCGGCTTCCACCTTGCCCACCAGGTCGGCGCCCACGTCGGCCGCCTTGGTGTAGATGCCGCCACCCACGCGGGCAAACAGCGCAATGCTTTCGGCCCCTAGCGAGAAGCCGGTGAGTACCTCCAGCGCCTTTTCCATCTCGGGCCCGGTAGCCAACATGCTCGGCACAAACAGCTTATAGAATACAATAAACAGCGACCCCAGGCCCAGCACCGCCAGCCCGGCCACGCCCATGCCCATCACCGAGCCGCCCGAAAACGACACGTTGAGCGCCTGCGTGAGCGAGGTGCGCGCCGCCTGCGCCGTGCGCACGTTGGCCTTGGTGGCAATTTTCATCCCAATAGAAGCCCGCCGTGGCCGAGAACACGGCCCCAATCAAAAGGCAATAATGATGATGGGGCTGGACTTCTCGCCGGTAAAACCCAGGTAGCCCAGAAACGCGCTGGCAATCAAGGCGAACAGCGTCAGCACCTTGTACTCGGCCCTCAGGAAGGCAATGGCCCCGTCGGCAATGTAGCCGGCAATGGTGCGCATGTGCTCGTTGCCGGCGTCTTGGCGGGCCACCCAGCCGGCCCGCACCCAGGTATACAGTAAAGCGAGTAGGCCCAGCGCGGGCACTGCGTAGAGAAATGGCGTCATGGGCCGAGGAAGTTGAGTGGGAAAGAGTTAGGTGGTAAATGTAAGCGCATTTACCAGGTGCCAGGCAGTTTTTTTTACTTAACAACCGCTCGGCTTCCCACCGCCCCCGGCCTTCCGGCAACGATTGGGGCCTAGGCAGACGGCTACTCGCCCGGCCGCGCCTTCCGGAAATCACCCCGCGAGAAGTATTTCTCGATGAGGCAATACAGCATAATGAAGAAGTAGCGGCTGCCCATCTCCTTGATTTTCAGCTTCGACTCGCCATACTTGCGGTTGGTCCACGAGTTGGGCAGCACGGCGTAGCTGTAGCCCCGCACGATGGCCTTGAGCGGCAGCTCGAGCGTGAGGTTGAAGTGCGGCGAGAGGAAGGGCTTGAGGCCCTCCATGGTGTGGCGCCGGTAGAGCTTAAAGGCGTTGGTGCAGTCGTTGTAGCGCAGCCGAAACACCGTCTTTACCAGCGTATTGGCCACGCGATTGAGCATTTTTGTGCACCGGGTAGTCCACCACGCGCCCGCCGCGCCCCCAGCGGCTGCCAAATACGCAGTCGTAGCCTTCGAGCAGCTTGCGGTAAAAGCGCACGAGGTCGGCGGGGTCGTCCGAGAGGTCGGCCATCATCACAGCCACGCAGTCGCCCTGGTAGCGCTCCAGGCCGTAGCGCACGGCGTAGCCGAAGCCGTTGGGACCGGGGTTGGTGTAGTAGCGCAGCGTCGGAATTTCGGCGCTCAGGGCTTGCAGCTGCCCTAGGGTGTCGTCCTTCGAGTTATCGTTGGTAACCACAATTTCGTGCTCAATCTGCTCGGCTACCAGCCTGGCGTAGAGCGCGCGCAGCGTTTCGGCTATGCTCTCGGCCTCGTTGTAGGCCGGAATAACGACGCTCATTTTCATACGGTTAGAAAGCGGCGCGGGGCCTAGGCTAGAATGGGCCGCAGCTGCGCCTCGTGGTCGCGCAGCCAGCGGTACACGTCGGCCACAATCTGCTCGGTCGAGCGGCGGGGCTGCCAGCCCGTCAGGGCCGTTACGCGGGCGTTGTCGGTGAGGTAAAGAGCGATGTCGGCCGGCCGGTTCTCGGCCTGCGCGCTGATGGGCACCGCGTGGCCCGTAATGCGCTGGCAGAGTGCCGTCAGCTCCTGCAGGCTCACGCTGGTGGGGCGTCCGCCGCCCACGTTCAGGGTGTGGCCGCTCACCTGCCCGAGGTGCAGCAGCTGGTAGTGCACGAGGTCAAACAAGTCGTCGACGTGCAGCACGTCGCGCACCTGCTTGCCGGTGCCGCCAAAGCCAAAGTAGCCCAGCGGCTGCTGCCAGAAATGCCGCGCCACCCACAGCACCACCACGCCCTGGTCGACCTTGCCCATCTGCCAGGGCCCGGCCAGAATGCCGCAGCGGTTGATAACCGTGCGCAGGCCGTAAAAGTGGTGGTATTCCTGAATCAGGTATTCCGAGCAGAGCTTGGTGGCGCCGTAGAGCGAGCGGTAGCCTTCGAGCGGAAACCCCTCGGCCAGCCCGGCCGGCGAAACGCCCCCTAGGGTTTGCTCGGCGCTGATTTCAAACCGGGTTTCGGTTTCGTCCAGGCGTATCTGCTCAATCTGGTTGATGGGGTAGATGCGGCTGGTAGACAGAAAGATAAATGCCGCGCCGTGCTGCCGGGCGTAGTTAAGGCAGTTGACGGTGCCCCCCAGGTTGGTGTTAATCAGGTAGTCGGGCGCCGAGGTGAGGCCGGCCAGCACCGAGGGCTCGGCCGAGGCCTCGATGAGCGCCTCCACCGGCGGCAGGGCGTCAAAATCCTCCCGGGTGCGAATGTCGCCGTGCACAAACTCGACGCCCGCCGCCCGCAAGCGCGGCAAATTCAGCTCCGAGCCGCGCCGCTTCAGGTTGTCGAAAGCGATGACGCGGCAGTCGGGATAGTGCTGCCTGAACTGCAGGGCGAGGGCCGAGCCCACGAAGCCGGCCCCGCCGGTAATAAATAAGGACTTCAAACCTAACGTAGTGGTACTAACCTGGCCGGCAAAGATACTTCGGCCGGGCGCCTAGGGGCCCAGGGACGCTACAGCTCGCGCAGCAGCACCTGGTAGAGGGCCAGCATACTGGCAATGTCGGCCTTGTGCACCAGCTCGTCGGGCGTGTGCACGTTTTCTTCGGGCGCGCCCACGAAGCACCAGTCCCAGGCCACGTCGGCGCGCTGCAGCTCGCGGCCATCCGAGCCGCCGTGCTCCTCCACCTCCAGCTGGTGCGGCACGCCCGACGCCTCGGCCAGGCGCCGGATGCGCTCCACGTACGCGCGGCGCGGAATGGCCGAGTCGCGCAGCGAGATGGCGCAGCCCTGCCCCGGCCGCACGCCCTCGCTCGCCCAGGTAATGTCGCAAATCAGCGCCTGCCGCACCCCGTAGTGCTCGTAGATGTAGCGCGCCAGGTAGGGCACCGAGCCGCCACCGTGCTCTTCGCCGCACGAAAACGCCAGGATGCCGTGCTCCAGGGTTTCGGCCAGGCGCAGGGCCACCCATAGCCCCAGGCGGTTGTCGAGGTAGCAGCTCTGCACGGTGGTATCGGTTTCGCGGAAGTCGCAGGCAAACGTGAGGCTGGTGCCCCGCGCCACCTCGCGGCTGAACTCATAGCCTAGGGCTTCGGTTTCGTCTCCGTCCTCGTCCTTGGTTTTTGTCACCGTTAGCGTACACGCTATTTCTCCTCGCGCATCCTTCCCCACCAGCTGGTAGCCGGCCTGGGTTTCGGGCCCGCCAATGGGCACCAGCCCGCGCCCGTAGCGCACCATAAAGCCGATACTGTCGAGGTGGGTAAACACGGCCGTACGCGGCTGGCCAAACACCAGCAACAAGCAGTCTTGCAGGCGGTTTTCGTCGTATACTACCAGGGGCGGCTGCCGCCAGCCCGGCCCGTGCTCGCGCACGTAGTCGAGCACAAACCGCGTGAGGCCCGCCTCCTCGCCCGAGGGGGCCGGAAACGCACATAGTGTCTTCAGTAAATGCATACCCCTAGTGCCGCGCCCGCGGCTTATCGGCCAAAGCTACCGTCGCTGCCGTATTTTCGCCAAGCTGAGGCGGGCCCACCCCGGGCCGGCCGGGGGCCTTTTTTGCTTTGGTTGCTTGTACGTGTCCATTCGTTTCTGGCTGCTGCTGCTCCTGCTGCCGCTGGTTTGGCCGCTGCTGGCTACGCCCAGCAGCCTACTCCGCCGCGCCGCGATACCACCCTTCACCTGCCAGGCGGCAGCGAGGTGCCGGCCATGCCCACCGTGGCTCTCGATACCTTGCAGGTGCTGCCCGGCGCCGTAGACTACAGCGGCTGGCTGCTGCTCGACAAGGACATTCAGCTGGAGTTAGACGGGGCGGTGCAGAACCTCTACAACTGCAAATACGACAAAGCCGAGAAGCAATTTCGCTCGCTGCGCCGCCGCTACCCCAAGCACCCCATGCCCTACTTCCTGCTGGGCCTGAGCACCTGGTGGAAAATTTACCCCACCAACTTCCACGCTACGCAGTACGACCGGCTGTTCTATGCCTACATGGACACGGCCAACACCTACAGCGAGCGCCTCATAAAAAGCCGACCCGCACAACTACGAGGCCTATTTTTTTCTGGCGGCGGCCAATGGCTTCAACGGCCGCCTCAATTCCGAGCGCCACAACTGGGCGCGGGCTACCGTCAACGGCCGGCGCGCGCTCACCTACCTGCAAAAGAGCCGCGAAGCCAACGGTCTGAGTCCCGAATTTTTATTTGGCGAGGCCCTCATCAATTATTACGCCCCTGGATTGCCGACAACTACCCCTGCTGCAAGGCCAGTGCTCTTGTTTTTCCCGAAAGGCAACAAGCAGGAGGGCCTGCGCCAACTGCGCCAAGTAGCTGATAACGCCTTCTACACCAAAATCGAAGCCGAGAATTTTCTCATGAAAATTCTCTACAAACGACGAGCACCAATCCGCCCAGGCCTTTCCCATTGCCCGCCGCCTGGCCCCTGCGCTACCCCGACAACGGCTACTTCGCCCGCTTCTACGGGCTGCTCTGCTTCCAAAAAGGTGATTTTGAGGAGTGTGAGCGCGTCAGCCGCGACATCCTGAACAAGATTAACGTGGGTATGCCCGGCTACGAAGCTACCAGTGGCCGCTACGCCAGCTACTACCTGGGCTACCTCATGCAGTACAAGTACAAGGACATCGCCAAGGCCAAGGACTATTACCAGCGCTGCATCGTGTTTGCCGAAAGCAGCGGCGATACCGAAGTTGGCTACTTCCTCTTTGCCAACAACAGCCTGGCCAAAATAGCCGCCGCCGAGCACGACCTGCCCGCCGCCCGCCGCTACTTCAACGTAGTAGCCGACAGTGTACGCCCTAAATTTACTAATATATATACCAAAAAGTATTTTATCCCAGCCCTTACCGTTAAGTTTATTGGCGCTATTGGCCTGGGCTTAATTTACCAATTTTATTATACTGGTGGCGATACTTTTAATTACTTTTACCAAAGCAAAGCACTTTACCGAGCGTTAACAGAAGACCCAGCTATTGGCCTAAAATTGCTTTTTACTTCTGGCGGCAAATACACATCTGATGTAATTAAGTATGCTTCGCAAATATATTGGTTTAGTTCACCGAATGAATTTTTTATTATAAAATTTACCAGTTTTTTCGGTTTATTTTGCTTTAATACTTACACTATTATTGCTCTCTGCTTTTGCTATTACAAGCTTCAGTGGCATGTGGGCAATGTATATCACATTCGTTCGTATTTCTCCCGCAGCTTACAAACAATTAGCAATTGCCGTCTTTTTTATTCCCTCAGTCTTTTCTGGGGCTCTGGCCTCATGAAGGATTCTTTATGCATCGGAGCCCTAGGCTGGGTTTTTTACGGCTTCTATCACGGTGCTATTCTTAGGCAAAGTGTCGTACGGTCGTTGCTGATAGGAGGCCTTGGCGTATACTTTTTAACTCACCTGAAGATTTATATTCTTCTATCCTTTCTGCCACCGGCCCTGTTTTGGGTGTTTAATGAGTATAACCAAAATATTCGCTCATCTTTGGTTCGCAACTTAGTTCGCCCTTTGTTTATAGTGCTTGGCCTAGGGGCTGCTTACTTAGGAGCTACTAGGCTTACTGCGGGCGATGAGAAGTACGATGTAAATAAGATAGGCGAGCGAACAAAAATTAATGCCGAGTATCTTACCACTCAGGTAAGCAATGGTTCGGCCTATAACATTGGCACTTTTAATGGTTCTCTCAGTTCACTTGTGAAGGTAGCACCACAGGCGGTTATTGTCAGTATTTTTCGCCCTTTTTTATTCGAGGTCCGAAATCCTGTCATGCTCTTATCGGCTTTGGAGGCTACCTTTTTCTTGTATTTAACCGTTACCTTATTATTGCGAACAGGTATAATAAAAAGCTTTCAATTTATCGCTTCACAGCCAATTTTAACTTTTTGCTTTATTTTTTCGATTGTACTAGCTATTGGTGTTGGTACGAATAGTGGTAATTTTGGCACTCTAGTACGCTATAAAATCCCACTCATGCCTTTTTATTTGGGCGCATTATTTATCATGCGTCAACTGCAGCTCACTCAAAAATCAAGGCTCAAACGCAATAGACTTTCGGAAAGAAGCAAGAGGCGCTTAGTTTATAGCTAACAAACCTATGGCTTAACGTTTCCGGAAGAAGTTCACACTCACCCGCTCTGTTACATAGTATAAGGCATAAGCAATAATTACAGTTATAGGCAAAATAATCCAGTAAATTCGACTATAAATAAATAGCTTACCGGTGTAATAAACTATTCCGGCGTAAAAAAGTAAAAGCAACGGGTAGTGATAAAGATAGAGTGAGAAACTAAACTCCCCTACCTTGTGCAAGGCCCGCACCAATAAATTATGACTTCTGACGTGTCCAGCCAATAGTACTGATACTGCTAGCAGGGCTAGTACTCCGGCTACTATGGTAGAAGCCATTGTTAATTTGAGCAAGCTTAGGGCTACCAGCCCAAGTAGTAATATACTTAACCCGGGCAGCGTAAGCCAACGCGGTACCTTCGCTACCCGAGCTAGCCAAGGTGTAGTTACTACTATATCGTAGAGAGCAACACCAGACGCGAAGTAGGCATTGTACGTCAGAGCGAAGAGCCCCAACTCGTTTACTCGCGCACCCCGCCAGTTGAGATATAGCCCTACTATAAATAACACGGCTGATGCTGCGTAATACCAGCGCACCCAACGTAGGGCTAGTGGTACTAGTAAATAAAACAGACCTTCGGGCAGTAATGACCAATACACGACATTATCGCCCAGAAAGTGTTCGCCTAACCGCATAAATCCCAGCGTTCGCACCGCACCGGCTAAGTTGAGGGCCCGTAGTTCGGCCCAAGCTTGCACGAGCGTGGTATTCAGTTCGCGGCCAGCGATAGCAGTCAGCGCTTGCGGTACTTGCGTGGCTAGTAGCGTGAGTACGCCAGCAGCCAGCAGTAGCGAGGTGATAAAAGGTGGGTAAATACGCTCGACGCGATTGAGGTAGAATGCACCGGCTGACCGATGTTTCTTGTGCTGGGCATAGCGAATAAAAAACCCCGACAGCACAAAAAAGAAAATCACCATTTGGTAGCCCGCCGAGCTAAGCAGGTCGAGGCCAAACAGTAGGTAGTCGGCTATGTTCCACGTAGGGCGGGGATGCACTGCCAAATACTGCCTTCCTCCAGCCCAAAAGAATAAACTTGGCGTGAAATACCACCACGTAAAATGCACAAAAGCCCCGCAAGCAATGCAAGATGTCTAGCTGCTGATAGCGTAGAGGGCTGGCAGTAAGTTGGTAGGGAGGAGTAGCTGGTTGGATAGAAGCAATAGGCATAAAGCAAGACTAATACTAGGGTATAAACAATTAGAGCTACATGCGAGTGGCAGCGAGCGTTACGGACGTCAAATAGGTGAAGGCAGTTTTTTCGGAACGCCTAACTAACCCACGCTCACGCTAACGCGATTAATCCAGCGTTTAATCTGGTGGCGGGAGTTGCAGATTTCTCGTTCATGGGCTAATGACTTGCTTGCGGTTTTTCTTGCTTGATTGACGGTCTGGGGCCCCGGCTTAGGCAAGTTGCGCTGCATGTAATCCACGTTGTAAGCTGGACCGGTATCTAGAGACAATCGCCAGCCCGACCGTCCGCTAAGGTAGTTGCCGGGGCTGGTGCACCGCAGTTCAGCCCGCCATACAAGCAGCTGAACGCCTATAGGTCATTTTTTAAGCGCATCCACCGCTCGCTTGCTGGTGCGCCCGTACGGTGGTCAAATCTACCAGCAGTTCCTACTGGCCGCTCTCGTGCAACACCACCAAGACCTTGGCCCGTACACCGCTTTTGTCCACCGCGATAAGCGAGCAAATACGGTGGGCTATGCCTCAAAGCTATTCTAGGGGGTGTAAACAATTAAGGTAGCTTTGAGCGTGAATAAAGACCGCACTCTTCTGACCGACGCGCAATGGGCGCGCCTGGCACCGCTGCTGCCCGGACAAGCTCACTCGCCAGGTGTCACGGCGGCCGATACGCGCCTGTTTATCGAAGCCGTGCTGTGGCGGATGCGGTGCGGCGTATCATGGCGCGACCTGCCCGAACGCTTTGGGGCCTGGTCGACGGTGTTCACGCGGTTCTCCCGCTGGAAAAAGAAAGGCATCTGGGCGAAGGTGTTAGCCGTGTTGCAGGACGAGAGCGGGCTGCACGAGTTGCTGGTCGACTCGACCACCGTGCGGGCGCACCAGCACGCGGCGGGTGCGCTGAAAAAAACGGCCTGCAGGCCCTGGGCCGCTCGCGCGGCGGGCTCAGCAGCAAGCTGCATCTGAGTTGCGATGCGCGAGGCAGGCCCCGGCAACTGGCCTTGACCGGCGGGCAGGCCGGCGACTGTCCCCAGGGCCCGACGCTGCTCGCCCCCGACCTGCGAACCGGGCAGCGGGTGCTGGCCGACCGGGCGTACGACGCGGGCTACGTGCGGACACAAATCACGCGGGCCGGCGCGCAGGCTGTGATTCCCAGCAAGAAAAACCGCAAGCAACCTGTTGACCATGACCGAGAAATATATAAGCACCGCAACCAGATTGAGCGGTGCATCAACCGCCTTAAAAGCTATCGCGGGCTCGCCACGCGCTTCGAGAAAACGGCCTCCGCTTACCTGGCGCTCGTCACGCTAGCGGCTATTCGCATGTGGCTCTAATTGTTTACACCCCCCTAGTTGTTTACACCTCCTAGTAATTCAAAGAATGGGCAGTACCGGGCGCACACTCCCTATTGGTTGGTTAAGCCCTGCTCAATCAGCTTGCGGGGGCTGAAAACCAGCCAACTTTACCGCCGTCCAGAATAGCAGATAGTAGCCCGTGATAAGGGCAGGTACCCACGAGTGCCCCATAAGCGATAAAAGGACGCTCACCCCACCGGCCAGCAAGTAATAACTGACTTTGTAGGCCGGAGCACGGCGGCTAGGCATATGCAGCAAGTCTTTGCTGTCCATATACATTAGCGTACGGTAGAACACGTAATTTAGAAATACTGGCGCCGCGATAAGCATCAATTGCTCGGCACTCAGGAAGATAAATACTGGCGCCAGATAGCGCACGAAAGCCAGATTAACAAAGGTCATCACCTTCAACTCTTTATCTTGCAGAGCATTATGCAAATAAAAGAATACTGCTAGCACCGCATAGAAGGCTAGCCACAAAGGGCTATCGAGCACATGCAAATACCAGCTGATGGTCCCGAAAGCCAGCAGCCGCGCCCCAATCCATACAGCTACCACCGCGTCAGACGGGTTGAAGTCTTGCACGCGCCGCCGGGGCTTATCCTCCTTGCGCACGCTATATACATCGTTGCCCAGATACCCGATTTCGTAGATAGAGATAAACGCCAGGTAAGCCAGCACAAAATGCCCTAGGGCTCCCCGCCAGTCGTAGCCCGTAAAATAAGTGAGCAGCGCCAACGGCACAGCCCAGTCGATAATCAGGTAATACAGGTTGTATTTGAGCTGCTTGACCCGGCTGCCGTAGAAGTAAGTATAGGGAAGCAGAAAACGCAAAAGCATCATATCATTTTATCAGGAATAAGCCTCAATAAAATAAGGGTTTAGGTCTTGCCAGAAGCGTTTAGCCTCGGGGCGGTGTACCACTACGTAGCGGCTGGTAGCCCTAGCCACTAATTGGTGGTCGGTAAAATTATCGGTAGCCACGGCCAGCCGGGGGGCGCTATCTGGGCCAGCAAGAGCGGTCAGCGCGTGATGTTTCTGGCCGCCCAGTTCGTAGCGCAGCCGGCCAGTGCAGCGCCCTTGCGCGTCGTATTCCAATTCCGACGACTTAAATTCTACCCCCAGCGCTTCCGCAATAGCGGCCACAATGGGGTCGAGGCTAGCCGATAGCAATACTACGCGCACATGGGTACCCGCTAGTCCGGCCAGCAGAGCGTGCGTCTGGGCAATGCGGCGCTCGCCCAGAAATTCCTCCCGGAAGCGTTGCCCTAGGCTGTAAAGCTCCGTTTTAGGCAGGCCCGCCAGCAGCCGTAGTGCCGCCGCTTTGGTAGCATCGGTGCCAGTGAGCTTTTGCCACACGGCCAGCCCCAGGTAGGCTGGCGACCACCGCTTAGTGAGCAGTTGCAACACTCGCTGCCGACTGCGCAAGCCTTTTCTTTACCAGCACGTAGCGCAGGTAATCGAAGGTAGTATTGGAATAAAACAAGGTATCGCACACGTCGAAGACGAACACCTCTACGTCAGCGGAAGGGGGCGGTGGCAGCGGGGTAAGCATCAGGAGGCCAGTAGCGTTAGGTACACTTCGCGCAGCTTGCGGTAAGTGGCGTCGGGAGAAAACTTACGCCGCACGTAGGCTCGGCCAGTCTCAGCAAAGCGGGCGCGCTTGGCCGGGTCGGCCGCCAGCTCGAGGATGGCGGCCGTCATGGCTGGCACCGCCCGGTTGGGCACCAGCAGTCCCGAGCGCTCGTGTTCAAACAACTCTCGCGGCCCCCCGCAATCCGAAGCCACCAGCGCCGTGCCGTAAAACAACGCGTCCAAGCAGGTTAACGACAAGGCCTCGGTTTCGAAATTCAGCAGGATGTCGGCCGACTTAATAGCCTGCTCCACATCGCGCACGAAGTCCCCAAACTGCACTACGTCGGCCAAGCCTAACTCGTGCACCCGCACTTCTAGTTGCCGCTTAAAGGTGCGGTTTTTCTCTAATCCCATGTCGCCGCCATGAAAATACAGGCGCAGACGCGAGTCTTGCGCGTAAGCGCTCGCAAAGGCCTCCACGGCGAAGTTCTGGCCTTTACCCTGAATGTAATTGGCCAGGTACAGCAGCCGCAGCTCACCGGTGCGGGCGCGGCCCTCGGGGTGGTCGGGAGCCGGCTTCGGGTGTTGCTCGTGCTCGGGCAGCGGGTCTGCTACTACCAGCACGTTGGGCACCGCTGGAAAGGCCACCCGCACGGCTTGTGATACGCACACCACGCAGTCGGCGTAGCGTGTATCGGCCGCCACCCACAGCCGTCGTAGTGGCCCCGGAAAATTCTGAGGCAGCAGGCGGGCGTGCGTCAGCAGCTTAGGCCCCCCGGCCCACTTAGCCACGATGCCCGCCAAATTAAAAAAATCGTTTAAGTGTATCAGGGCAGCCTTGCGCTGGCGAGCCAATTGCCGCAGCCGCAGTCCATTGGCCAGCAGTGCTGGCACGTAGCGCAATAGGTCGCTGGGGCGCTTGCTGATTTCTATGAAGGGCAGCGTGTGCACCACGTAGCCCTCACTAGCTACCGTGGGCAGCGCCGCGCTGCCGTGGGCAGCACGTATTCAAATTCAAACCGCTGGCCATCCTCAGCACGCAGCGCCCGCGTGGTATTGAGGATAGCTTTGAGCGCGCCCGTCACGGCAATGCAATTATCGACAATCAGAATACGAGCGGTAGTAGGCAACACAGCAGCAGGCATGGCAACGCGCAAAGGTACCGCCAGCACCTGAAGCGCCCGGGTTATTCGGCCAGCACCTGCTCGATTACTTCTGCCCAGCGCTGAAAAATCTTTTTGTGCGTAAAATCCTCCATGCGCGTTTGGGCTAGCCGGCCTAGGCGTGTGCGCTCGGTGGGGTCCGCCAGCAGTTGCTCGATAGTGTCCGTCCACACCTTTTCGTCAGCCCGCAGCGTGGCAGCCTCAGTCAGCATGGGCATCAGCAGGCCATACTCGGCGCGCTCGGCCTGCCGAATGGGCACGGCCGGGGTGGCCGTGGTGGGCGCCAGCATTTCGCGCGGGCCAGTGGGGCAGTCGGTAGTTACTACGGCGGCCCCGCAAATCATGGCTTCGCCCAGCGCCAACGGAAAGCCTTCCCAACCCGACGGAAATACAAATAAATCGGCCGGGCGGATGAATTTAAAGGGATTTTGCTGCAGGCCCAAGAAGTATACGTCGTAGTCGGGCGTCAGCGGCGCCGCTTGCCACACCTCGTACACGCGCAGGCCTAGGGCCCGGGCTTTGCCGGTCAGTTCGTCGCGCAGCTCGCCGTCGCCCACGAATACCAGCTTGGCGGGCCGGCGCTTGAGCAGGTCGGCAAAAATCTCCAGCAGCGGCGCCTGATTTTTCTGGATGGCCAGCCGGGCCGAGGTTACCAGCACCGGCGCCGCGTCGTACACGGCCTGCACATCGGCCGGCAGCGGCTCCTGGGCCTGCTTCCACACCCGCTCCACCTCAAACGAGTTGTGAATAGTAAGCACCTTGCTGGCGTCTACCCCAAAGGCATCGATAATCTCGGGCATAATGTCGCGGCTCACCGTCACGATGCGGTCAGCGCGTTTATATAGTGCGGGCATCATCACTTGCTTGCGCAACCAGCCTAGGGGCCCGCTGATATTACGGTCGTGCACCTTCGAACCCTGTATGAGCAAGATAATTTTTTCCTCGCCTTTGCTGAGCAGGTTCACGTAGTCGGCCCCTTCCAGGTGGCTGATGCACACGTCGGCCTGCGTCTTTTGCTTCAGTGCCCGCAGTCGGCGCACGCGTTTCCAGAAGTTGGAAGCTTTGTCCAGGGTGCTGCCACCGCCAGCTACCTCCATGTTCTCCAGCGGGTTGCCGCTGGGATAAATATTCGGTTCGTCAAGGTTAAATACTGCCTCCGTCACGTCGTACCGCTTCTGCAGCTCTACGCTGTGGTCATGAAACGCCCGCTGCGCCCCCCCTAGGCCCAGGTTGGGAATAACCATGAGCAGCTTTTTCCTGGCTTGCTTCATTATTGAAAATAATCTTAATTAGGTGGTAGCCGGCCCTGGTGGCGCCATTATTACGGAGGGCCTGGCAGTTCCCCGCTCGGTCATGGCCTGCAGGCGAGTTTGCAACTCTTGCGGCGCTACGTAAAAGCCCGCCGAAAACCATTGCCGACTAGCCTCCCCTATCAGGCCGTCGTAGTCGTAGCCCAGCTGCGCGGCCATCAGCATATAATGAAATGGATAGTATTCGCCTGGCGGAAATATTTCCAGCAGGCTTAGGGCGGAGGCCCCGAAACAGCATATTTACCAGCCCCGCGCCGTGGATAGCCACTACGTAACGGGCGCCGGCCAGCGTGCGTATCTGCTCAGGCAGCGTCAGTTCGTCGAAGTCCAGCACTTCGAAGCCAGCTTTGCGGCATAGCTGCTCAATCTCCGTTCCATTCTCAATGTAACGCAGGCGCCTAGGACTGCGGGTAATAAAGATGCGCCGGCCATCTTCGCCAGCCGGGACAAGGTCAGCCGGGCGTGCCAGCTCGCGAATGCGGCCGTAGTAGCTAGCCGTATGGGTCAGAGGTTTACAAAAATACGTTTTGCGGCTGCGCACGTACTGTTGGTCTTGCACTACCCAGGTGCGGTTGCGCAAGTAGGGATGCTGCAGAAAATATTGAAAGTAAGCTCGTTGGTACAAGTTGGCGGCTATCAGAATAGGCACCTGTGGCGATACTCCCAGCTTTTCTTCCAGAAAGAAGAGCTTGGCCAGTACATCGTTATAGAAGTGGTAATAATTTTCTTCGCCCGTGTCGCGCAGCGAAATCAGCTCCTCATATTCTTCTACCGGCTGCTGGTGCATGCGCCGCGCCGCCAACGGCGGCTTGCGCAGATACGCTGCTCGGCTAAAACCCAGCGACGGATAAATCAATTTGCTATTAGTAGTCAGGGCCCAGCCCGAGCGCGGCTCAACCAGGCAAGGCTCATCGTAAACTAGTAGGTACTCGTCCTGCGTCCAAGCCTGCCAAATTTTTATTTGCTGCTGCAGGCGCTCCGTCAGCCTAGGTAAGTCGAGCTGCACGTCAGTAAAAGGTGGGCATCGCGCCGTATCGCAAACTCGTGTTGCTGAAACAACTGCTCCGGAAATAGCAGCTTATCCACCGTCGCGATGCGCAACATATTATAACGCTGGTGCAGGGCGTTGAGCAGTACCCGAGGCATTACTAACTTAAGTAGGCCTTTTAGCATATTTTGATAAATTGTATTACCTAATTAGTAACTATAGGCGCAGGCTTATAACGCTTAAATATTTTTTCGGCTAACTGCATGAAAGGCCATTCTACTAAACGATAGAAAACATAAGACGCCAGTATGGTAACTAACAAACAAAAAATTAGTAAAGCTGCCTTTTGCTCTAATGTCTGCACTGGAAATAATCTTATCCATAAAGCCTCAGCAGTAGTCCCTACTACTGAGTGTAATAGATAAAGAGAATATGATATTTTGCCTAAAAAGTCGAATATAAGCATTTTTTTCTTAAAAAATAAAATTAGCAATATAGTAATTAATGCAAATATTGCTACCAACCAGTTTATTTCCAAATAAATTAACGCAATTATTAGTACTGCAAATACGTAAAATACTGCTTCAGATATCCGATTAGCAAACCTTAACCATAACAAGATACCTAATAGAAAGACACTATTAAATTCAATAAACTTAACTTCATGTAAGTAATTAAAATATTTTAGCAAATTGCACACTAGCGCAAAGAGTACCAACGGTACGATACCTCGCTTTAACCACCCAAAGCTTAATCCTATTAATACATAGAACTGAAATTCAACTGCTAAAGTCCACATAATACCATTGAGCCATCCGACTGAAGTATAAGGTACTATGTACAGAGCATTTGCCACTACTTGAAGAAAAGTTAGGTTAGCCGTATAAATACGCTCGTGCTTCAACACGAAATCAATAAATGACCGTTGCCCTAATGTTATTAATATCATAAAATAAGAAGGCGGCGCTATTCGCATTAGCCGCTTGCCGATAAAAGAAAAAAATCTAGTAATTTGATAATTATTTCGGTCAAGGGAATAAGGAATGATAAAACCAGAAATAATAAAAAATATATCTACTCCAAGGTACCCCCAGGCAAATAATGGTGTAAAATATGAACTTCTTAGGCTAGGCAATAATCCAAAAGTAAAATGCAATAAACAAACGCTGAGTGCTGCGAAACCACGCAACAAATCAAGCGAATATAAATGCGACTTAGGTTTATCTTTCAAAGCTCAAAAAATGACTAACAAAAATTTTAATTTAGCTTTAGCATGCAAATATTAATAAAAAAACTTATAACATCCAATATTTTTATTATCGCTTTTTCCAAGTTGCTAGTAAATCTTACTACTTGCCCTAGATTACAAACCACGTTCACCTAGCCTTTTATAGATAGCCATATTTTTTAGAGCCAATGCTTTACGGAAGCCCAAAAGCGCCGCCGACGCAGCACAGCCGGGTCGGCTAGGGTAGCCTGCCAGAGGTAGCGCAGCGTTTGGATGCGGCGCTGCTTACTTAGGGCCAGCGTGAGCGCGATGAAAGTATAGCGGTCGGCCACAAACTGCCCGGTGCGGCCTGGAAAACGCTGAGCAAATTTCGGGTTCCGGCGCACGAGTTGGCCGAATAGCTCATCGCGCTGCCGCACAGTTTCAGGCGCAATGGTATTGAGGCTACGGCCGCTATGCTCGCGCAGGCAAAAAGGTTTTTGCCGGATAGCGTGTAGCGGTACTGGCTAGCCAGCCGCAGCCACAACTCCCAGTCTTCGGCAGAGGCCAGCCGGCGGTCCTCTACGAAGGGATTAGCTAGTGCCACATCGCGGCGCACAAATACCGTATTGCAAGCTAAGGGGTTGTCGTGCAGCAATAGCTCGTTAGCAGTGGAGGGCCAGTCACATACCTCGGCAATAAGCTGGTTGCGCTCGTCGAGGCGCTCGTAACCGGTGTGCACCACTTCCACGGCACCGTGCTGGTCGAGATAATCTTTCACCATGCGCAGGTGGCTAGGATACATCTCGTCGTCCGAGTCAAAGAAATTCAGGTACTGGCCCTGGGCACGCTGGGCGCCATAGTTACGGGCCGCACCACGCTCCCCATTTTCCTTGCGGAAGTAACGAACGCGCGAGTCAGTAATGGCGGCCACTACCGTGCTGGTGTTGTCGCGGCTGCCGTCATCTACTACCAGCAGCTCAAAATTGGTGAACTCCTGCCGTAGCACCGCTGCGATAGTCGCCCCAATAATATCGGCGCGATTATAGCAGGGCATGACAATAGAAAAGAAAGGAGCTACCGAATTGGCCATAAGGCGCTAAATAAACTGCAAAGTTACGCCAGGGGCTTGCCTAGTAGCAGCCGCGCGTAGTGACGCAATAGCTGTCGGCGCTGCACTTGGTCGCCCCGGCTTAATAAAAAGTTAGCCAGCTTGCTTATGTACAGCACCTTAGTATGCAGCCAACCATATTCGCGGCGAAAAAACACGTCTTCGTTACGCAGTATCATCAGGCCCTGGTTGAGACGCTTTTCCTTCTTTGTACTTTGCGAGAAATGATGTAGCACATGGGCTCCGGGCACGTATTTTATCTCGTAGCCCAGCCGGCGTACAGTGTAGCTCCACTGCAGGTCTTCGGCGTACATAAAAAAATCGTCAGCCAGTTGTCGGCCTGGCATCCGCTCCAGCACCTCCCGCTTCAGGTGGAAATACGTTCCCCATACCCAGTCGGGGTAAAGCGGGCTGGCGTAGTCGAAAAATGTACCCTGTAGCACTTTTCCTTGCGCCCGGCCGGCATCAGCTTCTGCAGGCGCGTTAGCTCCAGCAACTGCAGCTTCACTGATGGAAACCGCCCGCACGAGGGCTGAATGGCGCCGGTTGGGTATTCGAGCCGCGCCGTGGCGAGGCCCACCCTAGGCTCGGCCTGCAGGGCGTGGTAGGTAAACGTCAGCGCATCATTGAGGCAGGCCGCATCGCTGTTGAACAGTAGAATGGTTTCGCCTACTGCGTGGCGAAGCCCTAAATTATTGCCTTTAGCGAAGCCCGAGTTGTCAGGATTGCGCACCAGCTTAATGCTGGGAAAGCGCTCCAGAAATAAGCCAGGGTCACACTCTGTGGAGGCATTGTCTACCACAATTATTTCGTAGCTGACGCCCCGCGTGTGGGCCATGATGGAGGCCACAGCTTCGCTGGTCAGTTGAAACGTATTGTAATTGATAATGATAACTGAAATCTGCACCATCCAGAAATTACTGGTGGGCCACTACTGGGTGGCCGGTTGAGGAAAGAGCTTACCCGGCGAGTACTCGCGTGTAGAGGTGCTCGTGGGCCGCTACAAAAGGCGCTAGGTCGAAACGGCGGCGTATGTCGCGGGCCGCCTCACTATGCTGGCGCAACAGCGTGGGCTGCTCTACGTAGGCTGCTAAGTGCGCCAGTAGGCTCGTTACGCGCGGCACCAGGGCCTCATCCATCTCAATAAGGCGGCCGGCTGGCGCGTGGTCGGCTGGCACTATCACCTCCGGAATGCCGCACAGGTTGCTACCAATAACCGGTACGCCGTGCCGTAGAATTCTAGTATGCACAGTGGCAGCCCCCTCCCGAAAAGCTTGATGGCACTAACTTACGTCGCAGCTTCCATGTAATAGTGCGGATTATCGACGCTGCCTAGCAGGTAAATATCAGGGTACTGAGTACCCAGCTCGGCAGCTATTTCGCGCAGGCAGGGGCCCTCGCCCATGCATAGCCAGGCGAACTGCCGCGCTGGGAAGCGCTGCTTCAGCTGCTGATAAGTGGTCAGCGCCGTGCGCCAGCCTTTCTGCTCGGTGCCGCGCCCCGCCATGCCCAACACAAAAGTATTCGAAGTCAGTCCCAATTCGGCCCGCACGACCGCCCTAGGGGGAAGGCCGGCTGGCTGGCGCTGCATACCATTGTAGATAACCTCCACTGGCACCGTAAGGGCAGCTGCGGGCGCATTCTCTGGTCGGGCCAGCAGGCTCGAAAATTCGGCCTCATGGTCAGACGCCAGGATGCGCTGGCCCAGCGCCCGCAGCTGGGTGGTGTCTTCGGCAGCGTTGCCGTGCAAAAAGATATCGGCTGTGTAACACGATACGGCCACAATAGCCCGCGCCAAATTGGCAAAAGGAATAAATGAGTCGTCACCCACCTTTCGCAGCATTGAGTAGCCATTGTGATCAGTTATCACCACGGGCGTTTTCAGCCGGCGGGCTAGCTTGGTGAGCCGGGCCGTGCGGGTCATAATCTCGTGGCCGTGTACTAAGTCGATATGGTAGCGCCGAATGGCATAAGCCATGACATAGGTCTTCAGCCATTCATGCAGACCTTGGATACCCACTCTGTTCAGCAAACCGTTCAGCTTCCAGCCTAACCAGTTGAGGCGCGGAAAGCTGGTCATGTCGAGCAGTTTCACCCTAGGGCTCAAGTAGAGTTGCATCATACCCTCGTCCACCAGTTGCTCACCCTGGTTAAAGAAATATACCTGGTGCCCTCGCTCGGCCAGCGCTGAGGCTAGCGTGAGCGCTACCACATGCGAGCCAGCTTTTTCGAGGCACAGGGCAGTGAGCAGAATATTCATAGGCGGGCGGCGGGAGTGGCCAACACGCGGGCATACAGTCTTTC
>JAHRBK010000011.1:3154918-3159918 GCA_022606695.1 Vaccinium macrocarpon | reverse complement strand
TTTATAAATAGATAGAACCATCATAGGAATACTCCTTTTTTAAGTTTTAGGAGTAGTGTGAGTACTCCTGCTTGTTTCGAACAATAATGAGTTCGCAATAAATATAACTAAAAATGGCAGTATCGTCAAGTCGACGATCTAGCCAGAATCTTTTCCATGTATTCGAATTCTTTCTATTCTATTCTATCTATTATATTCTATTTATTTCGAATATTTTTTCTATTTCTTTCTATACGGAAATTCGCAGATAGATTATCGATCTGACGCAGTGGAATGAATAGGCACTGTCTATTTTTCCTCCTTTCTTATAAGTGGAATCGTTTTCTATACGATATATATTAACTCGATTATCTCAGTCATTTTTGATGACTTTTTTTTTTGTTCGATTCGCTGCCATTCCAGTCGAATAAGTGAAATAGATCAACCTTTATCTATTTCACTTATTTTCATTTTAATATTCATCGTCCCACCGTATTTCATTTGTATAACAGGTACGTGCCCAATCGATAAAGTGTTTGAACATTTTCAGAAACAAAAGCATTCTTATAATATGACCAACGAACCAACCAGCAAAACTACTTCTTACAAATAGTAGCTTGTTCGACTTGTCTTTAAGATAGCTGTTGACTAATGGGAGGATCATTGAATCTGGTGGAATGTACGGGTTGTATAATTGACAAAGAAAGTTATCATAAATTCCAATTGAAGGAAGAAGAGGCGCTTTGCCACTATCGTTGCGTTTTCTTTAGGGATACAAAACCGCCAGTTGCGCAAAGTTGTTAGACTGGTCCATAAGAGCTGAACCAAGAAAAATGCCAGAAAGAACAAGAACATTTTATGCGATGAGATTGAACCAATCCTTCATAGAGCGGCCTATGATAGACCGATGTGAACATCACGAATTGTCCTGTAACAAAACCAGCCATTGCTGCTACCCGTCTCCGGTTGTCTTCTGTCAAGAAACTGGGGCCAACGAAGAGATAGCAGTGCAGAGCTATGGTGGGTATGGTCATAAATCCACAAAAAGAGTCCTGCCCAATGACTGAATTGAGTATTTTGTCGAGTATCTTACGTAAAAAGGATGACCCTAAGACTGCCATTTTTCCCACGAATAAGACGAATAGGAATAGGAATAGAGCTAGTATTAGCTCTATTCCGCGTGCAATCATTGCATCGGAATTGTGGATTTTGTTCAATAGGTTAAGGAATTGCACGAACAATGCTTGCATTTTCATCGCCAATCGCCTTAGAAAAATAAGGAAATAGATCTGGGCAAGCATGATAACCAGCTCGCTTTCTTTCTTTCGTAGCAAAAATACAGAACATATCAGAATGATTATTACGAGACCAAAAAATGAGTAGCACGACTAGAATTTGCTTTCGATCATAGGAATCCTCCCTTTTTTAAGTTTTAGGAGTAGTGTGAGTACTCCTGCTTGTTTCGAACAATAATGAGTTCGCAATAAATATAACCAAAAATGGCAGTATGGTCAAGTCCACGATCTAGCCAGAATCTTTTTTCCATGTATTCGAATTTTCTATTCTATTCTATCTATTATATTCTATTTATTTCGAATATTTTTTCTATTTTTTCTATACGGAAATTCGCAGATAGATTATCGATCTGACGCAGTGGAATGAATAGGCACTGTCTATTTTTCCTCCTTTCTTATAAGTGGAATCGTTTTCTATACGATATATATTAACTCGATTATCTCAGTCATTTTTTTTGATGACTTTTTTGTTCGATTCGCTGCCATTCCAGTCGAATAAGTGAATAGAGAATAAGTGAAATAGATAAAGGTTGATCTATTTCACTTATTTTCATTTTCATCTTCGTCATCCGATTCAAAAAAGTTCTTTCTTACCCAAATGATTATGATCAATATGAATTCCAACAACTTCATGAAGAAAATCATGAAGAAAATGTGCCCGACTAACCAACCAACCAAACTACTTCTTACAAATAAGATCTTCTTTTCGTTGTCGTTGTTATAGCGAGAGAGACAAAAGTTGACTAATCCGGGGATCATTGAATCAGGTTCAAGGTACGGGTTGCATAATTGCACAAAGAAATTCATAATAAATTCCAATTGAAGGCGGAGCACGTACTTTCTTTTAGTGATAAGATCGTGAGGATCCAAAAGCGCCTGTTGCGCAAAAGTTTTTCGACTAGTCCAGAAGAGTTGAACGAAGAATGAGCCTAGAAATAGCATAATGATGCTATGAGGTTGAACCAATCCTTCATGGAGCGGCCTATTGTAGATCGATGTGAACATCACGAACTGTCCTGTAACAAAACCAGTCATTGCTGCTACCCGTCTCTGGTTGTCTTTTATGAAGAACTGTTTGTCTTTTATGAAGAAACTGGCTACAACGAAGAAATAGCCGAGACCTACGGTGGCTGTGGTCATAAATCCACAAAAGAGTCCACCTCCAATCACTGAATTCAGTATTTTGTTCACTAGCAAGAGTAAAAATTCTTTCATTTTCATAGGGTCTCCTTTTTTTTAAGTTTTAGGAGTAGTGTGAGTACTCCTGCTTGTTTCGAACAATAATGAGTTCGCAATAAATATAACCAAAAAATGGCAGTATGGTCAAGTCCACGATCTAGCCAGAATCTTTTTTCCATGTATTCGAATTCTTTCTATTCTATCTATTATATTCTATTTATTTCGAATATTTTTTCTATTTCTTTCTATACGGAAATTCGCAGATAGATTATCGATCTGACGCAGTGGAATGAATAGCCACTGTCTATTTTTCCTCCTTTCTTATAAGTGGAATCGTTTTCTATACGATATATATTAACTCGATTATCTCAGTCATTTTTTTTGATGACTTTTTTTTGTTCGATTCGCTGCCATTCCAGTCGAATAAGTGAAATAGATCAACCTTTATCTATTTCACTTATTTTCATTTTAATATTCATCGTCCCACCGTATTTCATTTGTATAACAGGTACGTGCCCAATCGATAAAGTGTTTGAACATTTTCAGAAACAAAAGCATTCTTATAATATGACCAATGAACCAACCAGCAAAACTACTTCTTACAAATAGTAGCTTGTCTGACTTGTCTTTAAGATAGCTGTTGACTAATGGGAGGATCATTGAATCCGGTGGAATGTACGGGTTGTATAATTGGACAAAGAAAGTTATCATAAATTCCAATTGAAGGAAGAAGAGGCGCCTTGCCACTATCGTTGCGTTTTCTTTAGGATACAAAACCGCCAGTTGCGCAAAGTTGTTAGACTGGTCCATAAGAGCTGAACCAAGAAAAATGCCAGAAAGAACAAGAACATTTTATGCGATGAGATTGAACCAATCCTTCATAGAGCGGCCTATGATAGACCGATATGAACATCACGAATTGTCCTGTAACAAAACCAGCCATTGCTGCTACCCGTCTCCGGTTGTCTTCTGTCAAGAAACTGGGGCCAACGAAGAGATAGCAGTGCAGAGCTATGGTGGGTATGGTCATAAATCCACAAAAGAGTCCTGCCCAATGACTGAATTGAGTATTTTGTCGAGTATCTTACGTAAAAAGGATGACCCTAAGACTGCCATTTTTCCCACGAATAAGACGAATAGGAATAGGAATAGAGCTAGTAATAGCTCTATTCCGCGTGCAATCATTGCATCGGAATTGTGGATTTTGTTCAATAGGTTAAGGAATTGCACGAACAATGCTTGCATTTTCATCGCCAATCGCCTTAGAAAAATAAGGAAATAGATCTGGGCAAGCATGATAACCAGCTCGCTTTCTTTCTTTCGTAGCAAAAATACAGAACATATCAGAATGATTATTACGAGACCAAAAATGAGTAGCACGACTAGGAATTTGCTTTCGATCATAGGAATCCTCCTTTTTTTAAGTTTTAGGAGTAGTGTGAGTACTCCTGCTTGTTTCGAACAATAATGAGTTCGCAATAAATATAACCAAAAAATGGCAGTATCGTCAAGTCCACGATCTAGCCAGAATCTTTTTTTCCATGTATTCGAATTCTTTCTATTCTATTCTATCTATTATATTCTATTTATTTCGAATATTTTTTCTATTTCTTTCTATACGGAAATTCGCAGATAGATTATCGATCTGACGCAGTGGAATGAATAGGCACTGTCTATTTTTCCTTCTTTCTTATAAGTGGAATCGTTTTCTATACGATATATATTAACTCGATTATCTCAGTCATTTTTTTTGATGACTTTTTTTTTGTTCGATTCGCTGCTATTCCAGTCGAATAAGTGAAATAGATCAACCTTTTATCTATTTCACTTATTTATTATCTATTTATTTATTATCTATTTCACTTATTTATTTATTATCTATTTATTTATTATCTATTTCACTTATTTAATTTAATTTCACTTATTTATTATCTATTTATTTATTAATTTATTATCTATTTCACTTATTTAATTTAATTTCACTTAAGATTCAAAAAGTTCTTTCTTACCCAAATGATGATCAATATGAATTCCAACAACTTCATCAATAAAAAAAACTTCATCAATAAAATCATGAAGAAAATCATGAAGAAAATTTGCCCAACTAACCAACCAGCCAAACTACGGGGCACTTTTTGATCAAAAACTTAAGAAAGAAAGGTAGAAGGACTTTTATGTATATTTTTGAAGTGAAAAATCTTATAAAAACATATAATTTACGCATTAATTAATATTAATTGAATATACCTTCCTTTTAATATTTGCCAAATCTTTTTAGTGATTCGAATCTTTTAGGATTCGAACTTGTTTTATTATTTTTATTCCATTTATTTCTGCAGTCATTTTTGTTTCGCTTTTTGTAATTATTTCTATGTGATTTCTGATTGGGCTTGTTCTATCATTCATATTTTTTTTCTATCGGAGATTCAATAATTATCTCATGGAGGTTTATAGAATCGTTTTCTTTTTAGTTTCACTTGATTTATATCTTTCTATCAATTTATCTCTAAATAATAAATCTATCAATCTATCTCTAAATAATAAATC
>JAHRBK010000011.1:3117418-3132418 GCA_022606695.1 Vaccinium macrocarpon | reverse complement strand
ACATAACATAAGGAATCTCAGGATCTATGTGCTCAGTCTCCTTGTCAATACTATCATCATAAAGAAATCTCTGGGATCCTGGAGGATGTTCACAAATAACCTAATGAAAGAAAGACAGGAGTTTGTCGCCGAGGATTTGACTAAATAGAATCGTCCAGTTCCTATAGAAGAATCTATCACTAAAATACCCGTATGAGGGGTATAAGGCTAAGCGGAGCGAAAAAGGTTTTGGTTTTTCAAGAAATGGTAAATCAAAACGATTAGCCCGACACAAGGTTTTTGAATAAATGATTGTCTCCTAATGAGCAAGGGATATCTGCCTTTGTACTAAAGAGGATGTATTGAACTCATACTTCACATAATTCATTAGCGGCTTTCTATGAATGTCAACTAAGTATCGTAAGTAACTTGCTACCAATTGTTCCAGCATTTGAAAAACAGAATCATTGTTTGAGAAATGATCAATATGAGTCAGACTCAATAAAAGTGAATCAATCCTTTTTTCTGTCGTGAGGGTGGAGAACTCTATCAAGAAGTCTATGCCGTCAGTTTCAATGAATTGACTGTCCGGGAGCCAGGATCCTATTTTATTATCAATCAAATCTTCGTCCACATTCATGTCTTTTCCTTTTGTTAGCAATGAATAGATCTCTTTACTTGCATGACTTAGATGTCTTGTATTTCTCGAAAAAATGACTCCCTTGATGCGATTTGGTATGGCACTTATAAAATCGCTGATATCGATGAGAAGATTATTCAGAAGCATATTCCAATATTTCTTATGCAAACTTATTGATTTGAAACCATCAGCGGACCTTCATCACCACTCAATAGCATGTCGACACCAAACTCACATATTTCATCTAATAGATCTAGAACAATTACAAAGAAACCAATCAAATAGAGATTTTTTCTTTCGACCATATTTCAATTGTTAATAATTGTTAATATTAGTTAATATTAGTTAATATTAATAGGATAAATAAGGAACAATACTACAAAAAGTATTCCACCGAAATATCAATTGTTTGTTGAACCTTGTGAATTGCATGAAAGTAGGATACTCCGAATTCGGGCGTCAAAGAGTTTTGTAAAACTTTCTTGGTAAAAGAACGTAAATGAAAGATCCCACTAAATTGAATTCGATCCATGACTCTGACACATAATGACAATTTTTGATCTCGTTCAATATCTCTCTCAATTCGAAAATCCAGAATGTTTATTTTAATTGATGTCTTTTTAGCATTTCTACCTCCCACCAAAAAAATACTAAAAAAATACAAATAAAATAAAAACCAATGTTATGTTAATTAGGTTGATTTAGACTACAAATTTCATTTTAATTGGAATTTAGTTATTGACCATGTATGAGGATCTCCACTAAGCATCCATGGCTGAATGGTTAAAGCGCCCAACTCATAATTGGAGAGTTCGTAGGTTCAATTCCTACTGGATGCATACTAATGGGACCCTCTACTATGTCTATTGAAATCGGCTCTGTATCCTATTGGTATTTTATTCAAAATATTGCAATGAATATTGCTGACTTACTTGATCTGTATTACTTATAGTTTTCTTGTTTTGTAGACAAGGCGGATTCCAAATGGTCAAGTCATTCAATACTACGCACATTCTTCTTTATCCATTCTCAACTTAGTGGAATTCTCCAGTGCATGATCCACCCTAGATCTCCCCTGTATATCTACAACATAATTTGCAAAAGGTATAGAAATTCAAAATAAATACAAAACACAAAAATGTAAATACAAGACTACTAGAGTCGTAATACAAAAGGGGTAATAAAGTAAAGGAGCAATGCGCTCTTCTAAGTTCTATAGAACAAGAGGTTATTGCTCCCTGACTTCATTACTTTGTCTTTCATTTTCACGATTATTAATTATTTGCAGCATCCAAGATATATCTTACTATTTATTTTATCAAAAATTATTAGTATATTCTTTTTTTAATAATACAAAGACGTCGAGTTCTCAAGTGCATGATCCACCATCAATATTATTCAATATTATTGAATAATATTGATTCTATATAATAGCTATATAGAAATAAATAGAATATAATAGACAGAATCTAGAACCTGTGGAAGCCTATTATTCTATGTAAATTCAAATAAAAAAATAGTAAAGGAGCAATGTACCATGGATGGAATCAAATATGCAGTATTTACAAACAAAAGTATTCAGTTATTCGAGAAAAATCAATATACTTTTAATGTCGAATCAGGATTAACTAGGACAGAAATAAAACAGTGGGTCGAACTCTTCTTTGGTGTCAAAGTAATAGCTATGAATAGTCATCGACTTCCGGGAAAGGGTAAAAGAACAGGACGCATTATGGAGCATATAATGCATTATAGACGTATGATCATTACCCTTCAACCGGGTTATTCTATTCTACCTCTTAGAAAGAGAAATCTAAATACTTAATAGAGCATGGTGATACATTTATACAAAACTTCTAACACGAGCACACGCAATAGAACGGCTCGACGAAATAATTTGACCTATGGACAGCATCGTTGTAGTAAAGGTCGTAATGCTAGAGGAATCATTACCGCAGGGCATAGAGGGGGAGGTCATAAGCGTCTCTACCGTAAAATCGATTTTCGGCGGAATCAAAAAAACATATATGGTAAAATCATAACCAAAGAATATGACCCGAATCGAAATGCATCTATTTGTCTCATACACTATGGGGATGGTGAGAAGAGATATATTTTACATGCCAAAGGGACTGAAATTGGAAATACCATAGTTTCTGGTACAGGAGTTCCTATAAAAATAGGAAATGCTCTACCTTTGACCGATATGCCCTTAGGCACGTCCATACATAACATAGAAATCACGCTTGGAAAGGGTGGACAATTGGTTAGAGCAGCAGGTACTCTAGCGAAACTAATTGCAAAAGAGGGGAAATCTGCCACGTTAAAATTACCTTCTGGAGAAGTCCGTTTGATATCTCAAAACTGCTCAGCAACGGTCGGACAAGTAGGGAATCTTGGGATGAACCAGAAAAGTTTAGGTAGAGCTGGATCGAAACGTTGGCTAGGTAAACGTCCTGTAGTAAGAGGAGTGGTTATGAACCCTGTAGACCATCCCCATGGGGGAGGTACCGGGAAGGCCTCAATAGGTAGAAACAAACCCACAACTCCTTGGGGTTATCCTGCACTTGGAAGACGAAGTAGAAAAAAGAATAAATATAGTAATAATTTGATTCTTCGTCGCCGTCGTAAATAGGAGAGAAATTCCATTTCTCTCTTTGTCTTTAAAAAAGAAAAAAGGAGGAAGCTGTGACACGATCAAAAAAAAAAAATCCTTTTGTAGCTATTCATTTATTAAGAAAAATTGATAAGCTTAAAACAAAAGAAGAAAAAGAAATAATAAAAACTTGGTCCCGAGCATCTACCATTATACCCGCAATGATCGGCCATACTATTGCTATCCATAATGGAAAAGAACATTTACCCATTTATATAACAGATGGTATGGTAGGTCACAAATTGGGAGAATTTGCACCTACTTCAAATTTCCAAAAACATTCAACAGTCGATAAGCGATCTCGTCGTTAATACAAAATATAGATACTTATCATTCATTAATAGGAGACGACCTTTATGCTAAAGAAAAGAAAACCAAAAGAAGTACAGGCTTTAGGACATATATCGATGTCCGCTCATAAAGCGCGAAGAGTAATTGATCAAATTCGCGGACGTTCTTACGAAGAAACACTTATGATACTAGACGTCATGCCTTATCAAGCATCTTGTGCGATTTTAAAAATCGTTTTTTATGCCGGAGCAAATGCTAGTTACACTATGGGTTCGAATAAAACCAATTTAATAATTAGTAAAGCCGAAGTCAACGAGGGTACTGCCGTGAAGAAATTTAAACCTCGAGCTAGAGGACGTAGTTATCCGATAAAAAGACCTACTTGTCATATAAGTATTGTAGTGAAAGATATATCTTTAGATGAATATATAGAGACTATCACACGGTTAAAAAAACCTAGATGGAAAAATAAGGATACAAATAGGATATATCATAATATGCATAGTAGTGGAGGAGTATGGGACAAAAAATAAATCCGCTTGGTTTCAGACTGGGTACAACGCAAGATCATTATTCCCTTTGGTTTGCACAACCAAAAAACTATTCCGAAGGTCTAGAAGAAGATCAAAAAATACGAGATTCTATTAAAAATTATGTACAAAAAAATAGACAAAAAGAATGTACAAAAAAAAATAGACAAAAAAATGTACAAAAAATATAGAAGAATCGACTCTGACCTATCGGGAATTGCACGTATAGAGATTCAAAAAAAATCGAGCGAATCAAGGTCCAAATCTATCTGGCATTCCCAATAGTATTAAAAAAAAGAAAGTTCAATGGCAGCATTTCTACAAAAAGAATTGGATTGTGTAAATAGAAAACTCACCGTTGCTACTACAAGAATTGAAGAACCTTATGGAAACCCTATTATTCTTGCACAATATATAGCCGGACAATTAAAAGAAAGAGTTCCGTTTCGAAAAGCAATGAGAGAGGCTGTTGAAAAAAAAAAAAAAAGCAAAGATAAAAGGAATTCGAGTACAAATTGCAGGGCGGCTCGGTGGAAAAGACATTGCACGTGTTGAGTGGATCAGAAAGGGTCGGGTTCCCCTACAAACCATTCGAGCTAAAATTGATTATTGTTCCTATCCAGTTCGAACTATCTATGGGGTATTAGGTATCAAAATTTGGATATTTCGAGACAAGAAATAAGAAACCTTTCCCTTGAAATAAAAAATATTATCAAAAATGAATTTTCGTAGACATTTATCCCCGATTGAATCGGGGGATCAAATTTCTTATACAAAGATGATTCTTATTCTTCAATTTATTAGTCAACAAGTAAAAATATTATTTATTTAGACGAGCATTGACCTTAAAACAACAACGATTAATTACTATCTCGAAGAGAACCAAAACAATCGGGACCTATCGTATTGATGGATTATAGATTATCATCTTATATTCGTTATAAACAATGGTAAATAATAAGCGCTTGACAACTCATCATTTTTCTTCTTTTTTTGAATTTCAAATTTGATTGTCTTACTTCTGTCTAATTTGAAATTATGTCAAATTTTGGAATCCAAAATTTGGCGGGATTCAATACTCTCAAATACAAAGGGGAAAGTGATCTATGATCGATTTCGTAACAACTAAATAAGAATTATTAGTTAGTTGTACCTCCCCAAATCTTTTGCGAAATTATCCCTTTCTTTTCGAAAGAAATTAGGTTGAAGTAAGCAAATAGCAACTATGTCCCGGTTACAGGAATCTATCCATTGCATATGGAGATATGCCTTCAAGAAAGAGAGATCGTTAAGAAAGAGAGATCATTGAAAGGATCTCGAAGACCCAGGAAAGAACGAAAGACAGAATCTTTCCGAAAATGGATTCCTAAGTGCATAACCGCATGGATAAGCTGACACTAACCCGTCAATTTGAGATAAAAAATGCGAGATTTTCCTTGGACAGTTTAAACAATACAATGGAAATAACATCATTTATTTTATTATTTTTGAATTCGATTGGATAGGAGATCGAACTCTAATTTTTAGCCCCGGAGCTGATTAAAATCACACTTAAGATTCGAAAGAACGTTCTGGTTATAGCAAAAACGGCGGTCATTCTTACTCTTTATTTTCAAAATCGAAAATCTTATTATTTAAATATATTTCTACTTCCGTCGATTTTCGGCTCCTCGTTCTTGTTCTCATTCCCGGCTCCTACGATCAACCACTCGGACTTTTTGCTAAATTCGATTAAGAACTTAGGGTTGACTGGGAAAGTTTCTACCTCCGTAGAGAACAAAGATATCAACATATTGTACAATTTATTAAGTACAGATCTTGTAGCCTTTGTGAAACATGCAAATTTTCAACGTAGGGATTTTGACAAGATGTACATAGAATTCGGCTTTTTGACTTGCAAGCACTATTGGGACAACGAAAAAGGATGGGATTTTTTATCAATTCCGATTGAGAATTGAAACTTATCTTTCAAGGCTTATTATTTCCCGAAAACAGCCGATATTCATTCTCTTGTGTATTTTGCGAACACGGATTTCGATCTCCAAAACCATCTGAAAAATCGTGTGAAAAGAGAAGATTTTAAAGAATCGATAGAGATTCTAAGAGAGATCTACCTAAAGCTAAAGATAGGCATAGATACCTACTTACAATTTGACTCTATGCTAAGGAAAGGGTTTAAATTCGGAGGCATAGATACCTACTTCCACTTTGACTCTATGCTCTAAGCTAAGGAAAGGGAAAGGGTTTCAATTCGATTGATTATTGTTCCTATTCAGTTCGAACAATAATCAATTCGATTTTTTTATAGACAAAAAATAAGAAACCTTTCCCTCTCTCTTCTTTTTATTTGAGTAACGGAACAAAAAATCAAAAGAAAGTCGTTCATTTTTTCTCTTCAATTAAAACAAACAAATAATAATTCTATAGGGTTAAATAAAAATTCAATTGACCATTTGAGAGAATTGCTATGCTTAGTGTGTGACTCGTTGGTTTTTTTTTAGCTTAGGATTCAAAGAAGAAAACTATTGCCCATAGTATCAACTATTAACTATAGAATTAATAACCAACTCATCACTTCGCATTATCTGGATCCAAAAAACCAGTCAAGATAGTATCTATTGATCCTATCATTGTAGCAGTGGAAATGTGTTTTGCCTAAACAAAAGAAAAACGAATTGGATTCTAAGTTGTGAAGCAAAATATAGAAAAAAGATGTGGATAGGGGGGGGGGAGAGAAAGAGAGAAAAAGAATATCAATGATATACAATTCCAATATGTAAGGTCTATGAGTCATCTCATAAAAGGCAATGTAATAAAGCATCAAGACTTATTCATCCAGAATGAAATGGATCTGTTCATGGAATCAAACAAAAAAATCAAGAGACTCGAGCCAATAAAGACTGAGAAGATTGACTCAAGAACAAATTTCATTAAGAGCTCCATTGTCGAATGCAGACCTAACCATTAAACAAGAAGTGATGGGAACGATGGAATCCGTGAATCCAGAAATTCTATCGAAAACAAATCCTAATGATTCATTGGTTGGGATGGCGGAAGTAACCGAGAATAAATTCATCTATTCTGAGAAGTCATGAGCTAACCCTACAAATGAAATAGATATAGAGCAAATATTCGCCCGCGAAAACTTTATTCCCTTGGATTACTAAATTTTAGACAATCCTATACAAGAAAAGGAAAAAAGGGGTTATGTTGTAAAAAAATTTATTATCTATAAATTTCTATAAATAGAAATAGATATACATCGAAATATATGGTGAATATATTTCGAAATCAAAAATATCCAAACAAGTTATACAAAGATTCGATGAAATCTCAAAGAATCCACCGATTTAATCTATTGATTGAATCGAATATTCGTTAAACATGTATATCTTAATTTAAATGAAAGATTTTTCATCCTTTTATTCGCGAGGAGCTGGATGAGAAGAAACTCTCACGTCCGGTTCTGTAGTAGAGATGGAATTAAGAAATAACCATCAACTATAACCCCAAAAGAACCAGATTCCGTAAACAACATAGAGGAAGAATGAAGGGAATATCTTATCGAGGGAATCGTATATGTTTTGGTAAATATGCTCTTCAAGCACTTGAACCCGCTTGGATCACATCTAGACAAATAGAAGCAGGCCGACGTGCAATGACACGAAATGTACGTCGTGGTGGAAAAATATGGGTACGTATATTTCCCGACAAACCAGTTACAATAAGAACCACAGAAACACGTATGGGTTCGGGTAAAGGATCTCCTGAATATTGGGTAGCTGTTGTTAAACCAGGTCGAATACTTTATGAAATGGGCGGAGTCGCAGAAAATATAGCTAGAAAAGCTATTTTAATAGCAGCATCCAAAATGCCTATACGAACTCAATTTATTCTATTATTTCAGGATAAGAACGGCAAACCAAAGCAATAGGGCTTGGGAATGACAAAATCACGGGTTTCTTTTTTTGAACAAAGAATATTTCTTTTTTTTTCTTCACTCTTTGCATTGAAAGAACAGATAAAAAAAATGATTCAACCCCAGACCCATTTGAATGTAGCGGATAACAGTGGGGCTCGAGAATTAATGTGTATTCGAATCATAGGAGCTAGCAATCGTCGATATGCTCATATTGGTGACGTTATTGTTGCTGTGATTAAAGAAGCAGTACCAAACCTAGAAAATAAAGAAGCAAGATCAAAAAAGCCCCTACAAAGATCAGAAGTAGTTAGAGCTGTAATTGTGCGTACCCGTAAAGAACTTAAACGTAGCAACGGTATGATAATACGATATGATGATAATGCTGCAGTTATTATTGATCAAGGAGGCAATCCAAAAGGAACTCGCGTTTTTGGTGCGATCGCCCTGGAATTGAGACAGTTAAATTTTACTAAAATAGTTTCATTGGCTCCCGAGGTATTATAATATACTATATGATGAGATCATGATATAGTTGTAGTAGGGAATTGGAAAGAAATAGATTAACATTAATTAGTAGATTGTGTCTCACGCATATACCTTTAAGAATTCCCATCACAAACTAAAAAAAGTAAAAATGAGGAAAACATGTTAATTATATCAAAATTGGGAAGGACCAAATAATTTTAATCCATCATGACTAGAGACACTATTGCTGAAATAATAACGTCTATACGAAATGCTGACATGAATAGAAAAAGAATAGTTCGAGTAGCATCTACTAATATTAGCGAAACCATTGCGAAAATCCTTTTACGAGAAGGTTTTATCGAAAACGTGAGGAAACATCAAGAAAGCAACCAATCTTTTTTGGTTTTAACCCTGCGATATAGAAGAAATAGGGAAAGTAGAAACTTTTTAAATTTAAAACGGATCAGTCGACCTGGTCTACGAATCTATTCTAACCATCAACAAATTCCTAGAATTTTAGGTGGAATAGGCATTGTAATTCTTTCGACTTCTCAAGGTATAATGACAGATCGAGAGGCTCGACTAAAAGGAATTGGGGGGGAAATTCTATGTTATATATGGTAATACTTTTATATCCGAAATTTATTCGAAACTTTTTTTTTCAAAAAAAAAAAAAAAGAAGAAGAGAGATAAATCAATTTTTGAATTACAGGAGGATTTTTCAAAAAAATGAGTAAAAAAGAACAAAAAAGAATTTATGAAGGTTTAATTACCGATTCATTTCCCGATGGTAGGTTCCGGGTTCTTTTAGATAACGACGATAAAGTAGATAACCATAATACAGATATTATTCTAGGTTACATTTCAGGAAATACGACGTCGTTTTGATACGGATATTCCCGGAGATAGAGTCCAAATTGAAGTAAGTCAATATGATCCCACACGAGGACGTATAATTTATCGACTCCCCGTTAAGAAGCCTTCGAAGAAGTCTTCGGAGAATCTCAACAAGGCTTCAGAGAAGCCCGACAAGGCTTCAGAGAATCCCAACAAGGCTTCAGAGAAGCCCGACAAGGCTTCGGAGAATCCTAACAAGGCTTCGGAGAATTAGGCGATTTTTCAAGCCTAACATTTCTTTGGTAGGAATACAATTCAAGATTCAAAATTTCACTAAACTTTTTTTCTTCCAAGAAGTAGATTCAAAATTACGGTAAGGAATGGCAAATATGAAAATAAGAGCTTCTGTTCGTAAAATTTGTGAAAAATGCCGCCTAATTCGTAGGCGGGGGCGAATTAGACTAATTTGTTCCAACCCCAGGCATAAACAAAGACAGGGATAATCTAAAAGAGACTCTCTAAAAGACCCAATTCAATGTACAAATAAAAAGGGGATCCAGTTTGACAGGAAATGGATATATCCATATATAACTTAATATTTATGAGATGATAAAATATGCCAAAAACTATACGTAGAATTGATTTCCGTACGTATCGACGTATTAGTTCACGTAAGAATACACGTAAAGTACCAAAAGGAACTATTCATATTCAAGCAAGTTTCCATAATACCATTGTGACTGTTACAGATAGAAAAGGTCAAGTGGTTTCTTGGTCCTCTGCCGGTACTTGTGGATTTAGGGGTAGAAGAAGAGCGACCCCTTTTGCTGCGCAAACCGCAGTAGGAAATGCTATTCGTAGAGTAGTGGATCATCAAGGTCTGAAACGCGCAAAAGTCATGATAAAAGGGCCCGGTCGCGGAAGAGACGCAGCATTACGAACTATTTTAAAAAGCGGTATACGATTAACCTATATACGGGATGTAACCCCTATGCCACATAATGGCTGTCGACCTCCTAAAAAAAAAGACGTGTGTAAAATAAAATTGCAGAAATTTCAACAAAAAGAAACGTTTCAATAATCCAATTAAAGAAGAGAAAAAAACAATTCAATAAACTAATCAACTACTATTACTATGAGTCGAGAAAACAGAAGAGGATTTCCTCGGAGATTACAGTGGAAGTGTGTTGAATCAAGGGTAGACAGTAAGCGTCTTTATTATGGGCGCTTTATCTTGTTTCCACTTAGGAAAGGTGAAGCCGAAACCATAGGTATTGCGATGCGAAGAGCTTTGCTTGGAGAAATAGAAGGAACATGTATCACGTACGCAAAATTTGAGAAAGTAACACACGAATATTCTACCATAGTAGGTATTCAAGAATCCGTCAATGAAATTTTCATGAATTTGAAAGAAATTGTATTGAAAAGCAATCTATATGGAACTTCTGACGCGTTTATTTGTGTAAAAGGTCCTAGAGATGTAACTGCTCATGATATCATCAAACCCCCTTATGTGGAAATCGTTGACAATACACAACATATAGCGAGGTTGACGGAATCCATTCATTTTTGTATGAAATTAAAAATTGAGAAGAGTCGCGGTTATCGGATAAAAAGTCCAACAAAGAACTTTCAAGCTGAAAGTTATCCTATAGATGCTGTATTCATGCCTGTTCGAAATGCCAATTATAGTATCTATTCTTATGGGAAGGGGAATAGAACTGACAAAGAAGAGATACTTTTTTTTGAAATATGGACAAATGGAAGTTTAACTCCTAAAGAAGCACTTCATGAAGCTTCTCGGAAATTGATTGACTTATTTAGTCTCTTTTTAAATACAGAAGAAGAAAACCTCCATTTAGACGACAATCAACGCAAGATTCATTTACCGCTTTTTACCTTTCATGATAAATTAGCTAAACAAAGTAAAAAAGAAAAAAAAACTTTCATTTGATTTTGATTGACGAATTAAGATTGCCTCCCAGAATCTCGAATTGCCTTAAAAGATCCAATATATATATACATACATTATGGATCTTTTGAATACAACTCCCATCGATCTTATGAAAATAGAAGACTTTCGCATAGAATATTTAAAAGAGCTCTAATAATATATACTACTTTAGTATTATGTGCTTGATTACTTTAATGAAAACAGAGTTTTTAATCCAACCGATTTTTTCCCGCTTCCCCTCTTATGTATGTTTTTGCATAATTAATTCAATTATATTATAAATTCTATATAATAGAAAGGGAAAGTAAAGAAATAAAGGAACAATAAACTCTTCTTTTCTAGAACTTAGAAGAACGCATTGCTCCCTTACTATTTTTTTATTCGAATTAATTAAAATAAAATAATCAGTTCGAACAATAATCAATTGGATTTTTTATAGACAAAAAATAAGAAACCTTTCCCAGTCTCTTCTTTTTATTTAAGTAACGGAACAAAAAATCAAAAGAAACTCGTTCATTTTTTCTCTTCAATTAAAACAAACAAATAATAATTCTATAGGGTTAAATAAAAAGTGAAATAAAAATTCGATTGACCACAAAGTTAAAATTCAATTCAGCAGAAAGTCAAAATTCAATTGAGCACAAAGTCAAAATCCTATTCACCACTTAGGAGGAAAACTATGTGGAAATTTTTTGACTATATCCGTGCGGAAATTCGTCTTATGAAGGACCGCAATCGTCGTCTAAGAGATATAGTCAACTCTCATTTCGATATAGTCAACTCTCATTTCGATAATATGGAACTTTTGTTCGACCGTCTCTTGGTTGCTCTCGACGATTGGTTAAATTCTTGTGATCGAAGAGATGACCTCAGAGATTTATTTTCTCGGGATTTATTTTCTCAGAAAGACGACTATTTTCAAGATGAGGAAGAGTCTCGGGATGAGGAAGAGTATGAGGATCAAAGCGAAGAAAGTGATTGGCTAGACATTTTCGAAGATTAATTAATAGTTTTCTTTGAAAGGATCTCGAAGACCCAGGAAAGCACGAAAGACTGAATCTTTCCGAAAATGGATTCCTAAATGCATAACCGCATGGATAAGCTGACACTAACCCGTCAATTTGAGATAAAAAATGCAAGATTTTCCTCGGATAGTTTAAACAATACAATGGAAATAACATCATTTTTTTAATACGAATGACTAAAAAAAATGACACTTAAACTTCCAAAAGTGGCTCTTATGTCGGAGCCAGAAGTCAAAGAAAGTTAAAACAAAATAGGGATGACTAAAAAAAATGCCGGTTAAAGTTAAACTTCCAAATAAACGTCCAAAGAAACCTCCAAAGAAACAAAAGAAACTTCCAAAAGTGCCTCTTATGTCGGAGCCAGAAGACGAAGTCGAAGCCGAAAATGAAAAGGAAGAAGAAGAAGAAATCAAAATACGTTGGATTAACTTACACACCATTCTTTATGAGAGTGGGGTTCTTTTTTTAACCAAAAATATTACTAGGAAAAATGGAAATAGACTAATAGGTCTTATTATCCACTTGGCTCTCTATAATCCTACCCGAGATATGTACTTGTTTATAAACTGCGCTACTGGGTCCGCACGAACGGCAGTTGCTATCTTCGATGCAATCCAAACGGTGCCACCAAAAGTAAATACAGTAGGATGTGGAATGACTGCTGCAGTGGGATCTCTTACCCTCCTTGCAGGAAATATGCGCCTAGGATATCCTCGCGTTAGGGTGATGGTGTATAAACCTAAACCTAAGCGTTATAATTTTAAGAAAGGCACTCTTCGGGGTTTTTTTCATAAACAGGAAATAGTGACGTATATTAATGATGTCATCGACGAGATTTTTGTAGCAAGAACGGGGCAACCTTACGACATTATAAAAAAAGACCTGGCGGAGGGACTTTGTATGTCAGCAAAAGAAGCCCAAGATTATGGAATTATTGATCTTATTACGTCGGAATTTAATTTTGATCTTATTTAGAAAGTCGAGATTTTAAACAATCCAACGGAAATGACATTCTTATTATTTTTATTATTTTCAAAATTTTATATAGTTCTATCCGTACAATTGCCGGAAGAATATTTCTATATAGGATGGAGGTATCTCTGTTTTTATGAAAGATATGTTTTTATGAAAGATATGCAAAAATAGTGTTTTTATGAAAGATATGTTTTTATGAAAGGTATGTTTTTATGAAAGATATGTTTTTATGAAAGATATGCAAAAATAGTTTTTTTATGCGATATCGTAAAAATAAATAAAAAAAAGGAGGATTGGAATGCCTATATTCCAATTTATAGTCGATTTTAAGAATACCCTGACGAAACCTATTGTTGCGATTACAATCCCAATGAAAAATCTTATGATTAGGAACCAAATCCTGATTTTTCATCTAATGGGAATAATTTGTTTAGTAGGTTACGGATTTATACCAGAAAAAAAAAGTCGAAATAAAGTGGCAGATCTCAGTGCGATAATTGGCTTGACATATTATTTTCTGATTCTGGTTTATTTTCTAGAATGGATAGTTAAATTGTTAGGACTTCTAGCGAACTATGCTTTCTTACTAGCCGAGATAAAACTGAAAGAAAAAATACCACCTTTTATTATGTCAAAAATAGTAGGTGTATTTCCTATTCTGAAAGGTTCCTTTATTATTCTTTTTTATATTTGGCTTGTAATTGGCTTTTTTTTTGAACTAAAAAAAATTGGCAAGGGTATTAAGCATCGTCTCTTCTTTGAAAATCGTGACCCAAGGTCTCTAACTGTTGAAGAATTAAACCTATCACTAAAAGTCCAGTTTGTACTGAGACAAGAAGTTGAACAATTAACCCTATCATTCAAAGGGAAACTTTGTCTAGATAAGTTAATACTCACCGTACTGTTCACTCCAGAATCTATTCGAGAAATAGAAGGTTTGGACGATCAAGCGAAAAATCAGATCTTCCTAAAGATCTACAATTTTATTAATACTTCTTATGCTTTAACGGCACTATTCTATTCTAACCACGAGAAACTGAAAGTCAAAGCGTGGTGGTATATACTATTTGTGATTGTAACACGAAAAGACCCCCAATTCCGGTTTATTCCAGAGTTAGGGTTATCGACAAGAGTTACAATCTTACTCCTGCATCGGGGCATATATATGATTGAGGAATTAGTCGCGCTTGTAAGCAACACTCAGGGTTGCCAGTACCTTCTCTATAGTATTGATGATCTGGAATATGACGATTTGTTGGAGATTTTTACAAAATTGGAATCATGGTATGTGATGGTACGCAAAAGAAAAGGCCCCGGTTTCAAATTTATTACACAACTAAATCTCTCAGAAAGGCTAGCTGTTTTACTTGTGTCTGAAAACCTTTACACTATTAACGAACTAAAAAAAACCATAAGTAAGTCTAAGAGTTGCAAGGCGCTTCTAGAAATCGAAGATTTTGTTCATAACGATTTTGTAGAGATCTTTACAAAAGTCGAATGGTGGTATAGACTCATACGCAAAAGAAAGGATTCGGTTTTCCAATTCATCACTGAATTGGGCCTTTCTCCAAGAGTAACAGTCTTACTCCTGCATCAAGGCATTAATACCGTCGGCCAACTAAAAGAAACCGTAACGGTATTTCTTTCTCGCAAGGCTCTTCTAGAAATAAAAGAGTTTTCTGATGCTGATTTCGTAGAGATCTTTACAAAAGTCGAATGGTGG
>JAHRBK010000011.1:3109918-3112418 GCA_022606695.1 Vaccinium macrocarpon | reverse complement strand
TTTCTTCTATGATCGACCGATATAAACATCAACAACTTCGAATTGGATTAGTTTCTCCTCAACAAATAAGTGCTTGGGCCAATAGAATCCTACCTAATGGAGAGATAGTTGGAGAGGTGAAAAACCCTCTACTTTTCATTACAAAACCTATAAAACCAGAAAAAGATGGATTATTTTGTGAAAGAATTTTTGGGCCTATAAAAGATGGAATTTGTGCTTGTGGAAATTCTCGAGGAAGCGGAGATAAAAAAGAAAACCCTCTATTTTGTGAACAATGTGGAGTTGAATTTGTTAATTCTTGGAGACGAAGATATCAAATGGGCTACATCAAACTAGCATGTCCAGTAACCCATGTGTGGTATTTGAAACGTCTTCCTAGTTCGATTGCGAATCTTTTAGATAAACCTCTTAAAGAATTAGAGGGCCTGGTATACTGCGATGTGTGACTTGATCGAAATTCAGATTTGACAGATTCGGAATGAGAAACTGTCATCCCATTCAATCCAATTGGGATGCCCTGTACCTGACATGTCTCTTGGGAAGAGTAACATGAAACTCAGAATTATGAGTGTATTCAATACTCTCAAATAAAAGGGGGAATTGATCTATGGTCGATTTCGTAACAACTAAATAAGAATTGTTAGTTAGTTGTACCTCGTCAAATCTTTTGTGGAATTATTCCTTTCTTTTCGAAATAAATTAGGTTTAAGTAAGCAAATAGCAACGCAACTATGTCATGGTTACAGGAGTCTATCCATCGCATATAGGCTTTAAGGACATCATAAACCGTCGAGGTAAAGTTGGGACCTAAAAGATCGAATGGAACGATTCATAGACAAGTAAATCCCTTATGAATTCCAAGATACTGTCCTAATTAAATTAACGGAATTCATCATTTAAAGGGAAGTAGACGACTCAAGAATTTCACATTTCCTTTACCTCGTAATTGAATAAAGAATTCAGAAACTCTAAATAAAAGGAAGAAGAAAATGAAATCTTGCTTGGTTTTCACTGGGAACTTGAGTAAGGAGTAGATCTTTTTGGGGTTTTATAGAAGTTGAAAATGAGAACTCGCCTCTTTATCTTTATTTGGTGTATCTACTTGAGCCGGATGAAAGGAAACTTTCATGTCCGATTTTGAAGGGGGGAGATCCTATAGGGCCCTATCCCAATTTTTCTTTTGCTAGGCCCGTAGCTAAAAAACCTACTTTCTTACGATTACGAGGTACATTCGAATATGAAATCGAATCCTGTAAAGCCAGCATCCCACTTTTTTTTACGCGATTTAGAAGACTACCTAGAGAGGGCTTCTTTCGAACTCGAGAGATCTTTACTGGAGCAGGTGCGATTCGCGAACAACTAGCCGATCTAGATTTACGAAGTATTCTAGATTATTCATTGGTAGAATGGAAAGAATTAGAGGAAGAAGGGCCCACAGGGAAAAAATCGAAAGATCAAAAAATTGGAAGAAGAAAGGCTTTTTGGTTAGACGCATGCAATTAGCTAAGCATTTAATTCAAAACAAATATAGAACCAGAATGGATGATTTTGTGTCTATTACCAGTTCTTCCTCCCGAGTTAAGACCGATGATTCAACTAGATGGGGTAAGCTAATGAGCTCGATATTAATGAACTCTATAGAAGAGTTCTCTTTCGTAACAACCATCTTACGGGTCTATTAAAATCCAGTCCATTTGTGCCAGTAGACCTCGTAAGGTGCCAGGAGCAATTGGTACAAGCAGCCGTGGATACACTTCTTGATAATGGAATCCGCGGACAACCAATCAGGGATGGTCATAATAAAGTTTACAAGTCGTTTTCAGATTTCATTCAAGGCAAAGAGGGAAGATTTCGTGAGACTCTGCTTGGCAAACGGGTCGATTATTCGGGGCGTTCCGTCATTGTCGTGGGTCCTTCGCTTTCATTACATCGATGTGGATTGCCCCGCGAAATAGCACTAGAGCTTTTCCAGACATTTGTAATGCGTGCTTTAATTATACAACGCCTTGCTTTGAACACAAAAGCTGCAAAGATGCAAATTCTGAAAAAGCCACCCATTATATGGGAAATGCTTCGGCAAGTTATGGAGGGGCATCCTGTTTTGTTGAATAGAGCACCCACTTTGCATAAATTGGGCATACAGGCATTCCAGCCCATTTTAGTGGAAGGACGCGCTATTTGCTTACATCCATTAGTTTGTAAGGGATTCAATGCAGACTTTGATGGAGATCAAATGGCTGTTCATGTACCTTTATCTTTGGAGGCTCAAGCAGAGGCCCGTTTACTTATGTTTTCTCATATGAATCTTTTGTCTCCCGCTATGGGAGATCCCATTGTCGTACCAACTCAAGATATGCTTATGGGACTCTATATATTAACGAGCGGGTATCGTCGAGGTATTTGTGTAAATAGATATAATCCATATAATGATAGAAACTATCAAAATGAAAGAATTGACCATAATAACCATAAGTATACAAAAGAAAAAGAACCTCTTTTT
>JAHRBK010000011.1:3094918-3097418 GCA_022606695.1 Vaccinium macrocarpon | reverse complement strand
GAAATTTCAAAAATCAAACAAAGAAAATGAAAAACCGTTTTAGTTTATTCTTCACGTCCCGGATTACGTCCTGGATCATTAGATAGGAATCCGAAGACGAAGAGAGAAACAAAGAATACCACTACTGTGGAAACAAAAAGTTTGAGAGTAAGCATTACACAATCTCCAAGATCATTTTTTTTTGAAAAAAAAGAGAATAGATCATCTATTTTTATACTACATATCCTATATTGGATACCAAGAAAAATGGCTTTCTATTTCTAGAAAGAAAACCGTTTTCAGAAATTCATTTTAAGAGTCTTTCATTACTAAAAATTTCTTTCATAACCAGAATTCGATATTTTGGAGGACCCTATAGAGTTGTCTTTCACTGAAAAAGAAAGCGGGTCAGAATAGGGAAATGGGGTGCTTGAGATTTTTTGCGTCTATCCAACCAAGCCAAAAGTTTCAATCTTTGAATTGAAGGTTCATCTTATAAGATTTATCTGACCTTATAAATTGCTAGAATTTATGGAATCAATTATGAATTTTCTAGGATAGTATTAAAGATCTCATCGAAAACTTACGGCAGCTTGCCAAACAAAGGCTAAGAGAAAAAAAAGCAAAGGTATGACTGGCATAAAATCTACAATTGGATTCAAAAAAGCATAGGCCTCGGGCAATTTGGAGAAGAAAAACTAGTCGAATAAAGAGCAGAATTAATACAGATAAAGATCAAACTAAAGATATTAAGCATAATAGACATTTTTTGGAGATAATTGCATTTTGATTGAGTTATTGATAATTGATATAAGTAAAAACGAAGAAAGTTAAGGTAGACAAAAACTCTTCCTTTTGTTTGAATTTACCCACTCAAAAAAAATCTCCTATTCTCCACGAAGAATAGAAGAAATTAGACTTTGATAAAATATCTTAATTGAATTATATGGAATGATCAAGAAATTCAATTTAATTCTATATCTATACGTGTCAAAATCCTAGCAAATATAGAATCGATTCTATAAATTCGATATTTGGACTAAAATTGACGATCTATCAATACCAACATTATTCTTTAATAGTGTTGAATAGAAGAAATGGGGCGTGGCCAAGTGGTAAGGCAACGGGTTTTGGTCCTGTTATTCGGAGGTTCGAGTCCTCCCGCCCCAGAGGATATTCGAATAAAGATGGTTTTTGGATAGAATGTGATTCTTCTTTGAATCATATCTTTTATCTTTACTTGAATTGACTCGAGTTCAAATCACACGAAGATGTAACTGAATCCATTTGTAATCCAGGTAAGATCGAACCTAGATCACAAGGATTTGAATTCAAAAAAATCGGGTGGGCTTTTCAGCATATGTTTATTCTCTTCATATTAATATTGATGGAAGTTAGGTACTGAGAAAAACCTTACGCCTCCTATTGAATTTTCAACGATGCATGTTGAATCGCCATACGTAAGAACCTATATTTCCTTTCCGATCTCTTATTCCCTATTCTTTAAATGAAGGAGTCCAATTATGAATTCTATGGAATCTCTGAATTTCGAAACAAGAGGAAGTTTTTGGTACTAAAAGGGATGTCAATTAAATTAAGGGAGTTAAGTCTTTGGGTTAAGATAAAATAAAAAAAAAAAAAAAAAAAGGAGTAAGGACTTAATCTATATCTATACTTGTTTGGCTTTGTACCTAGACAAGATAGTCAGTATCCTGAAAACAAAAAGGAGTCCTTTTTGTTTGATTTAGCATTGCCGTCGAATTTTGGGAGTAGGTAGAAGTTAATCAGCAACAAAAGGTATTAAAGTTCAATATCTGCATCTGTCCGCATCTTATTTATTATTAATAAACAATTAAGTTACATATGAAATCAATATATTTTATTTGAATTCCATTTTAAGTATTTGGGCTCTAATGAAAAATTGTAAATCTATGTAAGGATTGAGACAGGAGTGATTCATACATTTGATTCACTTTTACTTTTTCTTTTTTGACAAGATTTTAGAAAGATTGCTGAATATCAAGTCAAACAGAATACGTATATAAAATAAGGAAATGCATATCCTATATTATTTATATATATAATAAATAATATATACTGTTATCGCTCTATTTGAGTGCCAATCCTTTTTCTTTCTAAAAAAATTGTGATCTCTGTAATTTGAAAATGAAAATATTTAACACAGAATTTCTATCTATAAGAGTGACATTTATTCAGTCTATCTGATAGATAGGAAAACCCCTATTTTGCATCAAATTGATAAAATCAGAATCGAAAGAATAAGGACTTCAATTTTCCTTTCCATCAGTCTTTTTATCCATCTCATAAGAAAAAAAAAAAAATTGGATTTAGTTCTATCTATCCACTTTAAATCATTGGTGATTCCAAAAGAAATCGAAATTTCTCTTTTTTTATGATGATAAAATGCGGGTCTTGCTGTAAAATTTGATTCAAATCATGATGGCTCAAGTAGGAAATTGAATTCGAAATTCAATATTTTTAATGATTCCTTATTAAGTTA
>JAHRBK010000011.1:3062418-3069918 GCA_022606695.1 Vaccinium macrocarpon | reverse complement strand
TAACCATTTAATACCAACGGGGAATTCTTTCTCATCTTAAATTGAGGTGATTGGATTGGCACCAATGGAAACCATAAATTTTCTACACACTAGAGGGATATGCTAGATTTTCTCATTTTCGATAGTGAATGGGCTTATTCCATTTTATCCGATTTAGTGGTATTGATCATTGAGAATGGAAAAAGATTTTCTTTTTTTGTCCTAGCCCATGATCGAAACGAGTCGCACATACACCCTAATACATCTTCCTCGACGCTGAGGGCATCCCCCAAGAGCGGGGGATTTCCTGACATTTCTGATTGGCTGTCTTGTATTTCTAATAAGTTGTTTAATCGTTGGCATGTTGAATCATATACATAATAGGATGGTTTAGATCGATCTTAACCGGATGATTATATCATGATTTTAACGTTGACACAGGACTAGAAAATTAAGGAAATTGCCAACGTCAAAGAGTCCCCTTAAATGGTAAAACGAGATTATTTATAAACAATTTCCATTGTATTTCAAAAAAGAGGGTAAGGGTAGCTTTGTCCGAAATAGTTCTCATTAAAATGGTCTAGTTTTCTGCGGATCTGTTCTAGATCCTCTTTCTCCAAACCTTCGATTTGCAGAAGGTCCTCCGGATTTGCGATTGCGATCAACAGATCCCCTAACGTAGATATATTTGCTCTAATAAGAGAAGTATATATTCTCGGAGACAATCCTAAGATCCAAATCCTGAACAAAGAATACCCACAATGTCTGGTCTTATCATTATTTTTTTGTTTCTCCATTTTTTTACATAATATGATGGTTTAGATCGATCTTAACCGCATGATTATGTCAGTATTTTAACGTTGACACAGAACTCGAAAATTAAGGAAATTACCAACTACAAAGAGTCCCCTTAAATGGTAAAACGGGGTCGTTTATAAACAATTTAAATAAAAAAACTAAGAAAGAGAATATCGCAAACTCTCTGAGAGCGAGCAGGAAAAAAGACACACTTTTGCCGCCTTGGTACTTAAGCACAAAAGCGGTTCCTCCATTTTATTCAATCGAATTTTTATTCACCCCTAATAGAATTAAAAGCTTTTTTATGTTTTGATTGAATTGAAGAGAATTCTTTTTATTTTTACATTCTATATTATTCCATCGAGAAGAGAGGTATTTTTACCTATTTTTGAATTGAATTTGTAGAATACGATTGTGAGGTGTAGAAGAGGGGTTGGGTTGTATTTATTAATACATGTCTAAGCATAAGATTTTGGGGTTTTAAAAGGATTGTAAATCCCTGAATTCTAGACGCAAAGAAAGATTCTAGGAGATAAGGGCGCAATTTATACACGGCCTTACGAGAGTCTCTGAATGCTTAGGCATTGAATCAATATTAGATTGATGGATAATTGGTTTTTAAAAGTACAAAAGGAAATTCTTTTCGGCAAACCCCCAGTCAAGAAAAAAGAACATAATCAACTTCCACCCAACTCTTTCACATAGACAATTGGGAGACGTTACGAATTGATCAAATAGGAAATAGAGGTATGGACTAGATAGTGATCTATCTTTTATGCTTTTTACTTATCTTATGAAGATCGACAAAAAAAAGAATAGGAATAAATTAATCTATTCCTATATCTTCGATTAGAAACATTCCTTTGAGATATCACTTATTTTGATTGTTGTGTTTAATCTTTCCTGATTCGAAATCATATAGGAATTTTTTATAAATGGGTTTATTGGATTGGTTCATCCAAGAGTGTTGGGTCAGAATACCTTTTTGACTCTGACCAATTGATTCGACTATTATTAGTGAGGAATAATGTAAAAATTCCTTAATATTCATCGAAATAGGGACATAATTCACATGGATATAGTAAGTCTCTGCTTGGGCTGCTTTAATGGTAGTCTTTACATTTTCTTTTCACTCGTAGTATGGGGAAGAAGTGGGCTTTAGAGGTATTACTAATTAATTTGAGTTGATCACGAAAACTGTATCAATTGTTTTCTAGATCGTTCTGCAAAAGCATTTTAACGATTTTAAATCAAAATAGCATCATTTTTGAAATTTCATTGGATTCTAGTCGAATTAATGTATTATATGAATAATACTTTTTCAATCAAACAGATATTTCAATGATTCCCTTTCTTTGTATTTTGAAAGGGAATACAGATGATAGGAAATTTATTCCAACCGAATTCTTCCTAAATTTTCGATTTCAACGAAGGGCTCTTACCAGAAGTATATATGGACAATGAGGAAGACCGGACCCCCTTTTATTTATTTCCCTCCTTACTGTTCAAAAAAGAAGTCGTTCTGTTAAGTGTATACACACTTTCTATGAGAAAGAATATAGAAATATTGATTGTTTAAAGGGATAGTATAATAAGATCTTCCCTTGAGAGAGTCGCATATTGTGCATTTACCGCTTCTTTTATTATTTTATAAATTGGATTTATGCTTTATGGACTCATTTGACTTCATGGTTCAAACATTAAAACTCTGTTAAAAATGGATAAGCTTTACTATTCTTTTTCAAAATTATTCGAAGAAGCTCTCATAGAAGTCCTGTCAATGGCTCAATCAATTACTTCTTCGAAATGCTAAATGAAAAACCCACTTTCTTATTATAACTTTCCTTGATTGATTATTTCAATAGATACGGAGATTCATCTTAGAAATAATAAGAAATCGAAGAATTCGAAACATAAGAGTAAGAGCTCTCTTTCGATTATTTCAGATTGATCGGAACAAATAGATGTAGAAAAGAAATCGAATTGGGTCCTATGTATAGTCCATATATGAGATCGATATCTACATATTATATAGAGAGATAATATTGGAGAGTGATCGATATTAAGCTTTTATTATCAAGGATACATTTCCATTTAATAGTAGTATGGTAGAAAGAAAGAACGATTCATATATTTCTTTCTACCATACTATCAGATCCCATTGAATACTGCCGATTCGAGTCCGCTCATTACGTGAAATTGAAATTCTTTTCATTTTCTTTCTTCAATCATTGATAAGAACTCAGAAGTCGCGTTTCATTCAAATTTATTAAATGAATAGGAATTTTTAATCATTTTGACTGACTGTTTTACGTAAATGATAAGTAGAAAAGCAGTAGGAATTAGAATGAACAGTGCAGTAGCAATAAATGCAAGAATATTTACTTCCATAATCTCGGTGTTTTTACTTCACAATAACTCGATTTAATCCCATAGAGATGATCAATCTTTCGTCTGTAAATTCAATGGATGAATTACCCTCTCGATGATATTGAATCGGATCAATATCGTGAGATGAATAACAATATCAGACCTATCAAATCAATTCATCGTCGAGAATTGAATAGTATATACCATAGGAAGGTCTTTTATCCATATCGAATCCAAAATAGGATTCCCTGATCCAATCAAGAATTCTTTTATTTATTATTCTGTTCCATTCTTTCTTTTCTCTAACCTACCCTACGCCTTCCTTGTATCATCCTCAGATGAAGTATCATCTCACCAGTTAATCCTGATTCACTATTAAAAGTATATTGATTTTCTCAATCGAATAAGCAAAATACTTTTGCTTTCTAAATCTTCATATTTGATTCCATCCAACAGATATATTGCTCCTTTGCTATTTTTTTTTTCAGATTTGAAAATAAAATAAAGCCAATAGAAGATAGTTGAAAGGGAAAAAAAGTAGTTCTAAATTACGTTTTTAATGATCATTTTCTTGGTTGTATAAAAAATGAATTCCTTTTTGTGTATGTGCTCCTGGAAATTGGAAATATAGGGTATTCTATTCCATACTCTGTTCCCCTTCCTTCCTTAGAATCGGGGAGCAATCGAAAAAAGCAGACCCAATATTTTTGGAATACTGAATATAATGCTATCAACAATTGTACTAATCCACGTATGTCTTTTCCCCACCAATCGGTACGAGTTCTAGTTGAAGTAATAAAAATTTTCATCTATATATTTGATGAGAAATGCGAAAGAAAAAAAAGATTCCCTTTAGGAATGAAATGACTATGCCACACCTTTCATAGAAAAGAGGGAGTTGAATTGATGTATTGATTGGATCCGTCGGGACTGACGGGGCTCGAACCCGCAGCTTCCGCCTTGACAGGGCGGTGCTCTGACCAATTGAACTACAATCCCGGGGAGGTGAAAGGAAAGGATATATCCGAAAATTGATTCTTTTTATTCCCCTGTATCAGGTATTTGAAGGGTAAGGGGTTATACTATCTCATGCGAAATTGGCGAATTTTTGGGCCGAGCTGATTTGAACCAGCGTAGACATATTGCCAACGAATTTACAGTCCGTCCCCATTAACCGCTCGGGCATCGACCCAGGAAGAATCCTGTTTAGGCTTATTGGTAATTCATGATCAACTTCCTTTCCTAGTACCCTACCCCCAGGGGAAGTCGAATCCCCGCTGCCTCCTTGAAAGAGAGATGTCCTGAACCGCTAGACGATGGGGGCATACTTATCTGACTGCCATCATACTATGATCATAGTATGAACAGTTTTTTAAAATTGTCAATATAATGGAATGGTATTGATTAGATTCAAGACCTGTTTTCATTTTTCATAACTAGGAATGCGGTCGAAGGAATTTCCGCCATCTCGTAGAAAAGAATAAAACCAAGCAAAAGGTTTTTCATAATTTCATTTTTTTTTTGATTCTGACTTAAACGATTGGTTGGGCCGTGCAGATAGATGCCTTTATCTCTATCTGTCACATTGGAATTAATAATCAAATGGGTCTTTTGTTCCAACCACCGTGTAAGCATCATACAAAAAGATAGACTGATCACTTGAAGAGAATCTATGATCCGATCCGAATCATGTCGTACATGAGCCGGCTCTGTCAGATCCAGTCGAATAAGTGAAATAGATAACGGTTGATCTATTTCACTTATTTAATTTAATTTCACTTAAGATTCAAAAAGTTCTTTCTACCCAAATCATTATGATCACTATGAATTCCAACAACTTCATCAATAAAATCATGAAGAAAAATCATGAATAAAATGTGCCCAACTAACCAACCCGCCAAACTACTTCTTACAAATAAGATCTTCTTTTCGTTGTCGTTGTTATAGCGAGAGAGACAAAAGTTGACTAATCTGGGGATCGTTGAATCAGGTTTAAGGTACGGGTTGCATAATTGCACAAAGAAATTCATCATAAATTCCAATTGAAGGAAGAAGAGGCGCTTTTACCACACGCCTTCGTTTACTTACCACGGGCTTTTATTTTATCGTTAGATCCAAAAGCGGCTAGTTGCGCAAAGTTGTTAGACTGGTCCATAAAAGCTGAAGCAAGAAAAATGACAGAAAGAACAAGAACATTTTTATGCGATGGAGTTGAACCAATCCTTCATGGAGCAGCCCATTATAGATATAGACCGATGGGAACATCACGAACTGTCCTGTAACAAAACCAGCCACCGTTGCTACCTGTCTCCGGTTGTCTTTTTTGTAAGAACCTGTATACAACGAAGACATAGCCGATACCTACGGTGGATGTGATCATAAATCCCTAAAAGAGTCATGATCCCATAATAGAATTTAGTATTGTATTAAGTAGTTTATTAAAAAGACTTTTATCCTATATTTCTATACTATAGATATTAATATATTAACTCGATTATCTCAGTCATTTTATTGATGACTTTTTTGTTTGATTCCATGAACCGATCCATTTCATTATGGATGAATAAGTCTTGATGCTTTATTCCATTGCCTTTTTATCATGATGAGGCAAATTCAAAACTCTTCGAATTGTCTAATTGCTAATTACTGACAGGGGTAACTGACCCAAAACAATTTGATTCTAATTCAATTCGTGACGATCATTAAGTAGAAAGTTCATATTCTTCAGTGATGGATTGGTTATACATAATCCAAATTAGGTTCTTTTACAAACTTGATGTTGATAAATCCAAGTCTAGAAATTCCCATTTCAGACAGGTTGAACCCTATCAAAGAACCATTTTTTTATTTTCCATGAAGATAGCTTTGAAAAGACAGATTGCCTATCTTTTCTTTCATCTCGGGGAAATACGATCAGGAGGGGCTAATTCAAAACCCTCAGGTAAAATAAGAACAGCCCCCACATTCAAAGCTCCCTTTTACCATTAGCAAGAACTTGTTTCAATTGCATATCGTAAGGAATTCGAACAAGAAATACAGTATCAGGAAGTACTGCTTGTGGAACCTCAATATCCACAGGCTTATTAGCTAAATGGCAATTGGCACATACAATACGCCCAGTCGCTTCTCGTGGATTTTCATAATCCTGCTGCGCAAAACGGGATATGCACTTGAAATAGATGTCCAAGTTATGATAGATATCATGAGCAATATGGATATGGATCGAGTAATCTGTTCTTTTATCCAACAAAAAGTATTTCTAGTTTGCATAGTCCAACCATTGATCCCGAAAATTTCTACAATAAATTGGGTAGGTCGCTAGTTTAGTTCCTTATCCACGATTCTGCGATTATTTACTGGAAAAATTTTACTGGAATAATATAGGATGAATCCTCGGAATGGCTAGAAATAGAAAGAGTAAGGACTGTTTTAAATGCTTTTTATGGACAACTAGAAAGTAATAAAGATTAGAATTGATAAATATCGGTGGATTGTTTGTCACTCATTCATTGAATTATAAATCACTACAAGTGACGGAGATACGCGACTTAAATAAGAGAAAATTAAATATTTAAAAATTGCATCTAAAATGGGTGGAAGGATGGAGACAAGAACAGATAGAATTTGATCGTTATGAAAAATCCAAAATCGTTGTAGACAGAGCCAATTATTAGTTCCCACCCATGAGTCGAATGGTATCCGGTACATAAATCAATTAAGAAAAGAATAGAAAAGCTTTTATTGTATCGCCTGCTATATAGGAATTCGTGAGCCCAAGAGTTAAGAATAACAAGTTCTTCATTACGTAGAATAGAATAACCACTTAGAATAATGAAACAGATTAGATTTATCGAGAAGTGCAAAATCGTATGAATACGATCCTCATTGTATATCTTGATTAATTGATCGTTTCTTTGTGGATTCCTATACCAATCTTTTGTAGATGTGTTCCGAATATTCCTTGATTATTTCTGTCTAAGAGGACGAGTTCCTCTAATTCTATAAATTTTTCTAAAATATTCTTTTCTTGAATCTCATTCAAAAAAAAATTTCGGATTGACTAGTATTCCACCAATTAATAACCCAAGATTCCAGACATTTATTAAATGAGAGAGAAATCCACCAGGGCAAAAATACTATAGATGCGAGATAGAGAAGAGGAATCGATGTTTTTTTTTTGACATTTTAGATTTGTGAATTGTTTTGTTACTCAATTGAGTGGATTTTCCTACTCATAAAAAGACCTCAAAAGGAGTAGTTTCTGTTTTAGGGTTGTTTCGTATACGTCGTCTGTTTGGGCTCGAGCGAACGTTCTGAAGAAAGTTCAGTTAAGTTGTGTTATAGAAAAATCGA
>JAHRBK010000011.1:2954169-3062318 GCA_022606695.1 Vaccinium macrocarpon | reverse complement strand
TATTCTCTGACAGTAGCCCCAGCCGGGCAGCATCTACCCGGCGTAGTTGCGCATAATTGACCGTTTGCGGTTCCCGCGCAGTGAGCAACGTTAGTCCTTCCGGCCAAACGTTTCTTTCCGGTGCGCCATTGAAAAACACGCCGTATTTTCCCTACTTCGTCCGGTTCTAACGCACCGTGCGGGTATTACTATTTAACATAAATACTACATATTTTGATAATCCAATTTGATTGTGAGCAATGAAGTCGGGAACTATCACCGTAGTATGCCCGCCGTATTGGTTCTTGACGCTCGCATACAGCGTGTCAAAAAGTAGATGTAACCCTCCCTCATTGCAGCGAAGGCCATGCGTTAAAAATACTGGCTGCGTTGTCAGGGTGAGTTAGGTGAAAAGAGCCGCCCCCAAATTCGGCGGCGTTTATTTGTGCCGTTGGTTTGCTCTCCCAGCAAACCAACGTTGTTGCGGGTTATCGGTGCTCATGCTGCCTAGGCCGTTGCCCGACTGCCAGCCGCTACCCATTCGAGTAATTCCTGACGGTTGAAGAATAGCTTATTGCCTCGCTTGGCATGTGGTAGCGCTCGCTCAGAAACTAGGGTATAGATTCTAGCTTTACTGGAGGCGGGTTACTTCTTGAGCTAGTTCTATGCCTCCTACCTGGGCGGGCTGGGCAATTGTTGACGTAAGGCTTGCAACGTTTCTAGCTGCAAGGCTTCTAGGTTGCTGAGCCTAGAATTGATTGTTTCAAATGGGTTTGACATCTGCTCAGGTCGTTTTGGGTTGACGCGAACAAAGGTCTTGACTGATAAAAAGTTAGACCGGTCTAAGACCGGTCTATAATTTTAAACTTTTCAGCGTTTTCAACTCACTTTCAGCATACTTCCTCTGTTGTCCGTCAAGTTGGGACAGCACGGCTTGCACGTCATTGATAAGGGGCTGTAATGCTCTCCCATCTATACAAGTGCGGTTTTCGGTCTTAGCTAATACGTTGTAGTGTTTATATAGCTTTTGCCGCTGCTGTGGCCGTGGGCCTGGGCTATATTATCTGCTTCGTTATTGGGTATCTGCTGTAGCCTGTGTAGATATGCAGCAGGGCGACTTGACGTAAAGACAGCTTAGATTCTGCTGCTGGAGCTTACCTGTAGCCACTATGGCCGCTTCTGCTGCTGGGGTGGCTAGTAAGGCTGCTACTATATCAGCGGCGTTATAAACAGGAAATATTAGCCGATAGTAAGTCTGCTCATCTTCTGGCAATCGGGGCTAGCTCTGCCATGCCCGTTTGCCCCTCGCGTAGTGTAGCAATGCTTGGTGCTCGTATGAGCTTAGCTGTTCGCGGTAAGCATGGCAAGAAGCAAGCTCTTTGCACATCTCGAATTTTTGGTCTTCGGTCAGCATAACAGAGATATTAGAAAAGGTACTTTAGAGTAGGCCAGTAAAGAGGCTGTCCATCACTTCTGAGGCGAAAGAATCCAAATACACAGCGGTAACGGCTTCGCTCTTGTGACCCATTGTTTGCGAGATTTGCCCTGTAGCAGCCCCATTCATCTTTAGTGTAGTCGCGAAGCTGTGGCGGGGCTACATAGGTCGTTAGGGGGGTATCTATATGCTAGCTAGTTGCCCTAGTAGTTTAAGGTCTTCGTTGACTTGACCCAAAACCTTGTGCAAGCGATTTTTTACCTGCTGGGGGGCCTTGTGCTTGGCTGTGTCGAGAACGGGAAACACGTAGCTATCGGGGCCAGCGTAGGTAAAGGGCCGGTACTTGGCAGCAATAGCAGCAGCAGGGGCCAGAAGCTTTAAGCTGAACTTGCCGCCTGTCTTTTGACGGATGTAGTTAAGCCGGGCGGGCAGTCCGTTTTCATCGGTGCCAAAGTCTCGCCACCGTAGCTGCCCCATATCCACGAAATTGATACCTCCACAGTAGTAGCCAAACAGAAACACATCTTTGGCTAGCTGGTGGCGCTCTTTCGTTAGCTCTAGTGCCTCTAGCCGCCGTAGTTCTTCTCGACTGATTGCCCGCTTCGCTGTGGTAACGTCAAACTTGCCCACCGTGAACTTGTGGCGCTCTGCTACGGTGCGGGCAAAGGGGTAGCTGTCGGCTTTCATTAGACCGGCTGCAATAGCTTGATTCAATACAGCTCTTAGGGTGCGAAACCGTAGGGACAGGGTTATTTCCCGAATGCCTGTAGCGCGAAGCGTGGCCTCCCATTCACGGCAAAAGTTTACGTTTACACGGTCTAGGGGTATATCGTGCTGTCTAACCCATTCGGCTAGCTCTTCCCCCTTGCCGCGCCCGCTAGGGGGTGGGGTTGCGTCGGCCTCAGCAGCTACGAGCTTAGCTAATTGGTTTCCTAGGTCTTTGTATACAATGGCGTTGCCCGTTTGGCCGGTCTTATTGTAGCCCTCGCTCAATTCGTAGCAGTAGGCTAGCAGCTTCACCCGACGTTGTGCTTTGCGGCCCTCTACTGCTTTTGAGGCTACAGCTTGCGCGTTGTGCTGTTCGTCAGCATCGGCTAGGGTATCGGCTGCCCCCTTGTATCTGGTTTCCCATTCAGCCAGCTTAGTTATTAGCTTTTCACGGCCCGGCTCGGCGTAGCTTTGCGTATCGCGTCGCGATAGTTACTTTTTTTCAGCGTTCCAATACTTAGGCAGCAGGTCTAAGCCCGTTGACAGGTATTTACGCTTACGGTCTTTCGTGATGCAAACAAGGAAGGGGTGGCTTCCATCGGCCAGCGTTTTGCTAGTGTAGTACACTATGCGAACGGTGGCCTGTCCTCTTTGTGCTCTGTGGTTTTGCTATTAGCCATTTTGTGTAAACCGCCAGCCGGTTTACACGGCGGTTTACACAAAAGTAATAAGAAACCTGATACTCACAACAAGCGTCAATAAGCGAACTTACTAAAAAGCAAGTTTTTAACTTAATAGTAGGGGTGGGTGAACAGGGGGTGAAAATGCCAGCAGTACAGCTTCCCAAGCTGAGGGTCGCGAGTTCGAGCCTCGTTTCCCGCTCATTGTAAAAGGCCCTCAGACATCGGTCTGGGGGGCCTTTTGCATTTAAAACCTGCCGGATACTTGCGTAGCACGGGTAGCCGTAGGCGGGGAGGGTGAGCTGGGTGCCCAGGGTTTGGGAGGCGGTGCCGGGCAGCAGGCTGGTCCAGGTGCCGGCCAGGGCGGCGGGCACGGCGTAGGTGGCCGCGATGCCGCGGGTATTGGCCAGCACCAGCACCCGCTCGCTGCCTTCGGTTTTTGTGAAGGCGCACACATCCTGGGTGCTGTACGAGGTGGGGGTGCCGTGGCGCAGGGCCGGGCTGGCGGCGCGGGCCGTGAGCAAGCGCGATAGGCGCGCGGTCACGTCGGGCAGGGCGCCCCAGGCCACCTTCACCGTCGTGAAGGGGAAGGTGATTTTCTGGGTCATGCCCGCCTCCTGGCCGTTGTAGACGAAGGGCACGCCCTGGTAGCAGGACGCCACCACGAAGGCCGACATGGCCCCGGCGTTGCCGCCGAACAAATCTACCGGCGTGCCGTCCGAGTCGTTCACGTCGTGGTTGGTGGTGAAGCGCACCACCTGCTGCGTGCCCGTAGCCCCGCGTACTCGCTGGTGTTGCCAAGCGTCGAGGCTGCTGGCCGCGGCGTTGCTGCCGTACACGCTCTTCAGGCCGCCGTAGAAGCCAAAGCCGAAGGTGTAGTCGAAGCCGCTGGTGAAGTTGGCGTGGTGTTGTCGCCCTCGGCCAGCAGCAGCAGCTTGTGGTTCTTGATGTTGCGCAGCGTGTCCACGGCCTGCTTCCAGAAGGTGCTGGCCGCGATGGTGGGCGCGTCGGCGTAGTCGCAGCGGAAGCCATCGACGTTGGCCGTGTACACCCACTGCTTCATGGCCGCAATCATGGCCAGGCGCATACTGGCGTTCTGAAAGTTGAGCTGGGCCACGTCGGTGTAGTTGGTGCCGGGCGGGCTCTGGATGGCGCCGCTGTTCTTTGAGGTACCAGTCGGGGTGCTGGGTTATCCAGGCGTTGTCCCAGCTGGTGTGGTTGGCCACCCAGTCGAGCATCACGGCCATGCCCCGCTGGTGGGCCCCGTCCACGAGCGCCCGCAGGTCGGTGAGGCTGCCAAACTCGCTGCCCACGGCGTCGTAGTCCTTCACGCAGTAGGGCGAGTTGACGGAGCGCACCTGGCCCACCGGGTAGATGGGCATCAGGTACACCACGTTCACGCCCAGCGCCTTAATCGAGTCGAGGCGGCTCACGACGCCCGCGAAGTTGCCGGCCTGGCTGAAGGCCCGCATGTTGACCTGGTAAATCTGGGCGTCCTCGCGGCGTACCGCCGAGCAGCAGCGAAGCGAAAAGATTTCACGAGCGAATAAAAATAAGGGTGGGTAAAAGAAACTAGGAACTAACCGGCGGCCGCTACTGCGCCCGCAGCACCACCACGCCGCCCGCCGGCACGGTCACTCTCGGCACGGCCGCGCCGGTAAAAGCGTCCTTATACTGGCGGGCTAGCCAGCACGGCGTGCTGGAACGGGCCGGCTGGCTGCCGCGGTTGAGCACCACCAGCACGTCCTCGCGGCCCAGGGTGCGGCGGAAGGCGTAGAGCTGCCGGGCATCGTCGGTGGCGACGGTGGTGAAGCTGCCCCGCCGCAGCGCCGCCGAGCGCTGGCGCAGGCCGATAAACTTCTGGTACCAGGCAAACAGCGCGGGGTCGAAGGCCACGGCATCGGGGGCGTGCAGGCTTTGGTCGGGGTTGTGGGTTTCGGGCTGGTACTGCTGCTCGGCCCAGAGCATGGGCTTGCGGCAGTCGGGGTCGTTGGCGCCCCACAGGCCGGCCTCGTCGCCGTAAAAAACATGGGCGAGCCCAGATACAGCACCTGGAAGGCGGCAATCAGCTGCTGGCGCTGCCGCTGGGCGGCGGTGGGCCGGCGGGCGTTGTAGGCGGGGTTGTTGCTTTTCTGGCTCCAGTTGAAGTAGTTGCCCCAGTCGGCCATCGGCGGGCCGTCGGGGTTGGCCACGGCGCTGGCAATGCGGGTGGCGTCGTGGCTGTCCACCAGGTTCATCATGTTCAGGGCCACGCCCGGCCCGAAGGCGTCGCGCAGCTCGCGCAGGCGCTGGTCGAACTCGGTAACGGTGCTGGCTTCTTGTCCTGCACGAAGAAGTCGTGCACGGCGAAGGCGAAGTTGTAGTTCATGGTGGCGTCGAACTCGTCGCCGCGCAGGTAGGGCCGGGTTTGGTCGATGGGCGACACCAGCTCGGCCGTGAGGTAGGCCTGGGGGTTGAGGCTGCGCACCAGCTGGCGCCAGCTTTTCCAGAAGGCGTGCCCCACGTCGTAGGCCACGTCGAGGCGCCAGCCGTCGATGCCGTGCGCCGCGCCCCGGCCCATCGGGTTCATCCAGCGCCGGGTGGCGTTGAAAATGTACTTCCGGGGGCCGGCTACGATGCCGGTGCTGTCTTCGCGCAGCTCGGGCAGGGTCTTCACCCCAAACCAGCCGCTGTACTCGAACTTGCTGCCCGGTGGCCGGGTTGCGCCAGCTCTTCACCACAAACCAGTCGGCGTAGGGCGAGGCCTGCTGGTTCTTCTCCACGTCCTGAAACGCGAAGCTGCGCGCCCCAGGTGGTTGAACACGCCGTCGAAAATGATGTGCATCTTGCGCCGGTGCACCTCGTCGATGAGCTTGAGGGCCAGCAGGTCGGCCTTGGTCCACACCCAGGTGTCCATCTTCAGCGGGTTCTCGGTAGCTATCAGCCGCTTGTCGCCCTCAGGGTCGGGGCCGAAGGTGGGGTCCACGTGGTGGTAGCACAGCGCGTCGTACTTGTGCGACGACGGCGACCAGAAAATGGGGGTCAGGTAGAGCGCGTTCACGCCCAGCCGCTGCAGGTAGTCCAGCTTATCAAGGATGCCCTGCAAGTCGCCCCCGTAGCGGCGGCGCTGGATGTTGTACCAGACGTTCTGGCCGTTTTGCTGCTCGTAGGGTTGCAGCGTGTACCAGTCGCTGCCCCAGGGATGAATCTGGAACGCCGACGAGTCGTTGAACGGGTAGGCCCCGCGCTGGTCGCTGGCCTGCGGGTCGTTGCCAGGGTCGCCGTTGGCGAAAGCGCTCGGGAAAAATCTGGTACCACACCACGCCCTTGCTCCAGGCGGGGGTGAAATCAGGCTGAGTCTGGGCCTGGGCAGGCAGGGCGGCGGCTAGGGTCCCGGCCGCTAACAGCAGAAAAAGGTGTTGATTTTCATATTTCATTCTGGTTCTGGCGGCGCGGCTACGCCTCACCCCCGGCCCCTATCCCGTGGAGAGGGGAGCCTGACTTCCACCGGCGGGCCTGCGGGGGGGGCTACTGCACTACCCACACCGACCAGCTGCGCGAGTTGACCGGGAAGCTGCCGTTGCCGTTGGCATCGGTGGTGACGGTACCGCTGTAGTTGCCGGTCTTGTCCACCAGCTTGGCGCTTTTCCAGGGCGAGGAGGTGATGGTTTTGTCTGGGGCCGCCTGCCGTCGTTGAGCACCAGCATCAGGCCCTTGTGGCTGCTGTCGCCGGCGCGCGAGTAGGCGTAGTAGTCGGTGTCGTCCTGGCTGCTGTACTCGTAGCCGCTGCCGTAGGCGTTGGCCTGGCGAATGGCCATGAGCGTCTTAATCTGGCTGCCCAGGTTGTAGTTGTAGTAGTCCTTGTAGAACACGCAGGGGTAGCCCTTGTCGCGCATCAGGATGTAGGCGTAGGCCAGCATCTTCAGGTTCACGATGGGCGAGGTGCCGTTGTCGGTGTCGTGGTTGTCCACGAACGACACCGAGTGCGCCCCGTCCTGCTCGGTGAAGCCCGCGAACTTCAGCCCCTGCATGTCCCACGAGCCGTTGCCGTCGCTCATGGCCTTGAAGGTGGTTGTGCAGCGGCAAGTCGAAGAGGCTGGTGCGCCCGCCGGTGGCCGAGGCGTAGTTCTTCAGGTCGCTCACCTGGTCGAACCAGGCCTCGCTCACGGCAAACTTGCCGGCGCTGTTCACCTTGGTCGAACCACGAGTTCAGGAAGCTGGTCAGCATGTGCGGGGCCGCGTCCACGCGGTAGCCGTCGAGGCTGAGCTTGGTGGTTATCCACTTGCCCCAGGCCATGGCTTCGTTTACCTGGTTGCTGGTCCGGAGTAGCGGATTTCGTCGCCCAGCAGGTTGTCGTAGGCGTCGCCGTTGGCGTAGGGCTGGAAGTCCCAGTCGTGCCACTGAATCCAGGAGTTGTTGGCGCCCTGCTGCGTGCCGTTGAAGTTGTAGTACTGCCAGGTGTAGTTGCTGTAGGCCCCGCCGCGGGCCGGGTAGTTGAACTTGGTATAGAGGCTCTGGGTCGAGCCGTCCTGCATGCCTCATGGTTTCCTGCTGGTCGGCCCAGGTGAGGTGGTTCATCACCATGTCCTCGTACACCTGAATGCTCTGGCCGTGCAGGGCCGAGATGCAGCTTTGCAGCTGGGCTAGGGTGCCGTAGCGGGTGGCCACGCTGCCCTTCTGGTTGAACTCGCCCAGGTCGTAGCGGTCGTACACGCCGTAGCCCTCGTCCATCGAGGCCGGGCTTTGGTTGGGGTTCCAGCCCTTGTAGGCCGGGGGCAGCCACACGGCCGTGAAGCCGGCCTGGTTGAACTCGCTGGCTTTGCCGCCCAGCACCTGCCACCAGCTCTGGCTGCTGGTGTTGCTGGCCGGCACGTCCCAGTAAAAGCCTTGCAGCATCACGCCGTTTGAAGAATTGGGGGGTGGGAAAAAGAAAGCCGGCTTCGGCAGCGGGTAGCGCCCCTGGGGCCGGCATTGGGCTGGTAAAGGAAGTCGCCCTGCCACCCCACCGGAAGCAATCAAACCCCGGTATGGAAAATATAAACCTCCTTACAGGTTAAATATCTTTCAACCAATTGTTTAAACCCAAAAAATAAGCAGCCTATGAATCCGATAACGATTTTGCCGCCCTATTCGGCCCACTACCCCTGGCTGGGGGCGGTTATCGCTCCAGCTACGCCGCATCCAGGGCGCGGACGCGGGCCTCAAACTCGTCGTTGGGCACGAGCGACCGGCTCTTCACCCGCGTCTTGTAGGTGTAGATGGTATTGATGGAATAGCCCAGGATGCGGCTGATGCGCTCGCTGTCGTCGATGCCCAGGCGCACCAGGGCGAAGATGCGCAGCTCGGCCGTGAGCAGCTGGTCGTCGGTGGGCTGCCAGCTGGTCGTCGGCCGGAAACAGGGTGTTGAAGGCCGCCACGAAACTGCGCGGAAAAGCTTCAGGAATACCTGGTCGAAGCCCCGGAACAGGTCCTGGCGCTCGCGCTTGATGTTCACCCCGTCGAGCAGCTTTTGCAGGCCGGTGTACTGCTTGCTGGCCAGCAGCGCCAGCAGCGCCCGCTTCAGCTCCTCCAGCCGGTCGATGGACTGCGAGCTGCTGCTGAGGTAGTAGCCGATGTACTCGTCCTTGATGCGGTTGGCCTCGTGCAGGCCCTGGTTGAGGTGGTGCAGCTGCGCGTTGGCCGCCACCAGCCCCCCGTTGGCGGCCCGCACCTGCCGGTCGGCCCGCTGCAGCCGCCGCAGCTGCGCCAGAATAACCAGCGCGCACCCGGCCCCGAATACCGCCAGCCCGGCCAGCACCCAGTTGTTGCGCCGCAGCTGCTGGCGCTGCTGCTCGATGATGGAAATCTTCTGGCCCTCAATCACAAACGACACGTGGCTCAGCTCTACCTGCCGCTGCCGGGCCTTGTAGAAGGCTGCCTCCTCGCGCGCCTCCCGGATGAAGCGGTAGGCATCGGCCAGGTCGCCCCGGCGGTAGCAGTAGTCCGGACACCTTGAACAGGGCCAGGGTTTCCTTGGTGGCCGCCTGCACGTCGGCGATGGCGGCCACCAGCAGCAGGTCGAAGGCCGCCTCGGGCTGCTGGTGCGCCTCGTAGAGGCTGGCCAGGGTGCTGGCGCTCACGGCCAGCTGGTGCGGCGTCAGGCCCGGCAGGCGGCGCACGGCCTGGTAGTAGCGCAGGCCCGCCGCCAGGTCCTGGTGCTTCTGGGCGATGAAGGTGCGCACGGCCAGGCAGGCGTAGCTGGTAGCGCCGCACAGCTGGGCGGCCGTGTCGGCGTAGGCCAGCGAGCGGGCGTAGGCGGCCGGGCGGTAGTAGTCGTCCTGGTCGAAGGTACCCAGGTCACTGTAGGCGCGGGCCTGCAGGAAGTAGTAGTCCACCCGGTCGGCGGCGCTCGTGCCGGAGGGTGGCAAAGGTTTCGGTGAACATGCCCGACGAGAGCAGGATGAACGCCAGCCGGAGCCGGGCCGCGGCCTGGCGCCGGGGGTCGCCGAGCTGGTCGGCCAGGCGCGTGAGGCGGCGGCAGGCGGCAAAGGCCGAGTCGTAATTTGTAGGCCTTGTAATTCGTCGTAGATGCGCAGCCCCAGCTGAAACTGCGTGGCCGGCGCCTCGGCGCTCGCGGCGTAGGCGGCCTTGAGCGAGGCCAGCCGGCTTAGCCGCTGGGCTTCGTAGTGGGCGCGGTGGTCGAGCACCTGGTTGAGCTCGGCCAGCAGGCTGTCGGTGCGCGCGGAGGCGCGCGTGGCCGGGGCGCTCCCCAGCAGCAACGCCGCACCCAGCAGAAAAAGTGCGCTACCGCCATACGAAAACACTCAACCAGGCCAAATATAAAGTCTGCCGCTAGCGCTACCCGGGCCGCGGCGCCGGGCTCGCTGGCCGCGGCTGCCACCCGCCGTACCGCGCCACCCCGCGGGCGGTTCGCAAAACGGCCCGCTGCCGCTGGTCTTGCCAGGCAGCGGGCCGCTTTGCCACTTGCGCTTATGCGCTAAAAATCAGTATTGTTGAGCAGCATGTTCACCACGTCGGAGATGCGCTTGCCGTCGGCCTGGCCGCTCAACTCGCGGGCGGCTACGCCCATTACCTTGCCCAGGTCGGAGGGGCCTTTGGCGCCCACGCGCTGGATGATGCCCACCAGCTTCTCCACCAGCTCGCCCTCGGTAATCTGCTGGGGCAGGAACTCCTCGATGATTTCCAACTCGGCCAGCTCGGTTTGCTCCAGGTCGGTGCGGCCCTGCTGCTGGTAAGTGGCGGCCGACTCGCGGCGCTGCTTGGCGGCCTTGTTGAGCAGCTTAAGCTCCTGGTCGCTGCTGAGGCCGGCGGCGGTGGCGCCTTCGGCCGTTTCGGCCAGCAAAATCTGCGACTTGATGCTGCGCAGCGCCGTGAGGCGCACTTTGTCTTTGGCCAGCATGGCCTGCTTGATGGCCGAGTCGATAGTTTCTTTTAGTGCCATGGGAATGTTGGTAGAAAGAAATGCAGCAGCGGGCCCGGCACAACCCGCCGGCCCGCGGCCCGGGTTTATACGCAAGCCGCCTGGCCTGCGCCTGCCGCAAAGGTATCTTGGCCTCGCCCAAGCAAGCGGCATCGCACTTGCGCGCCCCACCAGTGACGTCCACCCCAAGCCCCAGGCGGCAAAGGTAGCTTGCGCCGCCGGCCCCCCTAACCAAGGCCCAAACTACGGCGCCCCACCCAGTCCGGCCGCTACCGCACCCAGCCTGCCCACGCCCCAGGCGGTAAAAGTGCAGCCAAGACGCGACAGCGCCGTCCGTTAAATCCGTCAAATCCGTTTGAATCTGTGGTTAAGCTGAGCGTCAACATCAACAAAATTGCCACCCTGCGCAACGCCCGCGGCCTGCACGCCCGGCCCGACTTGCTGCAAGCCGCCCGCGACATCGAGCGCTTCGGGGCCGAGGGCATTACGGTGCACCCGCGCCCCGACGAGCGCCACATCCGCTACGACGACGTGCGCAACCTCAAGAGCATCGTGACCACCGAGCTGAACGTGGAGGGCAACCCCACGCCCGACTTCGTGGCCCTGTGCCGCGAGGTGGCCCCCGAGCAGGTGACGCTGGTGCCCGACGCGCCCGACGCCATCACCTCCAACGCCGGCTGGGACGTGGTGGGCCACCAGGGCTTCCTGCGCGACACCGTGGCCGAGCTGAAAAGCTACGGCTGCCGCGTCAGCATCTTCCTCGACCCCAACCCGGCCCTGGTAGACGCCGCCGCCCGCACCGGCACCGACCGCGTGGAGCTGTACACCGAGGCCTACGCCCGCTACTACCCCACCGACCGCGCCGCCGCCGTGCTGCCCTACCGCGACACCGCCCGCGCCGCCGTGGCCGCCGGCCTGGGCCTCAACGCCGGCCACGACCTGGACCTCGAAAACCTGGCCTACCTGGCCCAGGAGCTGCCCGGCCTGCAGGAAGTCAGCATCGGCCACGCCCTGGTAGCCGACGCCCTGTACCTGGGCCTGGAAAATACCGTGCAGCTCTACAAGCGCCAGCTGCGGCAAGCTGGTAAAGGGAACGAGGTAGTGAGTAAAAGGCGTCCATGCTGAGCCCGCGAAGCATCTCTGCCGAACGACACCCTAGGGGCGTTCGGTAGAGATGCTTCGCGGGCTCCGCAGGACATTGCGCTCATTTATTCCCTTACCAGCTTACCGTAACCGTAAACTCGGTGGGGTCGGCCAGTGGGTCGGCGGCTTGCAGGGGCAGGCCGCTTGGCGCGTAGAGGGCGCACAGCGTGTTGCCAACCTGCACCAACTGGCCGGGCAGGCCGGGGGCAGGCCGTCGAGCAGCCCGGCCAGCACCTCCCAGCGGGGCTGGCCGGGCTGGCGGCTGGCATCGTGCCACACTACCACCGTGGCGGGGCCTACCAGGTGCTCGAACACGCGGGCGGTGTCGCGGCGCACGGCCTCGTAGCGGTGGTCGCCGTCGATGAAAACCAGGTCGAAGGGGCCGGCGGCGCGGTGCAGGGCGGCCAGGTCGTAGGTGGCCGAGTTGCCGTGCAGGTGCACTACGTTGGCGCGAGCGTGCGAGAAAAAGCCGTGCAGGTTGATGTAGCCCTCGGGCAGCCCTAGGGCGCGCAGTTCGGCGGCGCTCAGGTTGAGGGTGTGCACGGTGGCAGCTTCGGCGGCCACGTTGGCGGCGCTTTCGCCGCGCCAGGTGCCAATCTCGAAGTAGCGGCAGCCGGGGCCGCTGCCGGGCCAGGGCGCGCAGCAGCAGCAAATCGGTGGGCAGCGAGCCGCCGTCGCCGAAGGCGAAGGGCGCCACGGTGCGGGCGCCGCGGGCGCAGCGGGCGGCACGAAATGCGCCAGCGGCACCAGCGGCAGCCCGGCCGGCCCCAGGCCCGGCCAGCGGCCGGCGTGGGCCAGGGCGCGGCGGCGCCAGGCGGCCACGTCGGCGGCCAGCACCTCGGTGAGCAGGGCCGGCGTGCGCGCAAGGGCCACGCAGGGCGCGCAAAGCAATGGAAAGCACGGGATACAGCAGACAAAACCGGCCGCCAGCGGGAGCGTAAGCCGGGCGGGCCAGCAGCCCTTCACCGCGAATAGTTGCACTTATTTTTTTGCTAAAAAAGCACGGCGCAGCCCCAAACTTACGCCCCTGGGGGCCGCCCGGCCGGCCCCGGCGCAGCCCATTTTGTAGTAACTTGCACTGTAAATCTTTTTCTTATCAACTAAAGAAGTGCGTTTCTCTACTACTTCGGCTTGGCGCGGGGCGCTGGGCCTGGGCCTGGGCCTGCTGGCCGGTGCCGTGCTGGCTGGCTGCCAGCCGCGTACCGAAAAGGGCGAATCGGCCGCCGATACCACCGCCGAAGCCAACAAGTCCGGCGCCCCTCGACACCGTTAAAATCAAGCGCCTGGCCATGCAGCGCGACTCGCTGCAGGCCGACAGCATTGCCAAGAAAACCGGGCAGCTGCCGGGGGCTATCCTGCCGGGCCACCGCATCGTGGCGTTCTACGGCAACATCCGCTCGAAGGGCATGGGCATCCTGGGCCGCGAGCCCAAGGCGCAGATGATGCGCAAGTTCGACGGCGTGCTGAAGGAATGGCAGGCCGCCGACCCCAGCATCCCGGTGATGCCGGCCCTGCACAGCGTCACCATCACGGCGCAGGGCTCGCCGGGCGCCGACGGCATGTGGCGCCTGATGAACTCGAAAAGCACCATCGAGGAAACCCGCGCCTGGGCCCGCGAGAAAAACGCCCTGCTTTTTCTCGACGTGCAGCCCGGCTGGAGCGACTATGAGCACGAGCTGCCCAAGCTTGAGCCGTACCTGAAAGACCCGCAGGTGATGCTGGGCATCGACCCCGAGTTTACCCTGGGTAAGATGCGGGTGCGCCCCAACAAGAAAATCGGCACCCTCGACGCCAAGGACATCAACTACGCCATCAACTTCCTGGCCCGCATCGTGAGCGAAAACCACCTGCCGCCCAAGATTTTGATGGTGCACCGCTTCACCCGGAAGATGGTGACCAACTACAAAAACATCAAGCTCGACCCGCGCGTGCAGGTGGTGATGGACATGGACGGCTGGGGCGACCCCACCCTCAAAAAGGACAGCTACAAGCTCTACATCCAGCGCGAGCCCGTGCAGTACACCGGCTTCAAGCTCTTTTATGAGTACGACCCCAAGCGCCCCCCGCACCACATGATGACCCCCAAGGAGGTGCTCGACACCACCAACCTCAACCCCACCCCGCTCTACATCCAGTACCAGTAGGCGGGTAAACGGTTATAGGGTTAGGAGTAACAACAGGATGTTGTACTGAATTTGTCAAAGCACGCCGCCTGCATGGTTCGGTAGAATGCTTTGAAAAGCTCAGCACAACGTCCTTTGTTACCCCAACCACTCACCACTAACCGTTTACCACTACCCTAGTAGTCCAAGCCGCAGCTGAAGCAGTGGTTGTCGTGGCCGTGCAGCAGCCCCTGCTTGCGCAGCCACCCGCGCAGCGAGGCCCACCACTGCCCGCTTACCGGCCGGGCCTCGCTTTCGCGCATCACCTCCGTGGAGCCGCAGCGAGGGCACGCGGGGCCAGGGCTGGCGTCGGGCGCCAGGCCGCCGGCCGAGGCGTGCATCACGGCCGGCTCGCGCAGCACCTCGGCGGCCTGGGCGGCGTCGCGGGCGTACACGTGCAGGCGCACCCCACCGCTGGCCGGGCTATACATGCGGTTGAGGTACGCCAGGCTCTCGTTGCTGACGAAGCAAGCGATGCCGGCCGCCTCCAGCCGGGTGCGGGCCAGGTGGGCATCCAGGGGGTTGTAGTAGGTGCCCAGTACGATAATATTTTCTGCTGCCGAAGCCATAGCGAGTGCGCGAGTGCCGCTACTACTTCAACAAGCCGGGCCCGGTTTTCATTTCCGGGTTTTGGTGGCCGCCTGCAAGTCCTTGGCCGTGCGCCGGGCCCGCAAGGCCACAAACTCGGCCTGCCAGGCCCGGATGCGCAGCTCGTCGCGGGCCGGCAGGTCGAGCCGGATGCGGGCCAGCTGCTGGTTGAGGCGCTGGTAGGTGTTCTGGGCGTAGTCCCAGTCGCGCAGCTGCCAGCCGGTTTGGCGGGTGCGCGCACGCCCCGCAGCAGCTGCCCGTAGGCCCCGCCATGTCCTGCACCGTGAGGGTGCCCGATGCGGCCGGCGTAGCTGCCCAGCAGCTCCTGGTCGAGGGTGCGCTGGCGGGCGGCGCCCAGCGGCACGGCCCGGCGGGCGTGGTTGGCCGAGTCGAAGGCCAGCGTCTGGCGGCCCAGGCGCTTGAGCGTTTTGCCCCCCTTGCGGGCGGCCGTATCCAGCTTGGCCAGCTCCTGGTGGGCCAGCTCCTGCCGTTCGCGGGGGGTCGAGTCGCAGGCCGTGAGCAGCAGGGGCAGGGCCAGGGCACCAAAAAGCCGTTTCATGCCGCCAAGCTACGGCCGGCGCCCGCACTCGGCGGCCGGGGCGAAAACAAAATCCCACCGGCCGGCGGCCAGTGGGATTTTTTCAGGGGGCTAACTAAGTGGCGGCCACTAGGGCATCAGCACCTTGTTCACCACGTGAATCACGCCGTTGCTTTGCATCACGTCGGGGATGGTCACCATGGCAACGTTGCCTTTCTCGTCTTTCACCTCGATGTTTTTGCCCTTCATCATGGCGGTCAGCTTCTCGCCCTGTACGGTGGTCAGCTCGGCTTTGCCGCCGCCAGCCTTGATGGCTTTCATCAGGTCGGCAGCCGTCATGCGGCCGGCTACTACGTGGTAGGTCAGGATTTTAGTCAGGGTAGCCTTGTTCTCGGGCTTCACCAGGGTTTCCACCGTGCCGGCGGGCAGGGCGTTGAAGGCTTCGTTGGTGGGGGCGAATACGGTGAAGGGACCGGGGCCCGACAGCGTTTCTACGAGGCCGGCCGCTTTTACGGCGGCTACCAGGGTGGTGTGGTCTTTCGAGTTAACGGCGTTCTCAATGATGTTCTTGGTGGGGTACATCGGGGCGCCGCCTACCATTACGGTTTTGGCTTTCTGGGCCGAGGCCGACTGTACGCCAGCGGTACCAAGCAGGGCTACTACGGCCAGGGAGGCAAAAGAGAGTTTCATGGGGAAAGAAATAAAAAGGTTAAATGTGGTATTCTTGTTCACCTACGGCCCCCGCGCCGCACTGGATTGGGGACCAAAAAAGCTGGCTGCCGCCCGCCAAGTTCCGCTGAGGCAATGTTGGCCGCCGCAAATTTTTGCCTGCCCGAAATTTTGCGCTGAAAATGAATTGAAAACGCAGCTGCCCAGGCCTAAAACACGCCCTGGCACTTGCGTTGAACCGAAAAGCCGTACCTTTGCATCATCAATCGCCACCCCCCTGGCGAAAACCACAAGCGAGAGTAGCTCAGTTGGTAGAGCGCGACCTTGCCAAGGTCGAGGTCGCGAGTTCGAACCTCGTCTCCCGAAACGAAGAAGCCGCCCATCCGGGTGGCTTTTTTTTGCCCCCTAAATGCGCCCACCCCCGCAAGTGCGCGTGAGCACCGACGATGAATTTCGGCAAGCCGTGGCCTAGAGCCTGTCGGTGCGGCAGGTGCTGAGCTGCATTGGGCTGGTGCCGGCCGGCGGCAACTACAAAACCGTGCACGCCCGCATCCGCCAGCTCGCACCCGCGATACTAGCCACTTCACCGGCAAGGGCTGGAACGCCGGGGGCGGTACCGCATGGTCGAGGCCGTTTTCGTGGGACGGTTCTGGGTAAGAATCGTCTATACCTCCATCGTTCCGCCTGCGCAACCGCCTGATTCCCACGGCCTGAAGCAGGCGTTTTGCGAGGGGGCTGCGGCCTGGCCGAGTGGCGCGGGCAGCCCATTCCGCTGAACTACACCACGCCAACGGCGTGAACAATGATAACCGCCTTGCAACGCAACTGCTGCTTTGCCCCAACTGCCACGCGCTGACAGACAATTATCGGGGCAAAAATCAGCGACGAAACAAAATACATAACTGGGAGCCAGAGTGGTGTAACCGGTAGCCACGCGACACTTAAACTGTCGTTTCCGCAAGGAAGTACGGGTTCGAGTCCCGTCTCTGGTATTGCGTTGCAGCGCCCGCTTTCCGTTTTCGGAGGCGGGCGTTTTGCTTGGGGCAGGCGCGTTGCATTTTTGTGTGAAGAACCGCCCGGCGGCGCCTGCTGGTCGCGGCCGGCGGCTAGCTTCGCGGCATGAAAACATTGTATCTGATGCGCCACGCCAAGTCGAGCTGGAGCTTCGACGAGCTGCGCGACCAGGAGCGGCCCCTCAACGACCGGGGCCGCGAGGATGCGCCCCGCATGGGCCAGGCCCTGGCCAAGCGCGACATCCACCCCGACCTGCTGGTAAGCTCGCCGGCCGTGCGCGCCCTGAGCACCGCCACGCTGGTGGCCCGCGAGCTGGGCTACGACCGCGACCGCATCCAGATTGAGCCCGCCATCTACCAGGCCGACCTCGACACGCTGCTGGGCGTGGTGCGCGCCCTGCCCGACGAGGCCGGCGGCCGTGCTGCTCACCGGCCACAACCCCACCATCACCGACCTGGCCAACTACCTCTCGCCCTCGCCCCTGCCGACGAGATGCCCACCGCCGCCGTGGTGTGCCTGCGCTTCGGCCGAGCACTGGGCCGACGTGAAGCGGGCCAACGCCGAGTTTTATTTCTACGACTACCCCGCAACGTCAGCTGATTATCGCGTAGCGCACCAATCCGCCGCCGGTGCCCGCGCACTTTGGCCGCAACTTTTGCGTAAGCGTGCGCCACCTACGCAGCACCACCCGCGCCAGCCAGCCTGCCGCCGCCGGGCGTAGCCGCGCCATCCGTTAAATCCGTTAAATCTGCGGTATGGACTACCTGCCCCGCGACCTGAGCTGGCTGCGCTTTAATGCCCGCGTGCTGCAAGAGGCCAGTGCCCCACGGTGCCGCTGCTGGAGCGCCTCAAGTTTCTGGCCATCTTCAGCTCCAACCTCGACGAGTTTTTCAAGGTGCGCGTGGCTACGCTGCGGCGGCTGGTCAAGCTCAAGAAGAAAACCCGGGCCCAGCTGCCCCAGGCCCGCCCCAAGCGGGTGCTAGCCGCCGTGCTGGCCGAAGTGCAGCGCCAGCAGGAGCTGTTCGGGCGCGTGTTTCGCGACGAGCTGCTGCCCGCCCTGGCGAAGCCGGCATTTGCCTGCTGGGCGCCGACGAGCTGACGGCCGAGCAGCGCCGCTGGGTGCAGGGCTACTTCGAGGAGAAGGTGCGCGACCTGCTTTCGCCGGTGGTGCTCGACGACACCCTGCACCACCTGTTCCTGCAAGACCAGGCCGTATACCTCACCTTTTACCTGAGCCCCCCCGGTAGGCAAGGGCAAGCAGAAAAGCCCGAGGTGCACCGCGTGGTGGCGATGGAGCTGCCTACCAAGCGCCACGGCGGCCGCTTCGTGGCCCTGCCCGGCGGCCCGGGCACGGCCGACGACCCGCACTGCGTGCTGTTTCTGGACGACGTGGTGCGCGTGGGCGCCCCCGATTTGTTTCCGGTACCAGCAGGTGCAGGTGAGCGCCGTGAAGCTCAGCCGCGACGCCGAGCTGGACATCGAGGAAGAAGTATCGGGCGACTTGCTGGCCAAAATTCGCAGCAGCCTGGCCAAGCGGGCCACCGGCTACCCGGCCCGCCTGCTCTACGACCCCGCCATGCCCCGCCCGGCCCTGAAGGCGCTGATGCAGAAAACCGGCATCTCCGACGAGGAGCTGGTGCCCGGCAGCCGCTACCACAACTTCCGCGACTTCTTTGGTTTCCCCAGCTTCGGGCGCACCGACTTGCTCAACCCCGCCTGGCCGGCGCTGCCCCACCCCACCCTGCCGGGCCGGGGGCTGCTGGCCGCCGTGGCCCGGCGCGACCACCTGCTGCACGCCCCCTACCAGCGCTTCGACACGGTGGTGCGCCTGCTGCGCGAGGCCGCCCGCGACCCGCTGGTGCAGGACCTCAGCATCACGCTCTACCGGGTGGCCGGCCAGAGCGCCGTGGCCAAAGCCCTGCTGCTGGCCCTGCAAAACGGCAAGCAGGTAACGGCCGTGGTGGAGCTGAAGGCCCGCTTCGACGAGGAAAATAACACCCGCTGGGCCGAGCAGCTGCAGCAGGCCGGCGCCACGGTCATCTTCACCCCGCCCGAGCTGAAGTGCCACGCCAAGCTGCTGCTCATCGGCCGCCCCGCGGCGCCCGCCGGCGCGCCCCAGCGCCTGGCCTACCTGAGCACCGGCAACTTCAACGAGGCTACCGCCGGCCTCTACGCCGACCACGCCCTGCTCACGGCCCGCCCCGAGCTGACCGGACGAGGTGGCCCAGGTGTTCGACTACTTCCGCACCGGCAAGGCGCCCACCCACCTGCGGCAGCTGCTGGTGGCGCCCTTCACCCTGCGCAAGCAGCTGCTGCGCCTGATAGCGGCCGAGGCCGAGCGGGCGCGGCGCGGCGAAGAGGCGTACATCATCTTCAAAATCAACGCCCTCGAAGACCCCGGCATGATACAGGCGCTCTACGAGGCCAGCCGGGCCGGGGTGCACGTCGAGCTGCTCATCCGGGGCATCGGCTGCCTGGTGCCGGGCGTGGAGGGGCAGAGCGCCACCATCAGCCAGCGCGGGCTCATCGACCGCTACCTCGAGCACGCCCGCATCTACGTGTTTGCCAACGGCAGCGAGGAGAAGATGTACCTCTCGTCGGCCGACCTGATGACCCGCAACCTCGACCGGCGCGTGGAAGTGGCCTTCCCGGTGCTCGACCCCGGCCTGCGGGCCGAGGTGCGCCAGCTGCTCGACCTGGAGCGCCACGACAACGTGAAGGCCCGCGACTTCGACAACCACCTGCTTGCCAACGACCAGCCCCCGCTACGGGCCCAGGAGGCGCAGTACGCCTACCTCAAGAAGCTGGCCGGCCGCGCCCCGCGCCAAAAAAATAGTGCTCGCCCGCTGGCTGGCGGCAAATTTTTCAGGCAGGCGCCCGGCGCGTTCAGCTAGGTTTGGCGGGCCCTTCGCACCCACGCGCACGCCCCGTGTCGTTGCTTTGGCGTTAAGAAGCCCGTGGAACTAGTTATAAGCTGCTTCACCTTGCGTAACTTGCGTGCCCCCCTATCCATTTTAAGCCGGCGCGTATTCCACAAGCTCTACTTATGAAATTTGCGTTTCGCTGCTGCTGCTGGCGCTGTTGCTGACGGGCCGGCTCGCGGTGGCCCAACGAATCACCGTGACGGGCCAGGTGGTGGAGGCTGCCACCGGCGAGCCGGTGCCCTTTGCGTCCATCTTCGTTCCGCGCACCAGCATCGGCATCACGGCCGACGTGGAGGGCCGCTTTCGGCTGCCCGCTGGGCACCGCGCCCGATTCGCTGGCGGCCTCGGCGCTGGGCTTTCTGACCCAGCGCAAGGCCCTGAGCAACGCGGCCACCCAGCAGGTGCTGTTCCGGCTGAAGAAGGGTGGCGGCGTGGCCCTGGGCGAAGTGGTGGTATCGTCGCGCCAGCCCGAAAACCCGGCCTGGCGCATCCTGCGCGAGGTGCAGCGCCACAAGGACGAGAACGCCCGCACCAGCCTGCAATCGGCCGACTACAACTCCTACAACCGCATTGAGGTAAGCCTGGCCGACATTCCGAAGGCGCCTGGCCAACCGCAAGGTAGTGAAAGACATGCGGGCCCTGGCCGCCCGCCACGGCGCCGCCGCCGCCGCCGATGCCGACGCGCCCTGCTGCCGCTGTTTGCCTCCGAGGTGGGCTCGAAGGTGTACGTGAAGTATGGCCCGCCCCTGCACCGCCGCGAGGACATCGAGCACAAGCAGATGCGCGGCGCCGGCCCCCGCGAGGGCTCGGTGCTGAGCCAGATGCTGGGCTCCAACTTCCAGAACTTCGACTTCTACCCCAACTGGCAGAACATTCTGGGCAAGGACTTTGCCTCGCCCATCGCGGCCGGCTGGCGCCTCACCTACGACTACGACCTGCAAGACTCGGTGCTGGTGGGGCAGGACGTGTGCTACCGCATCGGCGTGAAGCCCAAGCGGGCGCACGACCTGGCTTTTTCGGGCACCATCTGGATTACCAAGGAGCACTACGCGCTGCGCCGCATCGACGTGATTGCCAGCGAGGAAGCCAACCTCAACTTCGTCACCGACCTGCGCATCTTTCAGGAGCTGACGCCGCCTAGCCAGGGGCCGGGCCTGGCCCAGCGCACCCGCCTGGTGGTGGCCGTGCGCCCCGGCGACAAGCAGGCTGCCATGCGCGTGCGCTTTACCACGGTCAACTCCGACTTCAAGCGCAACGCCGAGCACGAGGCGGCCTTCTACAACCAGCCCATTGTGAACACGGTGATGGAGCCGGGCACCGACAACCAGACCAGCAGCCTGATAAGCGGCATGCTGGGCCAGGGCCAGACCGAGGGCTACTTCGACAAGAACCGCCCCGACACGCTGAGCCTGAGCGAGCGCCAAACCTTCGCCGTGCTCGACTCGGCCCGCGAGCTGCCCTCCGTGCGCAGCACCCTCGACTGGATTGACTTGTTCATCAACGGCTACCGGCGGGTGGGCAACCGGGGCCTGATTGAGCTGGGGCCCATCATCAACACCTTCGCCTACAACAACTTCGAGGGCGCCCGCTTTCGCCTGGGCTTCCGCACCACGCCCATGTTCAGCCGCAACTGGGTGCTGCAGCCCTACCTGGCCTACGGCACCAAAGACGGGCGCTTTAAGTACGGCCTGCGGGGCAGCTACATCGCCGAGCGCCAGCACTGGACGGTGATTAGCGGCGAGTTTCGGCACGACATCGAGCAGTACGCTTTGCTCGACAACGACTTTCTGCCCGAAAACAACCTCTTTACGGCCGCCTCGCGCTGGGGCCGCTTCCGCGAGGGGCTGCCCATCCTGCGCGACCTGGCCCTGGTGAGCTTGCAGCGCGACTTGTTTCACGGCTTCACCCAAACCGTGACCTTGCGCTACCAAACAGCGTGCCCAACAGTTTTCGCGCGGCCGGTGCCCATGCCCGGCGACCCCAACGCGCAGGACGTAATACCCGACCGCCTGCGCCAAACCGAGGTGGTGGCCGAGTCGCGCTACGCCCCCGACGAAAACCTGGTGCAAGCCGAAAACCGCCGCCGCGCCATCGGCCTCAAGCGCTGGCCGGTGTTCAACTTCCGCTACACTTTCGGCACCATCGACTGGTTCCGGGGCAATAACACCTACCACAAGTTCAATCTGTCGGTGACGCACAGCGTGTCGGCCGGCCACTTCGGGCGCCTCAACTACCGCGTCGAGGGGAACTACATCCCGTCGAGCGTATCGTACATCATCCTGAAGACGCCGCTGGGCAACCAGACGCCGTTTTACAACGCCAACTCCTACAACCTGCTCAACTACTTCGAGTACGTAACCGACCGCTCGGTGTCGCTGCGCCTCGACCACCACTTCGAAGGGGTTATCCTGAACGCCATTCCGGGGGTGCGGCGCCTGAACTGGCGCCTGGTAGCCACCGCCAACGCCTGCTCGGCGGCCTGACCGACGACAACAAGTACTCCCCCATCGACCGCCGCGGCCGGCCGGGTGCTGCTGCCCACGCTGGGCAAGGCGCCCTACATCGAGGCCGGCTACGGCGTCGAGAACATCCTCAAGTTTCTGCGGGTCGATTTCATCCACCGCCTCACCTACCGCGACGCGCCCCCCACCATCTACAGCAACCTGCGGCCGTCTAACTTCGGCATCAAGGTGGGCGCGCAGTTCCGCTTGTAACTCTCAGGCAGTAGGCGCATTCTAAAGCGCAGGCAGGCGGGCCTGCCTTTTTATGTGCCTGGTGGTACTTTTGCTTGCCCACTACTTGTCCCAGGGCAGCCATGTCGTCGGCCGACAGCTGGATGTCGGCGGTTTTCATATTCTCTTCCAGGTGCTTCACCTTCGAGGTGCCCGGAATGAGCAGGATGTTGGGCGAGTGGTGCAGCAGCCAGGCCAGGGCAATTTGCTGGGTGGTGGCGCCGTGCTTTTGGGCCACGCCATCGAGGGCCGCCAGCGCTTCCTTGTTGCCGCCCGCCAGCGGGTACCACGGAATGAAGGCCATGTTGCGCTCGCGGGTGTAGTCGAGCACCGGCTCCCACTTGCGGTTGTCCACCGAGTACATGTTCTGCACCGATACCACCTCGAAGAAATTCTCGGCGGCCTTTTAATCTGGTCTACGTCTACCTCCGAGAGGCCGATTTGCTTAATCAGGCCGTCGTGCTGGGCTTTTTGCAGAAACTTGAACGTGTCCTCGGCCGGCACCTTGGGGTCGATGCGGTGCAACTGGTAGAGGTCGATGGACTCCACCTTCAGGCGCTGGAGGCTGCCGTGCAGGGCTTCTTCGAGGTGCTTGGGGCTGGCATCGACGGGCCACTGGTTGGGGCCGGTGCGCAGCAGCCCGCCCTTGGTGCCGATTACCAGGCCCGGCTTGGGGTAGGGGTGCAGGGCCTCGGCAATCAGCTCCTCCGACACGTTGGGGCCGTAGCTGTCGGCGGTGTCGATGAAGTTGACGCCCAGCTCCACGGCGCGCTGCAGCACCCGGATGCTCTCGTCGTGGTCCTGGGGCGGCCCCCAGATGCCCTCGCCGGTGATGCGCATGGCGCCGTAGCCCAGGCGGTTGACGGTGCTATTCGCCCGCGATGGTAAAGGTGGCGGGTAGGTTTCGGTGTTTGTAGCCATTGCTGTGAAACGTGGAAAAGAAAGCAGCCGGTGTGTTACAGTAGGGTTACCAGCCCGTGGTTGTTTTACCCGCGTTCGGCACCACCGCAACCAGCCGGGCAACTCGCGCTTGGCCAGCCGGCGCCGTAAACATGTTGCCGCGCCCCCGGCTTTTAACGTAAGTACTGTACCTACACCAATTTTTGCCCCATGGCCACCCTACGCCGCGTCTTCCAGGTTATTGATGGCAACAAGAAAGCAGTGGGCGACGGCTTCGACGTCACCAGCCCCATGCCGGGGCCGCGCATCCGGCAGCTCAGCCCCTACCTGCTCATCGACCACATTGGGCCCATGCACATTGCGCCCACCGACACGCCGCTCGGCTCGCCCCCGCACCCGCACCGGGGCTTCGAGACGGTAACGGTGGTGTACGACGGCTACCTGGCCCACCGCGACACGGCCGGCCACGATGGGCACCATTGGCCCCATGATGTGCAGTGGATGACCGCCGGTGCCGGCCTGCGCCACGCCGAGATGTACGACCGCGACTTTGCCCGGCGCGGCGGCACCCTGAGCTGCTGCAGCTGTGGGTAAATATGCCCAAGGCCGATAAGCTGATGCCCCCCACCTACCAGGAGCTGCGCGCCGCCGCCATCCCCAGCGTGCCGGTGCCCGGCGGCCAGGGCAGCATCCGCGTCATTGCGGGCAGCTACGGCGGCGTTGCCGGCCCGGCCCACACCTTCTCGCCCCTCACCCTGCTCGATGCCCACCTGCCCCAGCGGCGCCGACTTCGCGCTGACGCTGCCCGCCACCTACAACGTGGGCCTCTACGTGGTGCGCGGCGCCATCCTCGTCAACGGCACCCGCCCCGCCACCACCCAGCAGCTGGTAGTGCTGGGCTGGGACTCGCCCGACGTGCAGCTCACCGCCACCGCCGACAGCCTGGTAAAATCGAGGAACCCCTGGCCACCTACGGCCCCTTCGTGATGAACACCAACGAGGAGCTAATGACCGCCATTGCCGATTTCGAGGCCGGCAACATGGGCAAGTTCCCGGAGGATGAGTAGGCTACGCAAGATCTGTTTCAACCTTGGAAACGTAGCCTCCCTCTCCTGCTCTAGCAACAGTAGTTTAGGCGCCCGCATTTAGATGCGAGCGCCTTTTTAAGGTTAACAGTATATTCCTGAGGCTACCTCAGCAGCTTCTCGCGCTCGGCTTCGGCCACTTTGGCGCTCATCTCGCGCACGGCGCGGGCGATGCCGTCGGCGTCGTAGCCGCACTCTTTATAAAGCTGGTCCTGGGTGCCGTGCTCCACCACGCGGTCGGGGATGCCGAGGCGCTTGGTGGGGAGCTGCAACGCCCCCTGCTCGCTCAGGAACTCCAGCACGGCCGAGCCGAAACCGCCCATCAGGCAGCCATCCTCCACGGTCACGATGGCGCGGTAGCGGCGGGCGATGGCCAGCAGCATTTCCTCGTCGAGCGGCTTGCAGAAGCGCATGTCGTAGTGGCCCACGTCGAGGCCCTCGGCGGCCAGGGCCTCGGTGGCGCGCACGGCGTAGTTGCCGATGTGGCCGATGCTGAGAATGGCCACGCCGCCGGCTTCGCCCTCGCGCACCACGCGGCCCGTGCCGATGGCGATGCGCTGCAGCGGGGTGCGCCAGGCGGGCATCACGCCCTCGCCGCGGGGGTAGCGGATGCTGAAGGCCCCGGCGTTTTCGGGCAGCTGGGCGGTGTACATCAGGTTGCGCAGCTCCTGCTCGTTCATCGGGGCCGACACCACCATGTTGGGGATGCAGCGCATGTAGGCCAGGTCGTAGGCGCCGTGGTGGGTGGGGCCGTCGGCCCCGGCAAAGCCGGCGCGGTCGAGGCAGAATACCACGTGCAGGTTTTGCAGGGCCACGTCGTGCACCACCTGGTCGTAGCCGCGCTGCATAAACGACGAGTAGATGTTGCAGAACGGCACCATGCCCTGCGTAGCCAGGCCAGCCGAGAACGTCACGGCGTGCTGCTCGGCAATGCCCACGTCGAAGGCGCGGTCGGGCATGGCCGCCATCATGATGTTCAGCGACGAGCCGCTGGGCATGGCCGGCGTCACGCCCATGATTTTGTCGTTGGCCTCGGCCAGCTCCAGCAGGGTGTGGCCAAATACGTCCTGGTACTTCGGCGGCTGCGGTTTGTCGGGGATTTTGGTGTAAATCTCGCCGGTAATCTTGTCGAACAGGCCGGGGGCGTGCCACAGCGTCTGGTCTTTCTCGGCCAGCGCGTAGCCCTTGCCCTTCACCGTCACGCAGTGCAGCAGCTTGGGGCCCGGAATGCTCTTGAGGTCGTTGAGCACGGCCACCAGGTGCTGCACGTCGTGCCCGTCCACGGGGCCGAAGTAGCGGAAGTTCAGCGCCTCAAACAGGTTGCTTTGCTTCAGCAGGGTAGCCTTCATGGCGGCCTCTACCTTGCGGGCAATCTGCTGGGGGTTGGGGCCAAACTTGCTGAGCTTGCCCAGCACGTTCCACAGCTCGTCGCGCACTTTGTTGTAGGTGCGCGAGGTGGTGATGTCGGTGAGGTATTCCTTGAGCGCGCCCACGTTGGGGTCGATGCTCATGCAGTTGTCGTTGAGCACGACAATCATGTTGTTGCGAATGTCGCCGGCGTGGTTGAGCGCCTCGAAGCTCATGCCCGCCGTCATGGCCCCGTCGCCAATTACGGCAATGTGCTGGCGGTCGAACTCTCCCTTGTAGTCCGAGGCCACGGCCATGCCCAGCGCCGCCCCGATGCTGGTGCTGCTGTGGCCCACGCCAAAGGCGTCGTACTCGCTCTCGCTACGCTTCGGGAAGCCCGACATGCCGCCGTAGCGGCGGTTGGTGGGGAAGCGGTCGCGCCGGCCGGTCAGAATCTTGTGGCCGTAGGCCTGGTGGCCCACGTCCCACACCAGCTGGTCGTAGGGCGTGTTGAAGACGTAGTGCAGGGCCACGGTCAGCTCCACCACCCCGAGCGAGGCGCCGAAGTGCCCGCCGTAGATGCTCACCGTGTCGATGATGAACTCGCGCAGCTCGGCGCTGACCTGCACCAACTGCTCAGGGGCGAGCTTTTTGAGGTCGTCGGGCGAGTGTATCGCCGCCAGGAGCGGGCCGGGTTCAACTATCATCGTCGGGGGTGCAGCGGAGACGGTCAACGTATTGGCCGGTTGCTACAAAGGTACGACAAGCAAGGCAGGGCGGTTGTTCACTTGCCGGCGCCCACGCTGCCGCCAACCGGCATCTACCACGGCCTTACCAGTCGCTTTCACCGCCCGGGGCGCTACCCAAAACCAGGGCCCGGCCGGCCCAACCCAGCGTACCGGCGGGCAGGGGGCAGCCGAGCCCGGCCCTTCTCCCAGCTATGAAGTACCTCTGAGCGGAACTTTTGCGCCTGCGGGCAGGGTCTTTTGCACGGGCGCCGCCGGCCGGGCCTGGTGCTGGTCGCGGTAAATGAGGTACTGGTGCCGCCAGATAACCCACGCCAGGCCGATGGCGGCCGTGGCGATGAGCAGCGTGTAGATAATGCGGTCTTGCCGGGCGATGAACGCATTGAGGCGAGCGAGCCGGCGATGATGATGCTGGGGTGCGGGTTGCATGGGTTCGTCGGCTGAGGTGCGCTGCTAAAACGAGGGTGGCCGGCCAGGCTTTGTTTTCTGGTAGCCAGCCCGGCGGCGGGCGGCCATTCTGCCAGCACACGGTACTTTTTGCCCCGATGACTATCCAGGAAGTTCTTACCAAGCGGCACGAGCGGCAGTTCGACGCGCTGCCGCACCGCCTGCACCGCCACGAGCCGGCGTACATCGGGGCGCTCGACAACGAGGTGGACGCCGTGTTCGACCCCCGCAAGAACAAGCTCTTCGCCGCGGGCGGCGAGGCCCGGCGCTGGCTGCTGCTCGACCGCCAGCAGCAGGTAGTGGGCCGGGTGGCCGCCTTCCTCAACCCCAGCACCGTGCGCATCGACCCCACGCTGGCCGTGGGTGGCATGGGCTTCTTTGAGTGCATCGACGACCAGGCGGCCGCCAACCTGCTGCTCGATACGGCCTGCAGCTGGCTCCGAAGCAAGGGCATGGAGGCCGTGGATGGCCCCATCAACTTCGGCGACCGCGACAAGTTCTGGGGCGTGCTCATCGACGGCTTCGAGCACGAGCCCAACTACGGCATGTTCTGGCACCCGGCCTACTACCAGCGCCTGCTCGAAACCTACGGCTTTCAGCTCTACTTCAAGCAGCTGACCAGCTACCGCTTCACCAGCCGCGAAGACCAACCCCTGCACCCGCGCTTTTGGAAGCTGCTGGCCGAAGCCCAGGAGGCCGGCTACGTGTTTACGGCGGCCGATAAGCGCCAGCCCGAGAAGCTGGCCCAGGACTTCCTGCACGTCTACAACCTGGCCTGGGGTAAGCACACCGGCGTGAAGGAAATGACCATTGAGCAGGCCCGCAACATCGTGCGCGAGATGAAGCCGGTGCTCGACGACAAAATTGTGTTCTTCGCCTACTACCAGGGCGAGCCGGTGGCCTTCTACATCAACCTGCCCGAGCTAAACCAGATTTTCAAGCACGTCGGCCACCGCCTCAACCTGCTGGGCAAATTGCGCTTCGTGTACGAGCAGTGGAAGTATCATGCGCCGCCGCGACAAGAAGATGCTGGGCATCATCTACGGCGTGGTGCCCGAGCACCAGAACAAGGGCCTCGACATGGCCCTCATCTGCTCGACGCAGACCCCGTGCCAGCCGCCGGCTACAAAACCACCGAGATGAACTGGATTGGCGACTTCAACCCGCGCATGATGGTCACCATCCGCGCCATCGGGGCCAAGGTCATCAAAACCCACGCCACCTACCGCAAGCTGTTCATCGACCGGCCCTTCGAGCGCTACCCCATCATTCGGTGAAATTTATCAGGCAATTGTTGAATGGGGCAAGGGGAGAATGAGTCGGCAGTGCATTCCCCAACCAACCCCCGAGCAGTTACCCCCTCTGCCCTATAAACTCGCCCATTGCCGGTGCAGCGCCAGCACCTGCGGGATCACCAGCTGCGAGTCGTCGTTGTACACCACGTAGTCGGCGCGGGCCAGGCGCTCGGCCTCGGGGAGCTGCTGGGCGATGATGCGGGCCACGTCGGCGGCGGTGCGGTGGGCGTCGCGCCGCAGCACGCGGGCGGTGCGCACCTCGGGCGGGCGAAAACGGTGATAATCTTATCCAGGCCCTTTGTAGGCGCCCGACTCGAACAGTAGGGCCGCTTCCTTAAGGGCGTAGGGGTGGCCGGCCGCGGCCTGCTGGCTCGTCCAGGCGGCGAAGTCCTCCCCACCCTGGGGTGCACCAGGGCGTTGAGCTGCGCCAGCCGCTCGGGGTCGGCGAAGGCGACGCGGGCCAGGTAGGGGCGGTCGAGCAGGCCGGCGGCATCGTAGGTTTCGGCGCCGAAGGCGGCTTGCAGCTGCTCGCGCAGCAGTGGGTCGTGGGCCATCACCCACTTGGCGCGGGTGTCGGAGTCGTACACCGGCACGCCCAGCGCCGCAAACAGGCGCGATACCACGCTCTTACCCGAGCCAATGCCGCCAGTGATGCCGATACCAGCATGGTAACTCCAATCTGAGCAAACGCGAAGGTAGAGGCGGATAGCTGCCGGGAATGAGCGGGCAGCCGGCGCGCTTACTTATCCGCGAAAACCTTACAACCCACTACCGGCCGGCACCAGGTAGTAGGTGGCCGAGTCGGGCGGCAGGCTTACCAGGCGCACGGTGCCGAGGGCGCGGCGCAGGGGCGGGCGCATGGCCGAGCGGTTGAGCGGGGGCGTGCCGGGCAGGCGCAGGCGCACGTCGGCGGGCGGTAGGTGGAAGCCCAGCGAGCGCGAAAGCAGGCGCCAGCCGGTGCCGCGCACCTCGATGGGCACGGTAGCGGGCAGGGGCCGCGCCGGCTGGTAGCGGCCGGTTTCGTAGTGCCAGCTCACGGGGTAGTCGAGCGGGGCGGTGTAGCTGCGGCCCAGGGCGCGCAGCATCCAGAGCGTGGCGGCCAGCCCGAAGCACACCGCCACGGCCCGGTAAAGCTCGACTCCTGGGCGGCCAGGGGCGCAGCAACCGGCGCAGCACCAGCCGGGCCGGGGCCGGGCGCGGCGCGGGCGCGGGTGTAGGCATAGGCTAGGCGGCGGGCGTAGTGGTGGCGTCGGCCGCGGGGCTGCCCGCCAGGCGCGCAACGGCGTTGCGGTCGAAGCGCAGGCGCTGGCCGCGCTCTACCTCCAGCAGCACGGTTTCGGGGCCCACCTCCACCAGCGTGCCGTGCAGGCCACCGATGGTCACCACCCGCGAGCCCTTCACCAGCGACTCGCGGAAACGTCTTGGCCTCGGCAGTTTTGCGCTGCTGCGGCCGAATCATGAAGAAATACAGCACCGCCCCAATCAGGACGGGAAATAGCAGCGACGTGATGCCACTGCCGGCAGCTTGCAGCAGAAGGGTGAGCAGGGTCATGGATTACGAGAAAATAAGGCTGTAAAAGTATGAGGCGGCAGGTAGTTAATTTGGTTGGCCCCGCGAAGCATCGGACGCCAGAAAACAGGCGCCAGCGGATGCCTCGATAGCGCAGCGTGACAGGCAAAGCAAGTTACCGCTACTCGTTGCCCGTCAGCACGTTGCCTTTGATATAGATGGTGTTGATGGCCGGCTGGGTATTGGCCCGCACGCTTACCTGCTTGCTGATGAGGCCCTGCTTGCCCTTGCTGTCGAACTGCACCTCCAGCTCGCCCTTGGCGCCGGGCGCCACGGCCTCTTTGGTCCAGCTGGGGGTGGTGCAGCCGCAGGAGGCCGTGGCGTCGGCAATGAGCAGGGGCGTCTTGCCGGTGTTGGTGAAGGCGAAGGTGTGGCGCACCACCTCGCCGGGCTTGATGTCGCCGAAGTCGAAGGTGGTTTCGGCGAAGGTGAGCACCGGGGCGTCGGGGTTGGGGGCCTCGGTGTCGCTGGCCACGTTGGGGTTGTCGATGGTGGGGTTGGCCTTGGCGTCGTCGGCGGCGGCGTTGGCGGCGGCGTTCATGCCCTGGGTGCCGGCCTCGGAGGCGGCTTTGTCGCGGTTGCAGCCGGCCAGCAGCAGGGCAGCGGCCAGGCCGCAGGTGGTCAGAAGTCGGGTCATTTTTGGAGCTGTTAGCTGGCTGTTGGCTAGCTGTTAGCTTTTAAGTAGGGAATGCAAAAATACGCAGCACTAAACGCAAAGCGGCCCGAGCCGGCCTGGGCACTGCGGCACCGCCAGGCGATACCCAGGGCCCGGCCGCGCGCAACCACGCGCGGTAGAGACCGCCCGTTGCCTCCATACGAGGCTTTTTTAGCTAAAACCAGCCCTACAGCTTGTCGATGATAAACTGCGCGAACTGCGCGGTCGAGGCCGGGCCGCCGAGGTCGCCGGTGCACTGGCCCTGGTGGGTGAGGGTGGCGTTGAGGGCTTTCTCGATGCGGGCGGCTACCTGTCGGTTTCGCCCAGGTATTCCAGCATCATCAGGCCCGAGCGCAGCAGGGCGGTGGGGTTGGCCTTGCCCTGGCCGGCAATGTCGGGGGCCGAGCCGTGCACGGCCTCAAAATGGCCATGTTGTCGCCGATGTTGGCGCCGCTCACCACGCCCAGGCCGCCCACCAGGCCGGCGCACAGGTCGGAGAGGATGTCGCCAAACAGGTTGGTGGTCACAATTACGTCGAACTGCTGGGGCTTGCTCACCAGCTGCATGCACATGTTGTCGATGATGCGCTCGTCGTAGAACGTCACCTCGGGGTACTCGGCGGCGGCGTCCTTGCAGGCCTCAATCATCAGGCGGCCGGCGTTTTTCATGATGTTGCCCTTGTGGGCCAGCGTCACGTGCTTGCGGCCGTGCTCGGCGGCGTACTTGAAGGCGGCGCGGGCAATTTTGTGGCAGCCCTCCACCGTGAGGCGGCTCAGCGTGTCGGCAATGCCCAGGCGCTCGTCGTAAATCTCCAGGCCGGCGTACAGGCCCTCGGTATTCTCGCGAAACAGCACCAGGTCAATGCCCTTGAAGGGCGTGTTGATGCCCTGGGTGTTCTTTGGGCCGGGCGCACGTTCTGGTAGAGGTCGTACTTCTGGCGCAGCGTAATGTTGATGCTCTTGAAGCCCTTGCCCACGGGCGTCGTGATGGGTCCTTTCAGCCCCACGCGGGTGCGCTCCAGCGAGTCGAACAGCGACTGCGGAATCAGCTCGCCCTGGCTCTCGAGGGTGGTGATGCCGGCATTGTGCTCTTCCCACTGAATGGGCGCCTGGGCGGCGGCGAGGATGTCGACCACGGCGCGGGTGATTTCGGGGCCGATGCCGTCGCCGGGCGTGAGGGTTACGAGGTGCATACGTTCGAAGGATGATGAATGAGCGGCGAAGGCCGGCTTGCCGGGGCAAAAAAACGGCGGAGCAAGCAAATGCGGCCAAAATACTGAAATCAAGCTAGTATCCGTTCCGAGCACCCGCTCATCCATTCGGTGGCGGTACCCGCGCCCAGCCTACCGGCTGGTTTTGCGCGAGTTAATCTGGTTGATGAGCTGGTCTACGTCGTCGAGCAGCTGCTCGGCCTTGCTCTTGGCGTCCTGAATCACGCGCTGGCCTTCGCTCTTGGCCGACGAGGGCGAGCTGTCGCGGCTCGTCACGAGGCTTTCGGTCAGCTCGGCCAGCACCGAGCGGTAGCGCTCGAGCTGGTAGCTCAGCCAGGAGCGGGTTTCGCGGCCCGTTTCGGGGGCGTAGAGCAGGCCGATGGCGGCCCCGGCCAGCGCGCCGCTGGTGAAGCAGAGCAGGCCGGTGGTGGTTTTACTAGCCATGTGTTTGGTAGTGAGGTTAATGGCGGGGGCTAATATAGGGCGCAATCAGCCAAATGAGTGAAAGGTGGGAATAGAGGCTGCCTGGGCAGCTCGGCTTAAACGAAGCCAGTGCGCAGTTGGCATGGGTAACAATTTTTTCACCGGCAACGCGCTTTTGCCTACGCCAAATTAGCTCAACCGTTGGTGGCGGATACCGCGCGGGCTATTTTGCGCTCCCCACACCAAGTAGTGGGGGCGCCCACGGTACACTGGTTGTCCAGCAGGCCGCGGCCCGACTTGCGGATGTCGCCGCTGGCCGCCAAATCCTGGGCCAGCTTGTCGAGGATGCCGTTGACGAACTGCTTGCTCTTGGGCGTGCTGTAGAGCCTTGCTGATTTCGATGTACTCGTTGATGGTCACCTTCACCGGGATGCCGCGGAAGAGCTGCATCTCGCACAAAGGCCATCTTCAGGATAATCTTGTCGAGCAGGGCCACGCGCTCCACGTCCCAGTTCTGCACCGACTCGGCAATGAGCTTTTCCGACTTGGCGTCGTCCGCCAGGGTTTGCTTGTAGAGCGTTTCGGCAAAGTCGCGGTCGTCCTGCCAGTTGGCGCTCAGGTTCATCAGCTCCTGCTTCTCGTCGGCCCCGTGGGGCAGCATCTTCAGGGTTTTGAGCACCAGGTTGCGCACGATGGGGCGGTTTTCCTCCCAGTTCAGGTCGTTGGCTTCGAGCCAGCGCGGCAGTGCCTCGCCCTTGAATACGAACTCCTTGTAGAGGTGGCGCACCAGCTCCATGTCGGTTTCGTAGTCGGTTTCGACCAGGCCGGTGGGCTTGCCGGCCAGGTAGGCCTGCACGGCGGGGTCGGGCTTCATTTCCTTCTGCCAGGTTTCGCGCAGGGCCTCGCGCTCGTCGGCGTCGGTCCACTGCAGCTTGTGCTTGATGGTGGTTTGCAGCAGCTGCTCGTTTTCGCGCACCTTCCCAAAAGCCTTGTTCTCGAACAGGCGGGCGGTTTCGGCGTCCTCGAAGCGGCGGCCGGTGAAGCGCCGGGCCTCGCGCTCGTTTTCCTCGGTGATGATTTCGAGCAGCGCCACCGGCAGGTTCAGCAGGTGCAGGTACTGGTCGTGGATGCTTTCGGCGCCGTGCAGCAGCTGCCCGCCGTAGAAATTGCCCTCGCGGGCCACCAGGCTTTCGTAAACGTGATGGCGGACTGCACGGCGCCGTGGCTACGGCCTTGTCGTCGGAGCCGCTTTCGGGCAGCTCGCCGGTGCGGTGCCACTCGCGCAGCTGGGCCTTCGCCGAGCTTGCGCTGGCCTTCGAGCAGGCGGCGGTCGGGGCCACGTCGGCGGTGAGGTCGGGTTCGAAGGCGGCCGCGATGCGGTCCTGCGCCAGCAATAAATCGGCCGCCACGGCCTGCTGGTAGGCGTAGAGCGCCTGCATCACCTTGATGCGGAGTAAGCGGCGGTTGAGCATATTTTCAAAAGTCAAAGAGCAAGCCGGCAAGGGCCCGGCGCAGGTTAAAAGTGGTGGTGGCGAGTAAAGCCGCGCCTAGGAACTGTAGGGCGTAATTTTGCCGGGAAGTCGAGGGCTGCAGGGGCGTAACCTTGCTTAAGCTGGGCAGTTGGCACAACACGCTGCTACCCGCGCAGTTGTTATTCCGGCTACAAAAATACCCGACATTTTTTTTGGTTAGGTGCGGTTTTCCGGCCCTAGCCCCTGCCCTGCCCATGCCCGCTCGCGCCCTTGCCGCCGTCAACCCGCATATCTTCCGCTACAAGTGGCATTTCCTCGGCGGGGTGCTCTTTGTTATTTTGAGCACGCTGCTGGCCATCTGGCCGGCCCAGCTCGTGCGCTACGCCTTCGATTTGGTGAATGAGGGCATCGACCTCTACCACCTCTTTGCCGGCACCCCGGCCCAGGCGGCCGTCTACCACGGTATTTGGGCGCAACGTGCTGTTCTACGGCATGTTGATTATCGCCCTGGCTTTGCTGCGCGGCATCTTTTTGTTCTTCATGCGCCAGACGCTCATCGTCATGTCGCGCCTCATTGAGAACGACCAGAAGAACGAGATTTACCGCCACTACCAGTCGCTGCCGCTGGCCTTCTACCGCCGCCACAGCACCGGCGACCTCATGTCGCGCATTTCGGAGGACGTGAGCCGGGTGCGCATGTACCTGGGGCCGGCCATCATGTACTTCCTGCAGCTGGTGCTGCTGTTCGTGCTCATCGTGCCGCTCATGCTCATGGTCAACGTGAAGCTGACGCTGCTCACGGTGCTGCCGCTGCCCATCCTGTCCATCACCATCTTCTACATCAACAACCTGATTCAGAAGAAGTCGGACGAGATTCAGCGGGCGCTGGCGGCCATGACCACCTTCACGCAGGAGGCGTTTTCGGGCATCCGGGTGCTCAAGTCGTTTGTGCGGCAGCAAGACTCGCTGGCGCAGTTTACGGCGGCCAGCAACGACTACAAGGACAAGTCGCTGAGCCTCAACTTTGTGAACTCGCTGTTCTTCCCGATGATTATGTTCCTGGTGGGCATCAGCACCGTCGTGACGGTGTGGATTGGCGGCCAGGAGGTTATCCGCGGCACCATCACCACGGGCACCATCGCCGAGTTCATCATCTACGTCAACCTGCTTACCTGGCCCGTCACGGCCCTGGGCTGGACTTCGTCGCTGGTGCAGCGGGCCGAGGCCTCGCAGGCCCGCATCAACGAGTTTCTGGACGAGAAAACGGACATCGTGTCCGGCACGGTGGCCAAGGACATTGCCGGCGACATCGTCTTCGACCACGTTTCGTTTACCTACCCCGACACCGGCATCCGGGCCCTGCGCGACGTGAGCTTCCACCTGCAAAAGGGGCCACACGCTCGCCATTATCGGCAACACCGGCTCGGGCAAGAGCACGGTGGCCGCCCTGCTTTGCCGCCTCTACGACGTAACGAGCGGCGACGTTCGCATCGACGGCACCGACGTGCGCGACTACGCCTGACCAGCCTGCGCGAGCAAATCGGCTACGTGCCGCAGGACGTATTCTGTTCTCCGACAGCATCCGCAACAACATCAACTTTGGCCTCGACCAGCCCGACGAGGCCCGCATGCAGCAGGCCGCCAAGGATGCCAACGTGTACGAGAACATCATGCGCTTTCCCGAGGGCTTCGACACCAAGGTGGGCGAGCGCGGCATCACGCTTTCGGGCGGCCAGAAGCAGCGCGTGAGCATGGCCCGCGCCCTGGTGAAGGAGCCCAAGATTCTGATTCTGGACGACTCGCTCTCGGCCGTCGATACCAAGACCGAAAACGTCATCCTGGGGCCCTGCAACGGGTCATGAAGGGCCGCACCAGCCTGCTCATCTCGCACCGCGTATCGAGCGTGAAGCTGGCCGACGAAATCTTAGTGCTCGACGACGGCCAGATTGTGCAGCACGGCACCCACGCCCAGCTCATGGCCGAAGACGGCGGCCTCTACCGCGCCCTCTACGAGCGCCAGCTGCAAACCGAGGAAGCATAAAAAATAGGTAATGGGCTAGTGACTAGTGACGAATGCCGTTCAACGATTCTGGCATCATTGAACGGCATTCGTCACTCGTCATTAGTAGTTAGTCACTAATTTATCTGCACCAGGCGGGTGCCTTTTTGTCGCCAGCGGTGCAGCGCACCACGTAGGGGCCGGCGGGCAGCGTGGCCACGTTCAGCGTTACGGGCGTGGTGCCGACCAGCGTGTTTCGGGTGAGGATGGGGCGGCCTTCCTGGTCGTTTATTTCGATGCGGGTAGGGCCGGGGGCGTCGCAGCGCACCGTGAGCAGGTGCGGAAATGGGGTTTATCTCAACCTTAATTTTAGGGCGTTGGGGTCGGCGGCGGGCGTAACGGGCGCCAGCGGGATGGGGCGGGCGTGGCGGCGGGGTCGGTGGCGCCCGCCAGGGGCGGCCGCCGCCGTTTTTGGCGGGGCAGCCGGCAGGCGGCCTTGGCGCCCGGCAGCTTTGGCGGCAGGGGTAGTTTGGGCTAGTAGGCTGGTGGGGCCAGCAAAGCCAAACCGGCTAACAGGAACAAAAACTTCATAAAGCAAAGGGTAGCGACGGTTTTCCGGAGTAAATATACAAACTATGAAGTGCGCCATGTTGGTATACGGCTCCGCTTAAGTAGGACTGGCGACCAGGCAAAAATTGGCATTCACAGAAAAAATTTTTCGGCTTTGCGTTATTTGAAATTCCTGCCTACCTTTGCGCTCCCAATCTCCCTCGGGGTGTAGCGTAGCCTGGTATCGCGCCAGCATGGGGTGCTGGAGGTCGTAGGTTCGAATCCTGCCACTCCGACCAAGGGACAAGTTGCCCCACGAAAAACCCCCGACCTTCGGGCCGGGGGGTTTTTTTAAGGCCAACTTCGACCAGATTGGATTTCCCCGACGCGGAGCCGACCCCATCGGCTTCGCATCTTTCAGTGTAGCGCAGCCCGGTAGCGCGCGTCGTTCGGGACGACGAGGTCGTAGGTTCGAATCCTGCCACCCCGACTGTCAAAAACAAGTAAAAGGGCCCTGGCTGCTGGCAGCCAGGACCTGAACTACTTGGCGCTTAGCGGCACGTTTCTATCCCGGCCTGCAAGCGCCCGGGCCTTAGCTTCACCCCAGCCACAGCTCGCTGCCCTCGCCGGGCCCAAACTGCTCCAGGTAAGGGGGCTGCTTGGTTAGCTTCAGGTCTTTGAGCTCGGCTTTTCGGCGGCATCGTAGAGCTTGCCGGGGCAGCCAGCAGGAAGCTGGTGTTTTCGACGCGGGCGTGCATGCGGCGGCCGGCGGGCAGCAGCCCGGATGCGGTAGCGCCAGCCGGTGGGCAGCTGGGCCGTGGTATCGGCCACGCGCGCGCCCCGAAGGCCGCGAAATGCTGTCGTGCGCCGCCTCACGGGTCGTTGTAGTAGAAATTGGCCAGGGCCTGGGTGCCGGGCAGGGTGCCTGCGGCATCGTAGGCCGTTTTGGCGGCCCGAAACAGCTCGCCGAAGCAACTGCCGGCGCCGGGCCGGGCCGGCGTAGGGCTGCCCGGCCAGCAGCACCGGCGCGGCCGTGGTTTCGAGGGCCGTGGTGGGCGTGTGCAGCCCGCCCAGGTAGGCGTAGATGCTCAGGCCAATGGCCGTGAAAACGAGGACGAGGGGAAAAAAGGAAACGCACGGGGAATAATGAGCAGATTTGAATTAGTAAACATCGGCTAGCGTCGGCTTGCGGCAAATTACCGGTAGGCAACTGCTCATTACTCATTGTCAATTGCTCATTACTTGCGTACTGCATGCGGTAGAGCTGGGCGTAGTAGCCGCCCAGGCGCAGCAGCTCCTCGTGGGTGCCGGTTTCCTTGATTTCGCCGCGGTCGAGCACGATAATGCGGTCGGCCTTCTGGATGGTGCTCAGGCGGTGGGCGATAACCAGGGCGGTGCGGCCTTCCATGAGCTTGTCGATGGCGGCCTGTATCATCTCCTCGGTTTCAGAGTCCACCGACGAGGTGGCCTCGTCGAGCACAATCACGCGGGGCTCGTACACCAGGGCGCGCACGAAGCTGATGAGCTGGCGCTGGCCCACCGAGAGGGTGGCGCCGCGCTCCATCACGGGGTAGTCGAGGCCGCCGGGCAGGCGCTCCATGAAGCGGCGGGCGCCCACCAGCTCGGCGGCGGCCCAAATTTGCGCGTCGGTGATGGCTTGGTTGCCCAGGGTAATGTTGTCGCGGATGGAGCCGGCGAACAGGAATACGTCTTGCAGCACCACGCCAATCTGGCGGCGCAGCTGGCTCAGGTCGTAGTCGCGCAGGTCCTGCCCATCCACCAAGATGCGGCCTTTCTGGATGTCGTAGAAGCGCGAGAGCAGGTTGATGATGCTGGTTTTGCCCGCGCCGGTGGCCCCCTACGAAGGCCACCGTCTGGCCGGGCTTCACCTGGAAGCTGATGTCGCGCAGCACCCATTCGGGCTCCTGGTCTGGCTCGGCATCCTTGTAGCAAACCAGACGTGGTCGAAATCGACCTCGCCCTGCAGCTGGGGCACGGGGGCGGTGCCGCTGGGTGCTACCAGGTCCTGGCTGTCGAGCAGCTTCAGCAGGCGCTCGGTGCTCACCAAACCCAGCTGCAGGGTATTGAAGCGGTCGGCAATCTGCCGGATGGGCCGGAAGAACAGCGAGTTATACATGATAAAGGCGATGAGGGCGCCCTTCGAGATGCTGCCCTCAATCTGGCCCTGGGCGGCGTACCACACCAGCAGGCCCACCCCGATGGCGCCCAGCACCTCGGCCACCGGGAAGTAGATGCTGTAGTAGAGCACCGACTTGATATTGGCGCGGGTGTGCTCCTGGTTGATGGCCTCGAACTTGCGGTACTCGCGCTCCTCGTTGTTGAAAATCTGCACCACGTTCATGCCCGTCAGGTGCTCCTGCACGAAGCTGTTGAGCTTGGCCACCGCGTTGCGCACCTCCTGGAAGCTCACCTTCACCTTTTCCTTGAACACGTAGGTGCTGAAAAGCATGAACGGGATAACCGAGAGGCTGACCAGCGCCAGCTGCCAGTTGGTCCAGAACATGAACAGCATCAGAAACACGATTTGCAGGATGTCGCCCACCATCGCCGCCAGCCCCTCGCTGAACACGTCGGACAGCGTTTCCACGTCGGAGATGTTGCGCGTGACGAGCACGCCGATGGGGGTGCGGTCGAAGAAGCTGAGCTTGAGGCTGAGCAGGTGCTGGTAGAGGTCGGTGCGGATGTCGCGCACGATAAACTGGCCCAGCCAGCCGCCGTAGTAGGTTTGGAGGTAGCTCACCAGCGTATTGACCAGCAGCAGCCCCAGCAGCCACACCGTGGAGCGGTTCAGGCCCGCCCAGTCGTTGTTGGCGATGTCCACGTCCACCATGCGCTGGATGAGGGCCGGGCGCACGGTGCCGAGCACGGCGGCGGCCACGGTCAGGAAAATCAGGCCGAAGAAGGCGCCGCGGTAGGGCCGGGCGTAGGCCAGCAGGCGGCGCAGCACCAGCCAGTCGAATACCTGGCCGGTTTTGGTAGGCAGCGCTACCGCCGGGCAATGGAGGTAGTGTACATGCCCCACATGACTCCTTGCTGCAAGCCAAGCTCCGGGCCAAGTCGTGGTACTACGTGCTGCTGAACGACTACAAGCAGCACGAGCAGGAATACAAAGATTTCCTGGCCCAGACGGTAGGGCAGCCCGCTTACCTGGAAAAAATGTACACCTATGCCTACGAGTACCTGCCGGCCCGCAACCACACCCGCGTGGCCAACCTGGAAGCTCGGCTACGTGGCGCTGAGCAATGACGCCACCTCGCAAGAGGAAGGCATCTACTACAGCCTGAATGCGGCCCGGCACGCCGCCCTCATCCGGCCCGGCATTCTGGAAGCCCACGAAATGCACCACCAGCTGATTTCGGGCGATAAGCTGATAAGCCCGGCGCGCCCCGGCGACGAAGGCCTGCTGTGGCTGCTGCGCATGGCCCTGATTGAGGGCCTGGCCGACCTGACCGATAAAAAAAGTGTACGGTGGAGAAGGAGCAGTCGGCCGACTCGACCGACATCCGGAACTGGGGCCTGAAGCCTGCGCCCGTTGCCTTGCAAAGGCTCGACTCTATCATCCAGGTGCAGGCAGCTGGCGGACCGGCGGCGCACCCGAAAGATTTTACCGCCGCCTCACCAACGGCAGCAACGGCCACGTGCCAGGCTTCTTCATGTCTTACACCATCCTGCACAACGGCTTGCTAAAGCCCATGCTGGAGCACGCCGACGACCCCTTCGCCTTCTTCCTGCTCTACCAGCAAGCCGCCAAGCGCGACAAGCTGCACCAGCACCCGCCCACCTTTTCGGCAACCTCGGTACGCTACCTGCAGGCACTCCAGCGCAAATACAGCAAGCCGCAGTCTGGGCGAAAGAGCAGCTAACTTCGTAATTCCTTGGGCTTTTTTGTACTGGTTACTCGGCAATAACTAGAACTAACAAGCTTTTTTATACTGAATGGGCGGGATCCACAAAGCCTGCCTCACCCGGCACTACCCCGCCCGCATATTCCACCTTGCTCAGGTACAGCCCCTTAGCGGGTGCCGCACCACTAGCGGCTACGCGCTGCTGGCGGTACAAGACCTGCTGAAACTCGGCCGGCGTGAGCTTGCCGCGGCCTACGTCGAGCAGGGTGCCTACTACCAGCCGCACCATGCCCCGCACGAAGCGGTTGGCCCGGATGCGGAATACCAGCCTGCCGGGGTGGCGCGGGTCGGGGTGCCAGGCGGCTTCGTACAAGTAGCAGATATAGTGGTTTTCGCCGCCCTTCACCTTCGAGAAAGCCGTGAAGTCGTACTGCCCCACCAGGTAGCCGGCGGCCTCGTTCATGGCCGCCACGTCGGGGGCGCGGTCGAGGTACAGGGCCTGGTCGCGGCGGAAGGGGTCGGGCACGAGGCTCACGTAATACTCGTAGGTGCGGGCCTCGGCCGAGAAGCGAGCGTGGTCGTGCTCGCCCACAGGGTGCAGGCGCAGCACGCGCACATCTTCAGGCAGGGCGCGGTTGAGGCGGTAGCGCAGCAGCTCCAGCGTCATGGCTTCGGGCAGCGCAGCCTCGAAGTGGGCTACCTGGTGGCTGGCGTGCACGCCGGTATCGGTGCGGCCGCTGCCCACGGTGTGCACCGGCTGGCGCAGCACCTGGCTCAGGGCCTGGTCGAGGGCGGCCTGCACGGTGGGCACGCCCGGCTGCACCTGCCAGCCGCAGTAGGCCGTGCCGTCGTAGGCGAAGTGAACAAAGTAGCGCATGGGCCGGCAAAAGTACCGCTTGTTTTTCGCTTCAGGGGCCGGTCGCCCGCCCCCGGGCAGCTAAGGCAGGCGTTGCGGTTGTAGCGAATGGGTCCTTCGCCGCCGAGCGCCCCGTTTGCTGCAACTGGCTGCCCCTGTACGGGGCAGCCAGCGGCGGTTTAGCTCATAGCTCAGAAGGGCGGAAGGCAGCGTTACGGTAACAAGCGCAAACGGAAAAGGAGAAGCTGGTTACCATACGCGAGAGTGGTTTTGGCATAGGGATGGAAATTTCAGCCCGCGAGTTAACGTGCAGCTTGCGGTATACCTGGCGGATATGGCTGCGCACGGTATCGATGCTCACGTTCAGGCGGGCGGCGATGAGCTTGTAGCTCAGCCCGTCCTCAATGCCGCGCACGATGTCCTGCTCGCGGGGCGTGAGCACCTCGCCGCGGGTGGCCGGGCGGGGCTGGAAATGCCGCACCACGTGCCGGGCCACGCTCGGGCTCATGGGCGAGCCGCCGGCCGCCACCTGCCGCAGCAGTTCGGCCAGCAGGGGCAGGGGCGTCATCTTGTCGAGGTAGCCCACGGCCCCGGCCCGCAGAGCCTCAAACACCCGCTCGGCATCGGTATGGATGCTGAGCATTACAACGCCGCCTCGGGCAGGTGCTGGCGCAGCACGCCCAGCCCTTCGATGCCCGACATGCCGGCAGGCCGATGTCCGAGAGCACCAGCGTGGGCGTTTGGCAAACTGGGCAGCTGGGCCACAAACTCCTCTACCGAACCCGGCTTCCAGCACGGCAGTCGATATCCGGGCTGTTCCGTCAGGTAGCGGCACAGCGCTTCCCGAATGGCAGGCTGGTCTTCGATGATGCCCAGGGTTATCATAGTACAAAGTTCGGTAGCAGGCCGTGCAGCTGCTATCGCATAAAGATGTTAGAGTATAAATGCGTAACCTATCCCAAAAACTACGTAGCAGCAAGGTAGGGATTTAACTATTTCTCGGCCTTTTAGCCGGCCAAACGGGGCCATTTAGTACTATACAGGCGGGCCGTCACCGCCAGCCCTTGGCCTGGCTCGGATGCGCACTTATGGGTGGCGCCCCACGGCAGCGGCGCGCATCTGCATGTTGCGCAGGCCCTGGCATCCGCTGGCGCGCAGGCCCTGAAGACGACGCCATTCCCAATGTTCCGTCGTCGCGCACTTCCAGCTCCAGCTGGCCGCCCGCCTGGCGCAGGCGCACCCACACGTGCTGGGCGCGGGCGTGCTTCACCACGTTGTGCAGGGCTTCTTTGTAAATGAAGTACAGCGCCTGCCGGGTGGGCAGCGGCATGGCCCCCGGCCACCACGGCCGGGTCGGCGCTAAACAGCAGCTCCACGCGGGCTGGCGGCAGCACCTCGTGGGCGTGGTCGCGCAGGCGGTTGATGAGGCTTTCGGCCGAGTCGTGGCGGGCATCGATGCTCCACACGGCATCCGAGAGCTGGCGGGCGGCGCGGCGGCTGGCGTCGGCAATCTGGTCGAGGTAGGCTTGCTGCCGGGGGGGCGTGTCGTGGGTTTCGCGTAGCACGGTGCTTTGCATCGAAATCTGGGTGAGCATGCTACCCACTTCGTCGTGCAAGTCGGCGGCGATGCGGGTGCGCAGGGCCAGCAGGCGCTGCGGCCTCGTCGCGGCGGTAGCGCCAGAGCCCCGCCACGCCTACCATCAGCAGCAGGGCCGCCAGGGCCACCAGGCCGCTAATAAGCTGCCGCAGGCGCAGGCGCTCCAGCTCGTGCTGCTGGGCCTGCAGCCGGGCCTGCTGCTGCAGCAGGCTAATCTGGCTTTGCTGCTGGCTGCGGGCGGCCTGGGCTTCCAGGGCGGCTACGCGGCGGCTGGTAGCCTCACCCGTCAGGCTGTCGGCGTAGGCGGTAGCCAGCAGCTGGTACCGGTAGGCGTCCTGGCTTTCGCCCAGCAGGCTGCTGGCGCGGGCCAGCACTTCGGCGGCCTCGCGGGTGCTGGCTCGCTGGCCAGTGCGGCGGGTCTCGTCCAGGCTGAGGTGGGCGTAGTAGTAGGCACTATCGGCGCGCCCCATTGCCAGCCAGGTCCGGGCCAGTAGCAGCTGCAGCCGGGCCAGCTGGGCCAGGATGTGCGTCTGCTGGGCGCGTTGCAGGATGTGCCGCGCCGACTGATGGGCCAGCTCGTGTCGGCCCTGGTTTTCGGCCACCTCGGCAATATCCAGCTCAGTGGGTAGCAGGCCGTTGTCGTTGTACACGCGGCGGAAGCAGATGGCGGCCTGCCGGTAGTACAAGTCGGCCAGGCTCCAGCGGGTCTGGCGGCGGTTGAGGTCGCCCAGGGGCTATACATACCTGCCCTTCGCCGATGGCGTCGTTGATGGATGGCGCCCAGCGGGCAGCTTCGGTCAGGTGCTGCTGGGCCTTGTCGTACTCACCCAGCGCCGTTTCGAGGCGCCCCGCCAGCACCAGCTGAAATACTTCCGACTTCCGGTTGTGGATGGCGCGCGACAAGGCCAGCCCGTCGAGGCTGGGGCCGAGGGCGCGGGCGTAGTCGCCCTGCTCGAAGTAGATGCGGGCCAGGTTATACAGCGCCCTGGTACGGTCGTAGCGCTCGGCCGGGCGGGTGGTGTAATTCAGCGTATGCTGGGTGTAGAGCAGCGCCGAGTCGTACTGCCGGCTGCCCCGGTAGTAGTAGCTCAGGTTGAAGTAGGCCTGCACTATGCCTTTGCGATACCGCAGCTGCTGGGCCAGCGCCAGGGCCTGCTTGCCCCGGGCCCGCGTCTGAAACGGAAGTTGGTGCGCAGGTCGAACGACCAGGGCGTTGAGGCGATTCACCCGCTGCGTATCGGCGCGGGGCGAACTGCGCCAGCAACTGCTCCAGGCTGTCGCGGACGCATGCGCGGCAGGCGGTTGATGGGCACGGGTGGGTGCTGCGCAAATGGCCTTCATGGTTGGGTATTGCCAGCAGGAGCAGCACCGGCCAGGTCTTGTTTACAACGGCCAGCCAGCAACTGGTATGCAACGGCGAAACCGGGCCAATACCACCCCGGTGCTATAGAAAAACGCAAATTTAGCTAGCTGGGCCAGAAGCGCCTGCCGGCCCGAAGCCCTGGGGCAGTACCGGCCGATACCCGATGTGGGCCCGGCTGACGTGCTCGCCGTCCAGCTCAAACACGCTGTCGGGGCCGTAGAGCAGCAGCAGGCGCGGGCCGCTGGCATCTACCTGGTCGGGGGTGCCGAGCCCATCACCACGTGCTGCAGCTGCATACCGGGGCCCACGTCCTGGCCGCCACGCGCCGGCCCAGTTCTTCGCCAAACATCAGCTTGAGCGTCAGCAGCCACAGGGCGGCATCGTGCGGTGGCCAGCAGGCGCTCGCGCTCGGCGGCCAGCCCCCCGCAGGTAGTCCAAAAACTGCTCCTCGCGCTGCCGCCGCTGGCTCAGCAGGTACACCTCCAGGGCCGCCAGGCGGGCCGGGCCCAGGCTGTTGAGGTCGACCCGTTCGCCGTCAACCACCAGCCAGTTAGGGCTCCGGGCGGCGGTGCGGCAGCCGCTTCTTTATTAAATAATTTTAAACCCCCCCCAAATAACCCCATACGTTGCCGAAGTTGATTATCACCCTCAAGCTACGCCGAAAGGGCCCGGTCGAAACCGGGTATAAAGGCACAAAAGCCCGGCGGCCAATCGGCTGCCGGGCTTCTTGCAGCTGGCTGCAACCTTAGCGGCCCGAGGCCAACGCCTCGGCGCCACCCACGATTTCAAGAATCTCGGTGGTAATGGCCGCCTGGCGGGTGCGGTTATAGGTCAGCTTCAGCGACTTCAGCAGCTCACCGGCGTTGTCGGTAGCCTTGTCCATCGCCGTCATGCGGGCGCCGTGCTCCGAGGCGTTGCTTTCCAGCACCGCCTTGTAAAGCTGGGTTTTGATGCTGAGCGGAATAAGGGTGCGGATAATCTCTTCCTTGCTCGGCTCGAAGATGTAGTCGATGCTGTTGTCGGGCTCGTTGGCGCTGGGCGTACCGGCGGGCACCTCGGTAGGCGCCAGCGGCAGCAGCTGCTCGGCCTGGATAACCTGCGTGGCTACGTTCTTAAACTCGTTGTACACCATCACCACCTCGTCGTAGGTGCCTTCGGTGAAGCCGCGCATGGCTTCTTCGGCCGCCACGCGCACGGTATCGAACGAGAGCTGCCCGAATACGTGCGAGTAGTCGCCCACGCGCTTGAGGTCGCGGCGAGCGTAGTAGTCATTGGCCTTGCGGCCGATGGCCATCACCGACAAGTTGGTGCGGGGCAGGTTGGCGTAGCGCTGGGCAATCAGCGCATTCACTCCCTTAAACACGTTGGAGTTGAAGGCGCCCGCCAGGCCGCGGTCGGAGGTAATGGCGATAATCAGCACCCGGCGCACTTCGCGCACCTGGCCGTACTCGCTCACTACCTCGTCGGTGGTGGTGCGGGTCAGGTTGGCCAGGATGCTGGTGAGGCGCTGGGCGTAGGGGCGCAGGCGGGTCACGGCATCCTGAGCCCGGCGCAGCTTGGCCGCCGACACCATCTTCATGGCCTTGGTAATCTGCTGGGTGCTGCTTACCGACTGGATGCGGCCCCGGACTTCTTTGAGCGATGCCATTTTTTGAATTAGCTATTTGCTGCGCTGTCGGATTGCTGGCTAATAGCTGGCTGGGCTGCTAATGAGTGCTTACTGCCAGACGGCAGCTTCCGCGCCGCCGGACAGTCCGACCAGCTCACCATTCAGCAAAATCAATTCAAAAACTTACTTCGCCGCGTAGCCGGCCGCTACGTCCTTGGCCGTCTGGCGGATGGCGTTCGTTACCGAGTCATCCAGCTTGCCAGCCTTGAGGGCTTTCAGCGCGTCGGCGTTGCGGGCCTGCATCACCTGGCGGAACTCGCCCTCAAACTCGCGCACGCGGTTCACGGGCACGGTATCGAGCAGGCCGTTGGTGGCGGCGTAGATGATGGCCACCTGGTCTTCCACCTTCACGGGCGAGAACTGGGGCTGCTTCAGAATCTCGAGGTTGCGGCGGCCGCGCTCGATGGTGAGCTTGGTCGAGGCATCGAGGTCGGAGCCGAACTTGGCGAAGGCTTCCAGCTCGCGGAACTGAGCCTGGTCGAGCTTCAGCGTACCGGCCACCTTCTTCATCGACTTAATCTGGGCGTTGCCACCCACGCGGCTTACCGAGATACCCACGTTGATGGCGGGGCGCACGCCGGAGTTGAAGAGGTTGGTTTCGAGGAATATCTGCCCGTCGGTAATCGAAATTACGTTGGTGGGGATGTAAGCCGAAACGTCGCCCGCCTGGGTTTCGATGATGGGCAGGGCCGTGAGCGAGCCACCACCCTTCACGAGGGGCTTCAGCGCCTCGGGCAGGTCGTTCATCTCGCGGGCAATCTGGTCCGAGGCGTTGATTTTGGCGGCGCGCTCCAGCAGGCGGCTGTGCAGGTAGAACACGTCGCCGGGATACGCCTCGCGGCCCGGAGGACGACGCAGCAGCAGCGACACCTCGCGGTAGGCTACGGCCTGCTTCGACAAGTCGTCGTACACCACCAGGGCCGGGCGGCCCGTATCGCGGAAGTACTCGCCGATGGCGGCCCCCGTGAAGGGAGCGTAGAACTGCATCGGGGCCGAGTCGGAAGCCGAGGCAGCTACTACCACGGTGTAGTCCATGGCGCCGCCCTTGGTCAGGGCGTTCACCACCTGGGCTACGGTCGAGGCCTTCTGGCCGATAGCCACGTAGATGCAGAACACGGGCTCGCCGCGCTCAAAAAACTCGCGCTGGTTGAGGATGGCGTCGAGGGCCACCGTCGATTTGCCGGTCTGGCGGTCGCCGATAATCAGCTCGCGCTGGCCGCGGCCAATCGGAATCATGGCGTCGATGGCCTTGATGCCGGTTTGCAGCGGCTCGGTTACGGGCTGGCGGAAGATTACGCCGGGGCGCCTTCGCTCCAGGGGCATCTCGTAGGTCTGGCCCTGGATGGGGCCGCGGCCGTCGATGGGCTGGCCCAGCGTGTTTACCACGCGGCCCACGATGCCCTCGCCTACCTGGATGGAGGCAATCTTGTTGGTGCGGCGCACGGTATCGCCCTCGCGTACTTCGGAATAGTCGCCGAGCAGTACGGCACCCACGTTGTCTTCTTCGAGGTTCAGCACCAGCCCTTGCAGGCCGTTGTCGAACTCAATCAGCTCACCCGACTGCGCGTGCGAGAGGCCGTAGATGCGGGCCACGCCGTCGCCGACCTGGAGCACCGTGCCGACTTCTTCCAGCTCGGCGGCCGATTTAAAGTTGGACAGCTGCTGCCGCAGGATTGCGGAAACTTCGTCCGGGCGTACTTCTGCCATTGGGATAATCTTGTCAGTTAAGGCTGGGAAACTGTAACCAACAACTGTCGGTGAGGCTGGGGGTAAACGTTTGTCGGTGAGCGCGGCGCAGGCCCCGCACCGATTCATCAATCTGCCGGTCGCCGATGCGCAGCACGAAGCCACCAATCAGCGAAGGCATCCACCTTTTCGGTGAGCGAAACATCCTGCAGGCCGGTTTGCTCTTTCACCATCTTCTTCCACAGCAGCGCGGGCGGCGGGCGTGAGCGGGGCAGCCGAAGTTACCTCGGCTACCTGCACGCCCATCAGTTTATTGTACTGCGTCCGAAACTCGTCGCCGATGTGTTCCAGCGTATCCTCGCGGTTTTTGCTGGTCACATTTGGAAAAAAGCGCATCATCGTTTCCGACACCTTGCCCTCGAACACGGCGTTCAGGATGCTGAGTTTCTTGTCGTGCTTCACGATGGGGTTGCGCAGCAGCAGGCGCAGGTCGCGGCTGCCGGCCATAGTCTTGGCCAGCAAGTCCATATCCTGCTTCACGGTTGCCAGCGTGCCTTGCTCCTGGGCCAGGTCGAGCAGCGACTTGGCATAGCGGGCGGCTACTTGTTGGTCGGCCATTTTTTTAATGGTTAATGGTAAGCTGTTAACAAGGGGAGCTTTTTCCAGCGCAAGGCCAATTAATTGCTAGCCAAATCCGGCAGCTTAATTCAGTTTTACGTCTTTCAGGTACTCGTCTACCAGCTTTTGCTGGGCGGCGGGGTCCGCTAGTTCGCGGCGCAGCAGGCGCTCGGCAATATCCACGCTCAGCTGGGCAGCGGTGTTGCGCACTTCCGCCAGCGCCTGGTTTTTCTCTTGCTGAATCGACTCGCGCGCCTGTTGGGTTACGCGGGCGGCTTCTTCGGAGGCGGTGGTTTTAGCCTGCTCCACAATCTGGGCTGCCATTGCCTGGCCTTCCTTCAGCATCTGGTCGCGCTCGCGGCGGGCCTCGGCCAGCAGCTTCTCGTTGTCGGCTTTCAGGCTTTGCATTTCGGCTTTGGCGCGGTCGGCCTGGCGCAGGGCTTCCTCAATGCCTTGCTCGCGCTCGTGCAGCGAGGCGAGAATGGGCTTCCAGGCAAACTTGGCCAGCAGGCCAAGCAGGATGAGGAAGATGAGGGTTTGCCAGAAAATCAGCCCGAATTCGGGGGTAATAAGTTCCATAAAAGTAGCAAGTATCGGGGATAGCGGTACGGGCAACGCTCGCAAAACGCCAACAGCAACCGCAAAGTTGTAAGCAGGCCTGGCGGCTAAAGCGGCCCCGGCGCCAACCTACCAGTACCGACTGAAAACCCGGCGCGGCTGGCTTGCCAGCTCTGCGCCAAAGCAGAGAAGCCGCCAGCCGCGCCGGGCTTTACCGACGCGATTACTGCAGCCGCAGGGCGATGAGCAGGCAGACTACGACTGCGAACAGGGCCGCACCTTCGATAAGAGCAGCCACGATAAGCATGGCAGTCTGGATTTTGCCCGAAGCTTCCGGCTGGCGGCCCATGGCCTCCATGGCGCTACCGCCGATGCGGCCAATACCCAGGCCAGCACCAATGATAACCAGACCAGCGCCGATACCGGCACCCATTACAGCCAGACCAACCGAATTAACAACTTGCAGCAACAACGAGAGAAGCATGGTAAAAAAAGAAATGAGAAAAGAAAAACTTAGGAGAAAAAATACCCAGCTACCACCCGGCAGCCCCGCCTGCCGGGCTAAAAATGCGCTTAACGTCGGGCCGGGCCAGGCGGTGCAAGTCGGAGTCGGCCCCGCCGCGGCGCTGCTCGGCAAAGCCGTAGTCGTCGTGCTCGTGGCCGGCAACGTGCTCATCGTCGTGGTGGTGCTCCTCCACGGCGCCGCCGATGTACATGGCGGTAAGCAGCGTGAAGATGTAGGCCTGCAGGATGGCTACCAGCAGCTCCAGCACGCTGATAAACAAGCCAAACGGTACCGACAGGAAGCCCGTAGCGGCCGAGCGGAAGATGAAGATGAGGCTAACGAAGCTCAGGATGATGATGTGGCCGGCCGTGATGTTGGCAAACAGACGCACCATCAGCGAGAAGGGCTTGGTGAGCACCCCAATCACTTCCACCGGAATCATAATCAGGCGCAGGGGCAGGGGCACGCCCGGCGTCCAGAAGATGTGCACCCAGTAGTTCTTGTTGCTGCTGAAAAGCGTCACCACCAGCGTGATGAGCGCCATCGTCATGGTCACGGCGATGTTGCCGGTGAGGTTGGCCGCGCCGGGGGTGAGGCCCAGCAGGTTGTTGAACCAGATGAAGAAGAAGATGGTGAGCAGGTACGGCATATAGCGCTCGTACTTCGGGCCGATGCTCTTCTTGGCCACTTCGTCGCGGATGAACACGATAAAGGGCTCCAGGGCGTTTTGCAGGCCGGTGGGAGCCTGGCCGCGGCGGCGGCCGTAGGTGCGGCGATGACGGCCGACATCACCAGTACCAGCACGAGGCTGCTCATGGCCAGCGCGGCCACGTTCTTGGTGATGGAAAAATCGTAAACCTTGCTGCCATCTACCGTCACGAGTTTTTCACCTTCCAGCTTGAAATTGCCGTAGGTTTCGCCTTCCACGATATGCTTGCTCGAGAATACCGACAGGCCCTTGCCCGGCTGGTAGGCGATAATGGGCAGGTAGGTAACGAAATTGCCGTTGTCGGTGCTGAACCAGTGCCACTCGTGCGAGTCGGCCACGTGGTGCAGAATAACCTCGCCCGGGTTGAAGGCCTCCGCCTTTTTGCCCCCTTCCGTGGGCTCGGCCGCAAAGCCGGCAAACGTGAACAGGCAAAGAAAAAGAGTTAGTAACCGCTTCATTCAAATTAGCTTAAATTGCAAGCCGGACGGTAAATTATTCGTCTTTTGGGCTTTGCTTCGCTGAAAACGGGCGCAAGTTACTAAAAATAGCCCAGATTTCAAAGCCGGCGCACAGGAAATAGGCTACAAAGAAGACGCCGAGGAAGGTGAGCAGCTCGTGCGTTTCGGCGCGGCCGCCCCGAAAAAGTACAGTAAAATAATGGCTATTCCCAACAAGCCGCATACCAACCCCGCCGAAGTAGGCCCCCAGGAAATTGTCGGGATTGCGCCGCACGGCCCAGGCCGTGAGGCCAGTAGCCCAGCAGCGTGAGCCCCAGCAGCGCCGCCAGCACGTAGGGCGCCAGCGGGTGCACGACCAGCGGCCCCAAAGGCCTGCAGGCCGAACAGAACGGCGTAGCAGGCCAGGGCGAAGGCGGCGAAATGGGTGAAGAAAACGGGAAGTCATGGGCAAAACCTAGCGGGGCAGCACGGCGCGGCGAACCGTCGGGTACCAGCGGCGGCGGTCGGCCGGCAAAGGGCGGCACCACGCGGACTGCGGGGCCGAGCGGATGACCTGCACCATCGCCAGCGTGACGCCCGTTAGCGTGAGGCCCGACGGTGTACCAGGGGGGTCTTGGTGTGGAAGTGCCCGTCGAGCCACACGCCGGCCCAGGCGCTGAGGCCGATAATGGCGAACATCTGCATGGCGATGCCGGAGTAGCGGGCCAGCGCCGAGCGGGTTTCAGGATTTCGGGCGACTCTTTGGGGGCAGGGTGGGCGCGGAGGGCATGGGATGAAGCAGGGGGCGTGAAGGGCCGAGGCAAAGCCGGACGCGTAATTTTACGGGTTGCCGCCCGTTAGGGCTGCGCCCGACCGAACATTTCGGGCGGCGCTGGGCGTTGGGCCTGTGTTTTTCTCTTCTAAACTACTTGCTCGTTGAAGTCTACCCTCTTTCGACTGCTGCCCGCTGGGCGGGCCTGGCGCTGCTGGGCCTGGGGGCGGTGGCGTGCGCCTCCGATAAGTCGCTGGTGAGCCACGCGCTCAACAACGTGGCGGCCCGCGACAACGGCTTTTTCCTGGCCCGGCAGCAGCTGGCGGCTACCGAGGCCACCCTTGTATAAGGGCCGGGCCGACGACTACAACCAGCACCTGCCCCTCTACCCTACCCTCGACAGCACCACGGTGCGCGCCACGCGCGCCGACCTGAACGATATTATCAAGAAGGCCTCGCTGCCCATTCAGCACCGGCCGGGGTCGGACTGGACGGACGATGCCTACCTGCTGGTGGCCTGGGCGCGGTTTTACAAGATGGAGTTCGACGACGCGGAGCTGACGTTTAAGTACGTGAACAGCACCAGCCACGACCCCATTGCCAAACAGGAGGCGCTGATTGGGCTGATGCGCACCTTTATGATGCAGAAGCGGCCGGACGATGCCCGCGCCGTATCGGTGCTGCTGGATAAGGAGCGCGGCCTGCCCAAGGATGCGCGCGAGCTGTTTCTGACCCGCGCCGACTACTACCTAAAAACCGACGAGCCCAAGGAAGCCATTCCGATGCTGGAGCGGGCCATTCCGCTGATTCCGCTCAAGAACGAGCGCTCGCGCACGCGCTACCTGCTGGCCCAGCTTTACCAGGAGCAGGGCAACGAGCAGGCCTCAGCCTACCAGCTCAACCAGATACTAAAGAAAAACCCGCCCTACGAGCTGGACTTCAATACCAAGCTGCTGCTGGCCGAGGTGAGCGACCTGGACCAGCAGAACACGGCGCGGCTGGACAAGTACTTCGCCAACTGCTGAAAGACCCCAAGAACAAGGAATACCGCGACCGCATATACTACCAGCAGGCGCGGCTGGCTTACCGCCAGAAGAAGTACCCCGAGGCCCTGGCGCTGTTGCGGCCGGCGGCCAAGGTACCCACTACCAGCAAGTTCCAGAAGGGCTACACCTACCTGCTGGCCGGGCGCATCTACTACGACAACCTGCAGCGCTACCCGCTGGCCGCCGCCTACTACGACAGCGCCGCCACGGCTATGCCCAAGACCAACCCGCTGTATGCCGGCGTAAAGGAGCGGGCCGAAATTCTGCGCGAGTTTGCCAAGCAGTACACCATCATCCAAACCCAGGACAGCCTGCAGGCCCTGGCCAAGCTGCCCGCCGCCGAGCTGGACAAGCGCCTGAGCACCTACGCCACCGCCGAGCTGGAAGCTAAGCGCGTGGCCGCCGCCAAGGCGCTGGCGGCGCAGCAGGCCCAGGCGCGGCAGGCGGCCAGCGGCGCCAACGGGGCGCCCCGGGCGGCTTCGGCAGCCCCACGGCGCCCGCCTTTACCGGCGACCAGCGCACGGGGGCAACCCCGGCACCACCGACCCGCTGAACGCGGTGGCCTCGGGGGCGCTGTGGTACTTCGACAACCCGACGAGCCTGGCCACGGCCCGCACGGAGTTTATCCGCCGCTGGGGCGACCGGAAGCTGCAAGACAACTGGCGCACCCTGAACACCCCCAGCTCGTCGCCCAACGACCCGGCCAACGGCGGCGCCCCACTGAGCGTGACCGGCAACGACCAGACCCGCGTGAACGGCGGCCAAAGCAAAACCAGCGGCACCTCGGCCAACGCCGACCCGCTGGCCGAGCAAAACGCCCTGGTGGCGCAGTATCGCGCCGCCCTGCCCGACACGCCCGCCAAGCTGGAAGCCTCGAACCAGCAGGTTGAAGGGCCATGTACGAGCTGGGCGGCATCTATAAGGAGCTGCTGAAGGAAAAGCAGCGCGGCTACGCTACCTACGCCGGCGAGGTGCAGCGCTACCCCCAGGGCGCCCACGCCCCCGACGCCGACTACCTGCTCTACCTCTACTACAAGGGCCTGCCCGACCCCGCCAAGGCCGCCGAGTACGCCGCCAATTTGCAGCGCTACTTTCCGACTTCGACTTACGCCCGGCTGATTGCCGACCCGCAGTACCGCGAGCACGAGCGGGCCCTGCACAACGCCGTAGCCGCCCGCCTCGACGCGGCCTTCGACTTGTACAAGGAGCAGGCGTTTGCCAAGGCCAAAACGGTGGTGGCGGCATCGAGCAGCCAGTATCCCAAAGCGACCTGTCCGACCGGGTGGGCTACCTGAAAGCTACTGCTGGCCATCCGCACCCAGCCGCCGGCCGCCGCCCGCACCAGCGTGCAGCAGTTCGTCAAGGACTTTCCCCGACAGCCCGCTCGCGGCCCAGGCGCAGGCCCTGGGGGCCAGCTACCAAAAAGCCGACCCGGGCAGCTGGCCGGCGCCCTGGCCTCAACCGAAAAGCCCGGCGTGTCGCAGTTCCGCCCCGGCGAGGTAGAAAACCGGATGCGCGTCTTCTTCGGGGCCGGCGAGTCGCCCTACGTAGACGTGGCCCGCGCCGCCGACGGCCGCGCCCTGCCCCCCCCGACGCGCCACCCCGCCACCCCCCACCCCGGCGGCCCCTGCCCTCCCCCCGGCTAACCGGCCCGCCCCCTGCCCGGTTACTACGCCCGCCACTACCAAGCCGCCCGCCGCTACTAAAGCCCGTCGCTGCGGAAGGGACCAGGCTGAGCAACCAGGGCTGGCAGAAGGCAAAGCCGCTGGCCTGCTGCTGCTGCTGCTGCTACCGTCGTAACGGCCCCCGCTACCAGCTAGGGACCGGGCTGCTTCCGCTTTGCCCCGGGCAGTTCTGCCGCACCTACCCACTGCCCCCAGCACGGCCCCCCCGGCCGGCTGGGTGCCTGCTACTACCGCCCCGGCTACCTCGGCGCCAGTTCCGCCGCCGGGCCAAGCCCGCCGCGCCAGCCGTGGCCTATGCCACGCAGCTCAGTGCGGCGCACGCGGTGGTGCTGGTGTACCCCAAAGGGCAGCCACCGGTGGCCGACCTGGCCGCCGCGCTGAATACCTACGACAACAAGTTTTTCAAAGCCGCCAACCTGCAGGTGCAGCCGCCCAGGACCTGGGCACCGGGCAGGAAATGATTGTGGTACGCGCTTTGCCAGGCTCGAAAGTGGCCCAGAGCTACGCCACCAAGCTGCGCGGGCCGCAGTCGCCGCTGGCCCGCCTGCGCGGCCAGGGCTACCAGACGGTCGTCATCAGCCTGGCCAACCTGGCGCTGCTGCAACAAAGCGGCGGGGCGACGTGGCCGGCTACCAACAGTTCTACTCACAGGTTTACCAATAATCAAAATCGGGATTAAATGTGAAAAATGCTGGGCAGTTGTGCCAGCGGGCGGCCGCGTAAGCCCCCTAACGTTTTTACGCGGTAGAGGTCATTCTCCGCTGCATCTTCTTCTAGCATTTTACGTATTCATTCCTGCCTGATTTATGCCTCTCCTGCCACGACCCGCGCCCCGCCGGCGGGCGCGGCGCAAAGCCGGCGCCCATCCGGCCTGGCCGGTTTCAGGCGTTTGTACGCACGCTGTGGTGGCTACTGGGGGGCGGCACGGCAGCCGTGCTGCTGTACGTAGCGGCCGTCAATGCCAACTTCCTCAACCTGTTTGGGCGCATGCCCAACCTGCGCACGCTCGAAAACCCCAAGAGCGAGCTGGCCTCGGAAATATACTCGGCCGACGGGGTGCTGCTGGGCAAGTACTTCCGCGAAAACCGCACGCCGGTGGAGTACCGCGACCTGCCGCAGAACGTTATCGACGCGCTGGTAGCTACCGAGGACGTGCGCTTCGAGCAGCACTCGGGCATCGACCCCAAGAGCATTAGGCGGGCCGTGGCGGGCCTGGGGCGGGCCGGCGGCGGCTCCACGCTCAGCCAGCAGGTGGCCAAGGTGCTGTTTCGCACCCGCGAAGACCTCAACGACGGCACCCTCAACGGGCCGGGCCGGCTGGGGCTGCTCATCAACAAAACCAAGGAGTGGCTGCTGGCCATCCGGCTGGAGCGCAACTACACCAAGCGCGAGATTCTGCGGATGTACCTCAACACCGTGGACTTCGGCTCCAACGCCTTCGGCATCAACACGGCGGCCAAGACGTTCTTCAACAAGAGCCCCAAGCAGCTGACCGCCCCGAGGCGGCCACGCTGGTGGGCATCGTCAACGCGCCCTCGCGCTTTAGCCCGGCCCTGCACCCGGTGCGCTCGAAGCGCCGCCGCAACTGGGTGCTGCGCCAGATGAACAAGTACGGCTACCTGCCCCGCCGAGCTGGCCCAGGACACCGCCAAGGCCATTGTGCTGCACTACTCGGTCGAAAGCCCCGTGCAGGGCCTGGCGCCCTACTTCCGCACCGAGGTGGCCAAGTACCTGCAAGCCTGGGCCCGCGACACCGACCACGACCTGTACGCCGACGGCCTGAAAATTTACACCACCCTCGACAGCCGGATGCAGGCCTACGCCGAAAAGGCCGTGGCCCAGCACCTGGCGTTGCAGCAGAAGTGGTTTTCGGCCCAGTGGAAGGGCCAGCTGCCCTGGCGCGACGAAACGGCCGCGTGATTCCAGGCTTCCTGAAACTTCGATGCGCCGCACCCAGCGCTACAAGTCGCTGGTAGAGCGCTACGATGGCAACAAGGACTCGGTGCGCTACTACCTCTACCACAAAATGCCCATGACGGTGTTCAGCTGGCAGGGCGAGCAGCAGGTACTGATGTCGCCGATGGACTCGCTGGCCTACTACAAGCGCTACCTGCGGGCCGGCTTCCTGGCCGTGAACCCGCTCAACGGCTACATCAAGGCCTGGGTGGGCGGGCCCAACTACAAGTATTTCAAGTACGACCACGTGAAGCAGGGCAAGCGCCAGCCGGGCTCTACGTTCAAGCCCATCGTGTACACGGCGGCCATCGACCAGGGCTACTCGCCCTGCTACCCGCGGCCCGACGTGCCCACTACCTTCCCGGCCGTGGCGGGCCGCCCGGCCCTACACGCCCAAGAACTTCGAGGGCAGCTTCTCGGGCCGCACCTTCACGCTGCGGCAGGCGCTGGCCCGCTCCATGAACTCGATTACGGCGTGGCTGGTGCTGCAGCTGGGGCCCGAAACGGTGGTGAAGTACGCCCAGCGCATGGGCATCAGCTCGCCCATCGAGGCGGTGCCGGCCGTGGGCTTCGGCGCCTCCGACTGCAGCATGTACGAGCTGGCGGGCGCCTACGGCACGTTCGTGAACAAGGGCGTATGGACCCAGCCGATTATGGTGACGCGCATCGAAGACAAGAACGGCAACGAGCTGCGCCGCTTCGTGGCCCAAACCAAGGAGGCGCTCAGCGAGGAAACGGCCTACGTGATGACCAACATGCTGCAAGCCAGCACCACCGAGCCCGGCGGCACCAGCACCATCCTGCACACGGGCTTCAAGTTCAATACCACCATCGGGGCCAAAACCGGCACCACCAGCAACTATTCCGACGCCTGGTTTATGGGCCTCACGCCCAACCTGGTGTGCGGCATGTGGGTGGGCGGCGAGGACCGCAGCATCCACTTCCGCACCGGGGCCTACGGGCAGGGGGCCAAGCTGGCGCTGCCGCTCTACGGCATCTTCATGCAGAAGGTGTACGCCGACAAGTCGCTCGACATCGACACCGGCCCCTTCCCGCTGCCCAGCAAGCCGCTCACCATGCAGCTCGACTGCGCGCAGTACCGCGGCCCAGCCTCCAGCAGGATACCATCCCCTATGAGCAGCGCCTGCAGCAACCCAAAGCCAGACATCTAAGACCGCAGATTCAAACGGATTAACTGTTTAACGGATACGGCGCTCTCAGCCAACTCATCTTTTACCCATTTACCTTTCCGGCTGGCTACTTTTTGGCCGTTTTGCTTTTTTTTGCGTTCCGCATTGTTAAATCGGCCAGCCTTTTGTTAAGCTTACGAGAGTAAGGCCTGCCGCGTTTCTCCCCTGCATTTGTCACCACTTGTCAACTGCCGGTATCATCCGGCTGACGATGCCTTATGGCTTTTAGCGCCGTATCCGTTAAATCCTAATCCGTTTGAATCTACAGTCATGGCGGCCCAGAAATAAAGAGCAAATCAATCCCTGCCGCACCAGCCCGGCGTGTACCGCTACTTCGATGACGAGGGCATCATCTACGTGGGCAAGGCCGTGGACCTGCGCAAGCGCGTGAGCAGCTACTTCACCAAGCAGGACCACAACAAGAAAACCCAGCAGCTGGTCAAGAACATCAAGCGCATCGAGTTCACCATCGTGAACTCGGAGTCGGATGCCTTTCTGCTGGAAAACAACCTCATCAAGCAGCACCAGCCCAAGTACAACATCCTGCTGAAGGACGGCAAGACGTACCCCTACCTGCTGCTTACCAACGAGCGCTTTCCGCGCCTCATACCTACCCGCAACAAGCGCCCCGGCGATGGCCAGTATTTCGGCCCCTACGCCAACCAGGGCGGCCTCAACGTGCTGCTGGAGCTGATTCGGGCGCTGTACCCGCTGCGCACCTGCACCTACAACCTGACGGTGGAGAACGTGGAGGCCGGCAAGTTCAAGCCCTGCCTGGAGCTGCAGATTGGCAACTGCAAGGCGCCCTGCGTGGGCCGCGAGGACGAGGCCAGCTACAACCAGTACATCCAGCAGATTCGGCAGATTCTGAACGGCGACCTGCGCCTGCCCAAGCAGTACTTCCGCGAGAAGATGACGGCTGCCGCCCAGGAAATGCAGTACGAGCTGGCCCACCAGTTCAAGCAGAAGCTGGACAAGCTCGACGAGTTTCAGGCCAAGAGCACCATCGTAAACGCCTCGCTCACCAACATCGACGTGTTCAGCATTGCCAGCAACGAGAAGGCGGCGTTCGTCAACTACTTCAAGGTGATGAACGGCAGCATCATCCTGACCAGAACCTGGAGCTGACCAAGAAGCTCGACGAAACCGACGCCGAGATTCTGGCCCCGCTCATCATGCAGCTACGCCAGGAGTTTGAGAGCGAGGCCCGCGAAATCCTGGTGAACGTGCCGGTGGGCGACCTGCCGCTGCCCGGCGTCAGCCATCGCAGTGCCCCAAATTGGCGACAAGCGCAAGCTGCTGGAACTGAGCATCAAAAACGTGCTCTACGCCCGCAAGGAGAAGGAGAGCATGAACGAGAAAAGCAAGGATGTGAACGAGGTGCGCATCATGGAGCAAATGAAGAAGGACCTGCGCCTGACCGAGCTGCCTAAGCACATCGAATGCTTCGACAACTCCAACTTCCAGGGCGACTTTCCGGTGTCGGCGATGGTGTGCTTCCGCAACGCCCGCCCCAGCAAGAAGGACTACCGCCACTACCACGTCAAAACGGTGGTTGGCCCCAACGACTTCGACACGATGTACGAGGTCGTCACGCGCCGCTACCGCCGCCTCGTAGACGAGGGCCAGAGCCTGCCGCAGCTGGTAATTGTGGACGGCGGCAAGGGCCAGCTCAGCATGGCCGTGAAGGCGCTGAAAGACCTCAACCTGTGGGGCCAGATACCCGTCATCGGCATCGCCAAGCGCCTGGAGGAAATCTACGTGCCCAACGACCCGCTGCCCCTCTACATCGACAAGAAGAGCGAAACCCTGCGCCTCATCCAGCGCATGCGCGACGAGGTGCACCGCTTCGGCATCACCTTCCACCGCAAAACCCGCGACGACGCCACGCTCAAAACCGAGCTAACCGACGTGAAAGGCCTCGGCCCCGTCACCGCCGACAAGCTGCTCAACAAGTTCAAGTCCGTCAAGAAAATCAAGAGCTTAACCCAGCCCCAGCTGGAGGCCGAAATCGGCAAAGCCAAAGCCAAAGTGCTGCTCACCTATTTCGACCAGCAGGAAACCCCCAGCAAAAGCACGTAGCATCCCTAAGGCGCACGAGCCACACCGCCAAAAAAACAAAAGCCCAACCAGTTGGCCGGGGCTTTTAATCAAAAGTGAAAGTCAGCCTGCCGTCAGGCGGCCGTTTCATCCGTCAAATCCGTTAAATCTGCGATTTAGAAAGACCACAGGTTGTACTCGTACTCCACCAGGTCGGCAGCGGTTTGCTGCGGCCAGCAGGCCATCGCGCTCGCTGCCGTACTGCGTAGCGAGGTCGTCGCCAGCCGGGTTCGACACTTTCACGATGTACGAGTTGAACAGCCACAGCTCAAACGCATCAGCCAGGTTTTTGTGCTGAGCGTCATTCTGGGCGTTAAACCAGATGGCGGTCTGCGGATTGTTGCGGAACACCTTCACCAGGTCCGAGTACTTGAACGAAGCGATCGGCTTTTTCAATACCGGCCTTGTTTTGCGACAGCGTAGAGGGCAGCACCAGCGTAATAGTCTTAATCTGGTGGTACATACGCGAGCGCTTCTTATCGAAAATCATCTCCTCCATCAGCTGCATCTGGTAGAGGTCCTTGTAGCGATAAGGGGCCGAGGTAGGCAGCGGGGGGGCCCGGGAGCAGGCGTAGCCGCTACCGTTTGGTAAATCACGCGGCCGCGCTTGTCCTTCATCGGCTTTTACCGTTGGCCCCGAGCACCGGCGTGCGCTTGGGCGCGCGCTTTGCTACGGGCGCCCCCAGCCATCGTTGCTGGCTTTGGCTACCCCAGCCATCGTTAGCAGCAGCGGGCGGCTTCTTGGCGCCCGGCGCCCCCCCCCAGTCGCCCCATCATCGTCGAGGCTTACCGGCGCTTCTACCGCGTACGACATGTTGTTCATCATCTCGTCCTTGGTATGGTCGAGGTTACCGAATCGGTGCGATAAGGGCGTCAGCTCGCCGCGCTTCACGGCCTCAATAATGACCCGGCTGATTTCCTTACCGTCCGAGAACATCGGCCGGTTCTGCTTTTCGCGGAGGTCGATGGAGCGCCAGATGGTTTTTTTGAACATCTGGTCGGATACCGGAATCGGGCGCACGGCGCCGGTGGTGGCCACGGCGGCGGCTTGCTCCTGGGCGTGGGCGCTTAGGGCCAGCAGCATGGCAGCCGCCGTTACGGGCAGTGCTTTAGAGAAATAGCGGGTCATAATAGATTGCTTTGAAATATAACTCAGAAGTAGCGAGCAGTTATTGCAGCGGTACGTTGAACGTTACGTTGGGCATATTCACGTCTACCACGTTGCCTTGGAAGTTCTGGCGCTGTACGCCCTTCACTTCGATGAACAGACGGTCGCCTTCGCGATAAGCATCAGCCATGTCGCTAAAGTTCGCCTGGGCACCGCTAATTTCTTTGGGACCGATAACCGGACGCTTGCCGCGGGCCAGTACGGCCTGGAAGTGCGATACGCGGTAGCGGGCATCGTCGGGCAGGAAGGTAGCAAAGCCGGGGTCCGGAATAGCCTTCAGGGTGATGGTGCGGATGGCCGAGCCAGGGGTACCGGCTTTCAGGTTCACCTCGCTGCCACCAGCGTAGCACTTGATGGTGGGGTTGGGCACGGGGCGCACCTTGAATTGCTGCGAGCCGATGGCGTTGCCGCCGCTGCTCACGTTCAGGGTTACTTCGCGGGCGTTCGGCACCAGCGTCACGTCGCCTTTCTGGCCCGTGATTACCGGGGCACCCGAGGCCGAGAAGGCCGGCTGGTACTGGGCACCCAGGGCGGGCACCTGCACGCTCAGCTTGTTGCCGCACTGGTAGTACAGCGCCTGCACCGAAGCCGACTGAATCTGCATTACCGGCTTGGTTTATGGTGTAGTCACGGTCACGCGGAAGGTGGTATCGCGGCCGTTGGTGTTCAGGCGAATGGTACCAACCCACGAAGCCTTAGCATTGCCGGAAGCGTCGAATGCACCGGGGCGAGCCGTGAACTCTACTTTACCGTGGCCGTCGGGACCTACCGCGATGGGCGAGCCGTTGAAGGTCATGCTTTGCTTTAGGCCCGAGGCCGCAGCCGTCAGGAACAGGTCGGCCTTGTACTTGGTGCCAGCGGCTACCGTGTTCGACTCGGCCGAGGCGAAAGCGCCCAGCTTGTCGAATACGATGGTTTTTCACACCTACCTTCTCGGCCTGGGCCTGCAGAGCGTCGGCCTGGTACTTCAGCACTTCGGTTTCTTTCTGGCTCAGTACGGCCAGGGCAGCTACCAGCGGGGTATTTTCGAAGTTCAGCTCGGCGAAGTTCTTGTTTTTCTGCTCCGAGCTTCTTCGCGATACGGTCGTCGTTTTTGGCGTCGAGGGCCAGGGGCAGCGCATCGGGCACGTACTGCTTGATGTAGTCCGAGTAGTCGTTGAGGCGCTTCTGCATGGGGTAAGCCAGGCCGTTCTGCTTGCCGCCGAGCATGGTGATAGCCACCTTGTCTTCGGCGCTCATGTTCTTGTAGTCGTTCTTGCCCTTCGCATTCTCGGTAGCCGTTACGAGCTTGTCGCGCACCTCGCCCAGGTAGTCAACTACATTTTTTGGTTTTGGCGCGGATTTCTTCGCTTTTCTTGAGCACCGCCATATCGGCAGGCTTGGTTGCGGTTTTTAGCCACCGCATCCTGGATGCTTTTTACCGTGTTGTCGGCCGCCTTGTCGGTCTTGGCGTTCACGTCGGTAAGGCTATCGTCGATAAACTTGAACTTCAGCAGAATAGCCGAGTTCACTTGCAGCGCCAGCAGAGCGGTTAGCACGAGGTACATCATGCCAATCATCTTCTGCCGCGGTGTTTCCTTAGCACCTGCCATCGGATATCTCTTCTAATTAATTGCGTAAATAAGAAGAACCAACCGATGAACTAGGCGGGAGCGCCGGCACGCATGGCGTTCAGCATGTTGCCGTACACGCGGTTCAGCGACGACAGGTTGTCGGTGAGGCCGGCTACCTGGCCCTGCAGGCCTCGGTGTCTTTGCCGGCCTGGGTCATGTTCTCCATGGCCTTGCCGAGCGTGCCGTAGAACTGGTTCATCGACTTGAGGTGCGTATTGGCATCCTGCAGCTCCATCTCGTACACCGCGTTCAGGGCGCCGAGGTTCTTGGTCACGGTCTGCACCTGCTGGTGGTACTCCTTGGCGTCGTTGGTGGCGTTCGAGAGCGAGGTGATGGCCTCCACGGTGTTGCCGTAAGCCTTGTTGATGCCGTCGAGCGAGTTGGCGGCGGCGCGTACCTTCTGGGTGTACTCGTCGGTTACGTTGGTAGCCTCGCCAAGCTTGCCCAGCTGGGCGGTGGTGGTGCTGAGGCGGTTCAGGCCCTGGCCCAGGTTAGCGAGGGCTTCGGGGGTTACGTTGGCGTTCTTCAGCATGTCGTCCAGCTTGCCGGTCAGGCCGTTGGGGGCCGGGGCCTTGTCGCGGAAGCGGTTATCGTTGGTCGAGGGGTCGTAGCCCTCGCTCAGCTCGGGGTATACCAGGCTCCAGTCGGTGTCGGCCACGTGGGGCTGGAAGGCGCTGAGGAAGAAGATAACGGCTTCCGTGCCCAGGCCCACCATTAGCATAACGTCGGCACCTTTCCAGTGCAGAATCTTGAATAGGGCACCAATAATAACTACAGCAGCACCGATGCCATATACTTTCGGCATCACCTTGTCGTACAAAAATTCGGTTTAGCAGCCATGTGTCGAAAAAATCTTTAAAAAATGTGTAGGAGAAAAAAAATGGTGAATTGGGTAATCTATTGGTTAGTTGAGGCGACGGTTGGTGCCCATGCCGATTTGAATCATGGAGCAGCGGAAGCCGATATAAGAACGCGACGAGTCTTGGTATTCAAAGTTGCGGGTACCGGTTTCGAGGAAATACTGAATGTCCTTCCACGAGCCGCCGCGCACCACTTTGCGGGGTTCGTTGTCGTCGGGGTTGGTGGGGTTCAAGTCCCACACCACCGGCACGGCAGCTTCCATATAGGCGTCGTCGCACCACTCGCTCACGTTGCCGGCCATGTCGTACAGGCCGAAGTCGTTGGGGAAGTACGAGCCCACTTCCGAGGTGTAGGCGTAGCCATCCGAAGCATAGTCGCCGCGGCCGGGCTTGAAGTTGGCCAGCATGCAGCCCTTGGTATTGCGCACGTAGGGGCCGCCCCAGGGGAAGGTAGCCAGCTCGCGGCCACCGCGGGCGGCGTATTCCCACTCCGCCTCCGAGGGCAGGCGGAAGTTGGGCATCGGCGACTCGCCGCGCTCTTCGTTGTGGGTGTTCTTGAGCTTGGTGCGCCAGTTGCAGAAATACTTGGCCGCAAACCAGTCCACGCCTACCACCGGGTAGTCGTCGAAGGCCGGGTGCGAGTAGTAGTACTCCAGCAGCGGGTCGCCCATGTGGTAGGTGAAGTCGCGCACCCACACGGTGGTGTCGGGGTACAGCTCGGTTTTGATGTAGTCCTCGCCCAGGGCCTCTACCGAGTCCTGCATGATGGCGTTGACGAACTGGCGGTACTCGTTGTTCGTGATTTCGGTTTCGTCCATGTAGAAGCCGGCGATAGTTACCTGCTTGTTCATGTTCACCATCGAGGCGGCAATGTCCTGGTCAGTCTGGCCCATGTGGAAGGTGCCGCCGGGGCAGGCTACCATGCCAAAAGGTACATCCTGGGGGTTATATATCGGACGGTCTTCCGAGCCAGTCAGGTCACCGCCAAAATCTTTCGTAAAGCAACCACCTAGCATCAACCCCGAAAGCGCAAGTAGCGGGAATACCAGAATTTTTTTCATAATAACAAGAAAGAATTAATCTAATAAGTAGGCGTTGAATTGGCAAGGTGAAGTTGCTGGCAAAGCTACATCATCAGTTGCTTTCGCACAATAACGGACTGACCCGAAAAGTAGTATTTTTCGTTGAAAGAGGCGGAAAAAGCGCTCTGCTACCCGTTTTTAACTACTAAAATATTGACCTGGTAACAATTTCTTAACCTAGCGTCAGGAAGGAAAAATCCAACTCAGTCTTAGAAGCTGTAGCGGGGGGTGTGAATGGCCGGGCGGGAGAGGAGTGCCATTTTAGGCAGGCGAAGCTGGAGCAATATCTCGTGCGAACTGAAGGCGCGGGCATCTTGGTTGAAGGCAATAAAGTCGAAAGCGTAGCCGATGCGGTAGCGGTTGTCGGGACCGAAGCTGCCCCTACCAGGCCCGAAATGGATTCGTCGTAGCGATAGTTCGCGCCAACCCAAAATTGGTCGTTAAAAGTGGCGCGCACGCCGCCTTCGAACGAGTAGTTGTGCTGGTTGTCGTACTTGGTTTTGGTATCGTATTGTCCTGGTAACACGGCCTTTACCAGGGCCATGGGCGTGATGACAACGCTCGACGAGGCTTCGATATTGTAGCCCAGCGTCAGGTAGGCGTGGTTCTCGCTCAGGTACTGGCTGCCGGTGCCACCGATGGAGTTGGCGAAGGTGTACTGCGAGCGAAACAGGTTGTTCAGGCTCAGTCCGCGTAGAACTTCGGCGACTCGTACCACATGCCCGCGCCAGCATCAAACTTGTGGTCGGAGGCGTTGGCCGGGATGTTAGGGTCGGTGGGGTCGATGGCCGGTAAGTGCCCTTTCCTATGTAGGTGTAGAGGCCCTGGATGCCGATGGCCAGCCGCCCGCTGCCCATGCGGATGTGCTGCGAGTACGACAGGCCCACGTTGGTAAATCTTCGTGGCGCCCGGCCTGGTCGTAGTAGGCCACAATACCAACGCCGCCGCTGATGGGCAGAATCGGAATGGAGGCCGACACCATGCCCGTGCGCGGCGAGCCGTTGTCATCGCCCAGCGAGTTGTTCAGGTTCAGGTACTGGTAGCGGCCGATGCCGTTTACTTCGACCCGCTGCGTCACCCCGGCGTAGGCTGGGTTGAGGTACATCCCATTGAAACCGTAGTGCGTGAACTGCGGCTGCTGCTGCGCCCGAGCAACCCCGGCAGCGGCAGTAACAAGAATGGCGGCGAGTACAAGTTTTTTCATATAGGCCGATGAGCTAAGGGCAAGAGAGGCAATGAAAAGGCAAGATATACACACTTGCGGGTACTACTTCAACATCAAATGTAGAAACGAAATTGTACTGCCTTTGGATGAAACGTAAAAACCAGCCAGCGCCTAGGGCACCAGCTGGCTTTAATTGTACTACTAACCGGCAACTTAATTATTTGCCGCCTTGCTATCAGCGCCGGCGTTGGGCTTACCGCCGTGCTGCCGGATGTACGCCTCAATGGCACCAGTCATGGATGGTACATTGGGCATAGGAGCCTCGATATCCAGGATGAGGTTGGCATCGCGCACGGCCTTGGCAGTGGTGGGGCCAAAGGCGGCGATGCGGGTACCATCCTGGGTGAAGTCGGGGAAGTTGATGAACAGCGAGCTGATGCCCGAAGGGCTGAAAAACGCCAGGCAGTCGTACTTCACCTCGGCCAGGTCGGACAGGTCGCTGGCTACGGTGCGGTAGATGACGGCCTCCGTAAACTTGAGGTTGTTGGCCCGCATAAACTCGGGCAGGTCGTCCTTGCGAATGTCGGAGCAGGGGTAGAGAAACTTCTCGCCCTTGTGCTTCTTGATCACGTCGAAGAGGTCGGCGGCGGTGCGCTGGCCCACGAAGAGCTTGCGCTTGCGCAGCACGATGTACTTCTGCAGGTAGTTGGCCGTTTGGTCGGAAATGCAGAAATACTTCATCTCGGCCGGCATCTCAATCTTGGCTTCCTGGCAGGTGCGGAAGAAGTGGTCGACGGCGTTGCGGCTGGTGAAGATGACGGCCGTGTGCTCCAGGATATTGACTTTTTCCTTACGAAACTCCTTATACGGAACGCCTTGCACCTCAATGAATTCGCGAAAATCAACCTTGATGCCGTACTTGTCGGCGAGCGAGGAATAGGGCGAAACGTCGTTGGCCGGCTTGGGCTGGGTAACCAGAATGCTTCGAATAGGCTTGGCGTGCCGGTCGATGCCCGGCGGTAGTGCGCTCTCGGCCATAGAAAAATGAAAAGGGTAACGCTAGACGATAAAAAACCGGGGTGCCACAGGGCCAGCTCAGGCGGAATAAGTAAACACGATGAGTTTCAATAACACCGCCAGGGGCAGTATTTCGGTAGCACAAAGGTATGCGAACAAATGAAGATTAAGCAGCGGCAGGCGCTGGTGCAGGGTGTAGGCTACCCGCAACACGGGCAGCACCAGCAGCACTAGCACGGCCGCATTGGCCAAGCTGGTTACTTCAGGCCAGCGCCCAGCCAGCGCCAGGTACAGCAGCAGCACGAGGGGCAGCCCTAGCCCCAACAGCAAAGTGGTACGTAAAAACTCCCGAAAGTGCACATTAACCAGCTCGCGCAGGTCAAATATATAGCTCATTAGCTCTACGAGCAGAAACTTGGCCAGTACCAGGGCCAGGATGAGGGTAGTGTAGAGCAGTACCCGGGCGGCCACTGCCGACTCGGGCACGTTGAGCAACTGGCGCACCAGGGGCAGGCCGCCCAGGTCGGTGTGCAGGGCGGTGAGCAAGGCCGCCATCGTGAGTGAGAACAGAGCCACCAGGGCCAGGTTCACCCACGTAAATACGGGCCGCGTCAGGAAAGCCTGCGGCTCGCTGCCCACGCCCCGCAGGTCGCTTACCTGCACTACCGGCGCCAGCGCGGCCGGAAAAGCCCCCCGCAGCACGCCGTACAGCAGGCCGATGAGCAGCAGAAATAGCAGCAGGATATTCTGGCTCGAGGCGGGCGCAATCCGCAGCAGGGCCATATCGGCGGTAGCGGCCGGCGCGGCCACGGCAGTAGGGCTAGCAGCCGACGCGGCCACCGTAAAGCTGCTAAGCAGTGGGTAGCCTTCGGGCTGCCACACCGCCAGTAGATGGGGCTGGCCCTGGCGGGTGGTTGTTACTACGCTGCCCAAGTCGAGGGTGTAGCGCCCGGCCGTGGCCGCCGTAAAAACGAGGCGGTTGTCGAGGAAAATGCTTAGCTGGGGGGCGGCGGTGAAGCTGAGCTGGAAGGGCTGCAGCGGGGCCAGCCGCAGCCACTGGTAGTAGCTGTGGGCCGGCGCGTGGTAGCCCGGCAGGTACAGAATCAGGCGGTTGCCCGCGGCATCGTGCAGTAGCCAGCCATTGGGGTCGAGGCCGGTGGGCGGCTGGGGCGGCGGCAGGGGCGGTACTCGGCGGCCCACCCTGCCCCCAGGCTGCCCCACAGCAGCAGCCACAGGGCCAGCAGCCAGCCGCGCCAGGTAGGGCGTTGGGACATAAGGAGAAGGGGTTAGGTACGAAGCCGAGCCTGAAAAGCCTACGAGGACGCCACCTGCCGGCGCTCCACCCGGCTGTGGTACACGCCCAGGAACACGCTCAGCAGCACCGAGATGCCCAGCAGCAACCCAATGAGCAGCACATTGCCCAGCTGGTACAGGTTGATAACCACCAGAATGATAACCCCGTTGAGCAGCCCCAGCAGCAGCACGGTGCTGATTTGGGAAAAACCCCATTGCCAGAATGCGGTGGTGAATGTGGTTCTTTGTCGGGCAGGAACGGCGAGCGGCCCGCGGCGGCCCATAAAGCAAACACCCGCAGCGTATCGAACAGCGGCACGAACAGGATGCCCAGCGTCACGGCCGGGCTGGCGTTGCCGAAGGGCTGCCCCGTGCGCCCGCCCATCTCAATAAACTGGATGGCCAGAATCGACACGATGAAGCCGCAGACCAGCGAGCCGGTGTCGCCCATGAAGATGCTGGCCCGGTGAAAGTTATAGCGCAGAAAAGCCCAGCATGCCCCAATAAGGCACACGGCTACGAAGGCGTAGTTGCCAAAATCGGCGCCGCCGTAGCGGTAGAAATAGTAGCCGAACGTGCCCGTAATGATGAGCACGATGGTGCCCGCCAGTCCGTCGAGCCCGTCGATGAGGTTGATGGCGTTGGTGATGCCCACAATCATGACGAAGGTGAAGGCGTAGCTTACCCCCACCGGCAGTTCGCCGATACCCAGGATGCCCTGGAAGCTGGTGACACGGATGTCGGCCATTATCATGACAATACCCGTAGCCAGCAGCTGGCCCACGAACTTTTTGCCACCGAGATACTCACCATGTCGTCCTTCAGGCCCACGAAGAAGAGGATGATGCAGCCGGCCAGCAGCTCCTTTACACCGTTGCCTAGCGGCGCGAAGATGGTAAGGGCCGACATGAACCCCGCAAACACGGCCACCCCGCCCAGGCGCGGCGTCAGCGACTGGTGCACGGTGCGGCCGTTGGGCGTGTCGAGCAGGTTTTTGAGGTGGGCGATGTACACGATGGAAGGCACCGCGAACAGCGCTACCAGCATGGCCCATAGTGCCGCCAGGCCCAGGTAAATAGTAATGGTGCGTCATAGTCATAGCGAAAGCAAAGGGTAGGGCGGGTCGGCCTAGCTGTGCAGCACTCCCGCCTGCCCTTCGAGCAGCGGTAGGCGACTCAGGTTAGCCGCGTCGATGGAGCCGGGCACAAATAAAATTTCTTATCAAAAATCTGGCCGCCACTGTAGTAGCTCACCCAATACTGGTTGGTAAGGTGAAATACGGCGGGGTCAATCAACTCAATCTGCGTGGCCGAGTGCGGGGCTACGCTGGCAAAGTGGTAGCGCAGGGTAGAGGTGCGCACGGCCTCGCCGGTGGGCTGGGTGCCGTAGCCGTCGGAGCTGACGAGCACGTTGGCCAGCGCAAAGTCGTTGTCGTTGAGTAGATATACTGTCCAGGTAGCCTGGCCGGTTTCTCCCAGCGTATCGGCCGCCACATCGGGCACAATGGCCACCGATACGCCGGCTACTGGCTCGAAAGGAATATCTTGTTTCATGCAGCTAGTTAGCCACCGCAGCCGGGGCCAGCGAGGCCCAGGCTGGGCGCAGCAGCTCGGGCAGCAGGCGAGCCTGCACCTCGGCCAGGGGCACGGGGCGGCCCAGCTCGGTCTGCAGCGAGGTCACGGCCTTGTCGGCGATGCCGCAGGGCACGATGTAGCCGAAGTAGCGCAGGTCGGTATTGACGTTGAGGGCCAGGCCGTGCAGCGTTATCCAGCGGCTGCAGCGCACGCCCATGGCGCAGATTTTGCGCGGGTTAGGGGCGCCCCTCCTCCCAGTCGAGCCACACGCCGGTGAGGCCCGCGATGCGGCCCGCCTGCAGCCCGTAGGTGGCCAGCGTCTGAATAACGGCCTCCTCCAGCGCCCGCAGGTACCAGTGAATGTCGGGCCGCAGGGCCTCCAGGTCGAGGATGGGGTAGGCCACCAGCTGGCCGGGGCCGTGAAAAGTGATGTCGCCCCCGCGGTTGATGCGGTGGAAGGTGGCGCCGTTGGCGGCCAGGGCGGCCTCGTCGAGCAGCAGGTGCTCGGGCTTGCCGCTCTTGCCCAGGGTGTAGGTGGGCGGGTGCTCGCACAGCAGCAGGCGCTGGGGCACGGGCTGCGGCGCGGCACCGCTACCCTCGGCCGCGCGGTTGGTTGGCCTTTATGGCCAGCGCCTCCAGCCATGAGGGCTTCCTGCAGCCCCAGGTGGGCTGGTAGGGCACCAGGCCCAGGCGCTGCACCTGCACCAGGGGCCGGGTGGCTGGTGCCGGCGTAGCTGCCGCCGGGGGCCGGCGCCAGGGGGCCTGGCAGGCCGGATAGAAATCGGTGGGTCGGCGGGCACGGGGAATAGGTAGCCGGCAGTGCCGAACTAACCACAAAAATACTTTAGCCGGCAGGCTTTTAGCTTGCATCCCAGAGGCTAACCGGCGCGCCGCCACGCATGGCCAGCTATAAATCAATTTACACCATGCTTACTGCCGCCCAGCAGCTCGGCCAGGCCGGCGAGGCTGCCGCGGCCGATTTCTACCGCCGGGCCGGCTACGAGGTGCTGGCCCAGGGCTACCGCCACGGCCGCGCCGAGGTAGACCTGGTGCTGCGCCGCGGCCAGGAGCTGCTGGTATTTGCCGAAGTAAAGACCCGCACCAGCAGCCAGTACGGCCCGCCCGAAACCACCGTCACCTGGCGCAAGCAGGAGCTGTTTCGCCTGGCTGCCACCCACCTGCAGCACGAGCTAGACTGGTGCGGCGACATCCGCTTCGACATCCTGGCCCTTACGCCACTGCACCAAGGCTTCAACATCGAGGTGTTTGAGGACGCCTTTTGGTGGCGCGGGGGATGTGGGAAATGCAAGGAAAATGTGGGGGTTGTGGAGAATATGGGAAATGTGAAAATAAGCCGTCATGCTGAGCGCAGCGTGGCATCTTCCCGCAGTCGTCCGGCTGCCGTTGTTTGGTAGAGATGCGCTGCGCCCAGCATGACCGCCTTATTTCCACATTTCCCATATTCTCCACATTTTCCACATCCCGCATATTAAACCACATCCTCTTATTGCCCGGCGGGGGTGGCGGGCACGGGGGGCGGCGTTACGGCGGCTTTGGGGTGGTAGCCGGGGCGGCGGTCGGCGGGCTTGCGCAGGGGGGGGCGGGGGGTGGGCACGCCGTGGCTGCCGGGGCGGCGAGGGTCGTTGGCGGGGGCGGCGTCGGGGTCGGCCTCGCCGCGCTTGTCGATGTTCTTGTCGCGGTCGAAAATGACCGAGCCGCCGTGGCTGTACTCGCGCACGAGGTCGGGCTCTTCTGGCTCGGGCTCGTAGCCGCTTTCGCCGTACTCGAGCACGTAGTGGCGGTAGTTCTTGTAGTCCCAGTAGTTGGTCCACTCGCCCACGCGGCGGCCGTTTTCAAAGTGGCCGGTCCACTCGCGCTTGCCCTCGGCGGTGTACTTCACGTAGTCGCCTTCGAGCTTGCCGTTCACGTAGGGCACTACCTTCGCGTATCATGGTCTGGCCCGCGTCGTAGTAGCTGATGTTGGCGTCGCGCGGGAAGCCCTGCTCGTAGTGCGTCTTGGCCGTGAGGCCGCCCTTGAGGTCGAACTTCTCCCAGCGCAGGTGCCGGGTGCCGTGGTCGAAGTAGCCGGTTTCGAGCACGATGTTGTTTTGCACTTTCTTGTAGGGGCCGTGCAGCACCTTGTCGGCACCGGGCTCCAGCGGCCCGTTGGCCTTGAAAATCTTGTGCTTCTTCGGGTCGAAGTAGTAGGCAGCGGGCGCCTTGTCGCTGGGCTGCTGGAAGGTTTTGAGGTAGTAGAAAATCTCGATGATGGTCGATTTCCCCTGCCCCGTCTTTACGAAGCCTTTCTTGATGCGCTGGCCCAGAAAGACGTTCTTCTTGGTTTTGGTGCTTTTGCGCTGGGCAGCCTTCTCCTGGTCTTTGGCGGCTTTTTCTTCCTCCTTGCTCAGCACCTGCTTGCGGCCGGCCACGCTGAGCTTGGGCGCCCTTGCGGGCAGTGGTCGTGAGCGAGTCGCCGGGGTGGGCCATTGCCATCACCGGCATCTGGTCGGTCGAGTTGAACGACACGGTTTTACGGGTGCAGGCGGCGCCCAGCACCAGCAGCACTCCCGCGCCCAGCAGTTGAAAACGCACCAGCGGCATGCAGAAAAGGATAATCAGGTTCCGCCAGGCCCAAACGTAAAAATACGGGCAATTAGTTTGTTGCCCGCCCGGCGCGGCATCTACTCGGCCAGGTGGTCGCCGGCCACCAGCACGCTTACCTCGAAGCCCTGGCCCCCGACCGGCGTGCCCTTGGCCACGCTCGCGGCGCGTTGTTGGCGCTGCAGGCGGCGGCCATTCACCACCAGCACCACCTCGTCGCCGAAAACTTCGGGGGCTTGGCCGGGGCGCAGCAGCAGGCCGGTTTCTTCGCTCAACCCCAGGCCCAGCAGGTGCGGGTAAGCCAGCACGGCGTGCAGCAGGCGCGGGTACCGGTCGCGCTCGATAAAGTGCTGGTCGATAAGCCAGTCGGGCAGCAGGCCCAGGCCGGGCAGCACCTCGATGCCGCCGGCCAGCAAGCTGCGCCAGCCGCGGCCGCCCACCAGCATCTGCGCCCCCAGGGCCGAAGCGCCGGCGCTGGTGCCGGCCAGGATGAAGCCCGCATCGTGCAGGTGGCGGCGGCGCAGCACCTTCAGAAACTCGGTGCCCAGCAGGTGCTCGGTGAGGCGCTCCTGGTCGCCGCCCGAGATGAAAACCAGGGCGGCGGCTTCGAGGCGGCGCAGGGTGTGGGGGCATCGGCGGGGTGGTGCTCGTCGACGAGCAGGTGGCCGACGTGGGGGCAGCCCAGGTTGTGCAGCACGCGGGCGTAGGCGGCGTGGGTGCGCACGGGCTCGTGGGCCGTGGCGGTGGTCAGTATCTCGATAGGAGCCGCGGGGTCGGGTAGCAGCCCGGCCAGCAGGGCCAGGGTGGGGTCGTCGTAGCCACCGCCCAGCAGCACTACGGTACTTTGGGGGATGGCAGAAGTAGGAAAGCTCAAAACCGCAGGCAAGGGCTGGTTGCAGAGGCTAAGTACGCCAAAAAAGCCCGCCGGGCTGCCAACCGCCCGGCTTTTTGGTGGTAAATTTGTACCACCACTGCCTGGCCGCCTAGCGAAACATCCATTTTTCAGTTCCAGCCCTGCCTATGACTTCGCCCGAAACCGTGGACCAAGTAACCGCATTAATCCAGGAGGGCGAGTTTTTTAAGCTGAAGAAACTCTTGCGCAGCTTCCAGCCCAACGAGCTGGTGGAGCTGATTGAAAACGAGGACGAGCGCGAGCAGCTCATCATCTTCCGCCTGCTGCCCCTGAAGCTGGCCACCGAGGTATTTGAGTACCTCGACCTGGAAGTGCAGCGCCACTTCCTCGACAACCTCAACCAGGACAAGATTACGGGCATCCTCAACGAGATGTCGCCCGACGACCGCACGGCCCTGCTGGAGTACCTGCCCGCCAACTTCGTGGCCGAGCTGGTGCAGAACCTAAGCGAGCCCGAGCGCCGCGTCACCCTGCAGCTGCTGGGCTACCCCGAGTACTCGGTGGGCCGCCTGATGACGCCCGACTACATCGCCATCCGCGAGAACTGGACGGTGCAGCAGGTGCTCGACTACGTGCGCCAGCACGGCGGGCAGTCCGAAACGCTGAGCATGCTCTACGTGACCGACGCGCGGGGCAAGCTCATCGACGACATTCGCATCCGCGAGTTTCTGCTGGCCGACCCCAACACCCGCGTGCGCGACCTGATGGACCACCGCTTCGTGCAGCTGCGCGCCAGCCAGGACCAGGAGGAGGCCATCGACATTTTCCGGCCGCAACGACCGCGTGGCCCTGCCCGTGGTCAGCGCCGACCAGGGCATCCTGCTCGGCATCGTGACCCTGGACGACATCCTCAGCATCCGCGAGCAGGAGGACACCGAGGACATCCAGAAATTCGGCGGCTCGGAGGCGCTGGACGAGCCCTACCTCACCATGCCCCTGCTGCGGCTGGTGCAGAAGCGGGCCGGCTGGCTGGTTATCCTGTTTCTGGGCGAGCTGCTGACGGCCTCGGCCATGCAGTTTTTCGAGGGCGAGCTGCAAAAAGCCATCGTGCTGGTGCAGTTTATCCCGCTCATTATCAGCTCGGGCGGCAACTCGGGCTCGCAGGCCACCTCGCTCATCATCCGGGCAATGGCGCTGGGCGAGTTCACGCTCAGCGAGTGGTGGCTGGTGCTGCGGCGCGAGCTGATGGGCGGCTTGCTGCTGGGCATCACGCTGGGGCTGGTGGGCTTTGGGCGCATTGCCGTGGCTGGCAGGCTATCACGCCCATCTACGGCCCGCACTGGCTGCTGGTGGCCAGCACGGTGGGCGTGGCGCTGGTGGGCATCGTGCTGTGGGGCAGCATCTCGGGCTCCATGCTGCCGCTCATCCTGCGCAAGCTGGGCCTGGACCCGGCCACGTCCTCGGCCCCCTTCGTCGCTACCCTCGTAGACGTGACGGGCCTCATCATCTACTTCACCGTGGCGCTGGTCATCCTGCGCGGCACGCTGCTGTAAGCATGTAGCTTGGGCTTTGTAATCCGAGCTACTGCTTCTACCACCCCCCGTCGGTTTGCTTTCTTCTGGCTTTGGCGCTTCTTGCCTTCCAGGCGCTCGCGCACGGCGCCGGGGCTGGGGCGGGTGGCGCGGCGGGCCTTGGGGCGGTGCAGGCTTTTTTGCAGCAGCTGGTGAAAGCGCGCCAGGGCCAGCTCGCGGTTGCGGAGCTGGCTGCGGTCGTCCTGGGCCACTACCAGCAGCTCGCCCTCGGCGGTGAGGCGGCTTGCTAGCTTCTCCAGCAGCTGCTGCTTCTGCTCGTCGCTCAGCAGCTGCGAGCGCTGCAGGTTCCAGCGCAGCTCCACGCGGCTTTCTACCTTGTTCACGTTCTGCCCGCCGGGCCGCTGGCGCGGCTGGTGGCAAAAGCTCAGCTCGGGCAAAAAGGCAGTGGCGGGCGGCAGCACGGGGTAGTGACTAACTACTAGTGACTAATGACTTATGTGAAAGGGTCTGTCATTGCGAGCGCTAGCGAAGCAATCGCAACCCGGACGACACCCACACGATTTTGGTTCAGGCGATTGTTTCGCTAGCGCTCGCAATGACAAACGAGGTGAAGGAAGTCCTAAACTTATAGCTTCTCCAGCAGCATAGCGCCGTAGGAGTAGCCGCCGCCGAATACGGTAACGATTACCTGGTCGCCGGCCTTGAGGGTATCCCAGACTTCGGCTATGCCAATGGCGGCGCCGGCGCAGCCGGTATTGCCCAGGCGCTCGATGTTGTTGACGGCGCGGGCGGGGTCGAGGCCGAGCTGCTTCACCACGTTGGCCGAGATGCGCAGGTTGGCCTGGTGCGGAATCAGGTAGGTGAGCTGCGCTGATTGTCAGGTTGTTGGCCTTTAGCAAATCCTGGGTGATGCGCGCCATGTAGGTGCAGGCCTGCTGAAACACGTCGCGGCCGAAGGGCATGACGATGCCTTTCTCCACCGGCTTCAGGGTAACGGCCTCGTCGGCTTTGCCCACCGGGGCGGCGCCGCCGGTCAGCACCTGGCGCACGCGCAGGTCGCCGGCCGCCAGCGGCTCGCGGGTGAGCAGCAGGGCCGCGGCGCCGTCGCCCCAGAGGTGGCCGGCCATGGTGTCGGTTTCGTTGTTGTAGGCCGTATTGTGCTCGGTCACGACCACCAGCGCCGTTTTGGCCTTGCCCAGGGCGAAGTAGCCTTCTACTACCTCCACCGAGTTGAGCAGCGACGAGCAGGCCGTCGATAAGCTCAGCGTAGGTATCTCGTTGATGCCCAGGTAACGCTGCACGGCGTGGGCGGCGGTGTAGATGGTATCGTGCGGGGTGTAGGTGCCCACCACGATGAGGTCGATGCGTGGCGGGGTCGAAGTCGGGCAGCTCGGCCAGCAGGGCCTGGGTGGCGGCCACGGCCATGGTATTGGCATTTTCGCCGGGGCCAGCCTTGCGGCGCTCCCGGATGCCGGTGCGCTCAATTATCCAGTCCGAGGCCAGGCCATTGAGCTGGGTAAAATGTTCGTTCGTAACGACGGCCGTCGGCAAATAGGCCGCCACGCGGTGCAAATACACTGTGGGGTCGGGAGAAGGGGAGGTAGAAGAATTTAAAGCAAAGTTCCGAACTAATAGCCGTTAGCCTCCGCAAAATTTCAGGAAGCCCCGAATTTTACACGCGCCACCGGCCGATACCAGAACGGGTTTAGTCGGCGTTTGGGGCTTGTTTACTCGTTTTTGGCTGGGTCGTTGCCAGTAGGCCAGTATGCGCACTTCCTTTTTTCTGCTTGCTGGCCTGGGGCTGGCCCTGGCCCGCCCGGCGGCGGCCCAGAAGTACGACACCGCCCTGGGGGCCCGCCTGGGCGGCGGCAACTACGGCATCACGCTGCAGCAGCGCGTAGCCTCGCGCGTCACCATTGAAGGCATTTGCCGGCCTGGGGCAGCGCGAGTACAGCGGCACGGTGCTGGGGCAGTACCACTTCGGCATTCTGGGCCCCAGCCTCAACTACTACTTCGGGGCCGGCGGGCACCTCGGGCACAACAAGGACACCGGCGACTTCAGCGGCCTCGATGCGCTGGTGGGCGTCGAGTACAAGGTGGCCTTTTTGCCGGTGGTGCTCAGCTTCGACTTCAAGCCCACCCTTGAATTTAAGGGCGACGACTACGCCCGCTTTCCCACCGCCTTCTCCATCCGCTACGTGCTGATCAAGCGCAAAGACGGCATTTTCAGTCGGTTCCGGGGGTAATGGGTAATGGGGGGTAATGGGAGTAATTGGAGTAATGAGTTTACTGTGGGTCGTTTGTCATTGCGAGCAGCGCGAAGCAATCGCAACCCACACGACACCCGTCGACGACGTTCTGGTGCGATTACGGCTCGCAATGACAATTAACTCACAGTAAACTGATTACTCCAATTACTCCTATTACCCCATTACCCATTACTCATCCAGTCCGCAGCAGCTGGGCCAGGGTGCGGATGATGCGGCGGCCAGCGGGTCTTGACGGTGCCTTCGGGTAGGCGCAGGCGCTCGGCGGTTTCCTGGTAGGTGTGGCCCTCGAAGTAGAGCAGCTCCAGCAGGCGCCGGTCGCCGGCGTTGAGCAGGTCAAGCCAGTCGCGCACGTCCACGTGCTCGGGCTGGAAGCTGGCCGGTGCGGGCAGCTCCTCGGCAATTTCCTCGGATAGTAAGTCGAGGCGCGAAGCCAGGCGCTGCGCCCGCAGCCGGTCGATGGCCAAGTTGTGGCTGATGCGCAGGGCCCAGGTGAAGAGGCGGCCCTTGCTGCGGTCGTAGCTCGGGGAAGCTGACCCAGAACTTCATCATGCTCTCTTGCAGCACGTCTTCGGCCAGCTCGCGCTGGTGCACGATGCGCAGGATGGTTTGGTACAGCGCCTGCCGGTACTTGCGGTAAAATAGCGCCATCGCTCGCTCATCACGAGCGTATAATCGATTAACTAACTCATTTTCAAATTCGGGGGCGATTGTTTTCATCAAAAGGACATGCTGGCTATAAGCCCCACCTACGCACCCCTTTTAGCAACTGGATTTTGACCGGATGAAAATAAATAATTTGAATTTTGGAACTTTCTTTTATTTAGCAATCAGCTAGTTACACCCTATTGCTGAGGTGCTAAGCGATTAGCTTTTAGTTCCCAAATCAACTGCCTTTCTGGCCAGCAGCCGGCCATTCAATCACTTGCGCTTCCGGTAGCATGTACCGAGCCATACTAATCTGAAAAGCCAAGAAGCCGCCCCCTCAAGGGGACGGCTTCTTGGCAAAAGCGCACAGGGCTTTTTTCGGGCTGTTAGCTCACAGATTGGAACAGGCGGCTCCAGCGCACCTTGTGCAGCAAATCGGCGTGGGGGTCGAGCGAAAACCAGATGAGCACGGCCTTGCCCACTACGTGGTCTTCGGGCACGAAGCCCCAAAAGCGCGAGTCCTCGGAGTTGTGGCGGTTGTCGCCCATCATGAAGTAGTAATTCTGCTGAATGGTGTAGCTAGTGAGCGGCTTACCGTTTTGGGCAACCATACCGTCCTGCCAGGTAATGCCCTGGTTGTGCTCGTACTGGCTGATAATCTTGTAGTAGATGGCCGCGTTGGCGGGCGTCAGCGCTATTTTCTGGCCTTTCTTGGGCACTGGCAGTGGGCCATAGTTGTCGAGCTGCCAGGAACGGGCCACCGCGCTTCTGGCCTCCGACACGTCGAAGTCGGCCGCGTCGGGAAATAGCGTACCGGCGGGCAGCGTGCCACGCGCTACCGTGAGGCCTTTCGCGTAGGGCTGACGCCGGAAGTAAGCGGCCACGGCCGCCGGGCAGCTGATGTAGTAGCCGGTTTTGCCCGTTTCCGGGTTGGTAGTAGCGGCCGGCAGCTCGTCGGGCTCGGTATAGTCCACAATGCCCTGTGCTCGCAGCGCCTGGCGCACCTCGTCGTTGGGCGCAGGCACGTCCAGGAAATAGGTGGTTTGCAGTTCACCCGCCACGGCGCCCGAGTGGCCGTTCAGAAATACCTGGCCCTGGCGGATTTCCAGCGTGTCGCCGGCCACCGCAATGCAGCGCTTAATGAGGTTGGTGCGTAGGTCGGCGGGGCGCTGCGGCTCGTGCGGCACGAAATACCACCACATCGTGAAACACCACCACGTCGTTGCGCTGGATGGTGCTGAAGCCAGGGGAAGCGGTAAGTGGGTAGCTGCAGCAGGTCGGAGTAGCGCCCACCAGGCAAGCCCAGCAGCTCCTGGTGCGTCAGGGGTAGCTGCAAGGGCGTTTGCGGGGTGATGGGGCCGTAGTGCAGCTTGCTCACCACCAGCCGGTCGCCCACCAGCAGCGAGTGCTCCATGCTTTCGGAGGGAATGAAATAGGCTTCGGCCACCGACCAGCGAAAAAAGGTGGCCACCACCACGGCAAACAGCAGCGAGTCGAGCCAGCCGCGGACGGCGCCTTTAGGGGTGGCAGGGTGCTTGCGCGCAAAGAGCTTCATAGCGTTGAAAGGTAAACGGTACGCTACTCCCAACGAACCTACACGCTTTCTGGTATTTGCCGGCTTTCGGCAAGCTGGCCTACGAACACCCTGAAACGCAAAAACGCCCCTAGCGAGCTGCTAGGGGCGTTTTCTGTGGCAACAGTTGGAATCGAACCAACGACACCAGCATTTTCAGTGCTGTGCTCTACCAACTGAGCTATGTTGCCGAGGTGCCCAGGCCAACCGGGGTGGCGGCTTGGGAGCGCAAAGGTACGGCAAAGCGCGATTTTGTGCAAGGCTTTAGGGCAGAAAAATTTCTGCCGGAGCCGAACCAGGCAGGCAAAGTATTCGTCATGCCTACTAAATTGCACCCCCATCCCACCCTCGTAGCCTACCTTTACGCTATGCTGCAACCTATCCTTTTTGCCTTGCTGCTGCTGGCGGCGTTTGGCCTGTTTGCCTGGCAGGTTCGGAAAATCCGGGCCAATATCCTCGTCGGGCGCGCGCCGCGACATGAGCGGCCACGCCGGCGAGCGCCTCAGCAAGACGCTGCTCGTCGCTTTTGGGCAGCAGAAGATGTTTAAGCGCCTCACGCCCGCCTTTTTACACCTCGTAGTGTACGTGGGCTTCATCGTCATCAACGTGGAGGTGGCCGAAATCATCATCGACGGGCTCTTCGGCACGCACCGGGTGCTGGGCATCCTGGGGCCGGTGTACGACGCGCTGATGGCCGTGAACGAGGTGCTGGCGGCGCTGGTGATTGTGGCCGTGGCGGCCTTCTGGTGGCGGCGCAACCACCAGCCGCCGGTGCGCCGCTTCACGGGCGTGGAGCTGCGCCTGTGGCCCAAGCTCGACGCCAACATCATCCTCTACATCGAGGTGGCCCTGATGCTGGCGCTGTTCTTCATGAACTCGGCCGACCTGCGCCTGCACCAGCTGGAAGGCAAAGACCTGCCGGGCGCGTTTCCGGTCAGCCACTTCCTGAGCCAGCTGCTGCCGCCCGCCGGCCTGGGCGTTGAGGGCCTGCACGTGCTGGAGCGCGCCGGGTGGTGGATTCACATCACGGGCATCCTGCTGTTTCTCAACTACCTGCCCAGCTCCAAGCACTTCCACATCATCATGGCGTTTCCGGGCGTGTGGTTTTCGCGCCTGGTGCCGCAGGGGCAGTTTTCCAACGTCGAGAGCATCACCCACGAGGTGAAGGCCATGCTCGACCCCAGCTACGAGGTGCCCGCCCCGCCCGTGGGCCCCGATGGCTCGGCCCTGGCCCCCACGCCCTTTCGGCGCCAAGGACGTGGACGACCTGCCCTGGACGCAGCTGCTGAGCGCCTACTCCTGCACCGAGTGCGGGCGCTGCACCTCGGTGTGCCCGGCCAACCTCACGGGCAAGCTGCTCTCGCCCCGCAAGATTATCATGGACACCCGCGACCGGGTGGAGGAGAAGTACAACTCGCCCCTCATCTTCCACCCCAACCACTACGGCGAGGAAGCCAACCACAACCCCGCCGAGGGGGAGGCACCCCTGCTGCGCGGCAAGGTGACGCCCGAGGAGCTGTGGGCCTGCACCACCTGCAATGCCTGCGTCGAGAGCTGCCCCGTCAACATCAACCCCCTGGAAAGCATCATCGAGATGCGCCGCTTTCTGGTGCTGGAAGAGTCGGCCGCCCCAACTCGCTGAACGTCATGTTCTCCAACATCGAGAATAACGGCGCGCCCTGGGCCTTCTCGCCCTCCGACCGCCTCAACTGGGCCGACGAGCTGTACGTGGCGGAAAAGGCTGCGGTATAACCCAGTAGCTACCTGTATTAAGTATCCGACGAAGCTTTATAATGACGCCTACTACTGCTTCCACCGCGCCCCCCGCCAAGCGCCAGATAACGGTGCCCACCGTGGCCGACCTGGCCGCTCAGGGCCGCGTACCCGAAATGCTGTTCTGGGTGGGCTGCGCCGGCGCCTTCGACGACCGCTACAAGCGCGTGACCCGCGCCTTTGCCCGCATCCTGGAGCACACCGGCACCGACTACGCCGTGCTGGGCCTGGAAGAAACCTGCACCGGCGACCCCGCCAAGCGCGCCGGCAACGAGTTCCTGTTTCAGATGCAGGCCATGCAGAACATCACGACGATGAACGGCTACGGCATCAAGAAAATCGTGACGGCCTGCCCCCACTGCTTCAACACCATCAAGAACGAGTACCCGGCGCTGGGCGGCGAGTACGAGGTAATTCACCACAGCACCTTCCTGCAGCAGCTCATCAACGAGGGCAAGGTGGCAGTGCAGGGCGGCGAGAGCTTTAAGGGCCGCCGCATCACGTTCCACGACAGCTGCTACCTGGGCCGCGCCAACGACATCTACGAGGCCCCGCGCGAAGTGCTGGCCGCCCTCGACGCCGACCTGGTGGAGATGAAGCGCAGCCGCGCCAACGGCCTGTGCTGCGGCGCCGGCGGCGCCCAGATGTGGAAGGAGCCCGAGCCCGGCAAGAAGGACATCAACATCGAGCGCACCGAGGAAGCCCTGGCCACCCTGGCCGGCCAGGCCGCCGCCCTCGACAACCTGCGCGGCGTCGAAACCGAGCGCGCCGTGCCCAGCCAGCACAGCCTGCAAGGCAGCATCATCGCCGTGAGCTGCCCCTTCTGCATGACCATGATGAGCGACGGCGTAAAAACAAGGAGCAGGAATCTGCCGTGCAGGTATTCGACCTGGCCGAGCTCATCGCCAGCGCGGAGGGCCGCAGACTCAAACCGATTAAACGGATTTAACGGATACGGCGATACCGCGCCTGTGGCTTTCACGCGCCAGGCTGGGGCGCTACGGTGGACTTGGCTGGTGGGGCGGGCTGGTTGCGGGGTGCCCGCTGGGCTTTTTTGCAGAAGGTTTGAATATTATCTGAGCCTCTGAGTTTAATCTTACGGCTGACAGCCAACAGGCAGCAGGCCGCTTTTGCAGAATTGGGCGCGGCTTTCGGCCCGGTTCCGACAGCGGCCTGTTAATTTGCCAGATTAAGCAGACTCCGGCTTCACACCAGGCTGCCCCACCCAAAGCCACGCCCCCCGGTGAAAGTCAGCCTGGCGCTTTAGCGCCGTATCCGTTAAATCCGTCCAATCCGTTTGAATCTGCGATTATGTATGTAAGCTTTGACCATTTGCCGGACCGGGCGCGGGTGTGGGTGTACCAGGCCTCGCGGGCGCTGTCGGAGGGGGAGCTGGTGCGGGTGCTGCCGCGGCTGGCGGCGTTTGCCGAGCAGTGGACGGCGCACGGGCAGCAGCTGGTGGCTTCGGCGCAGTTTCTGCACCGGCAGTTTCTGGTGCTGGGGCTCGACGAGGCGGTGGCCGGGGCCAGCGGGTGCTCCATCGACGCCTCGGTGCGGTTTGTGCAGGAGCTGGAGCAGGTGCTGGGCGTGGAGCTGCTGGAAAAGTCGCGCATGGCTTTTTATGCGATGGCGAGCTGCGGCCTGCTTTCCCGGCGCGAGCTGCGGGCGGCCGTGGCGGCCGGCACCATCACGGCCGACACGCTGTATTTCAACAACACGCTGGGCACGAAGGGCGAGTTGGCCAAACGCTGGCCGGCCCCGGCTGGTGAAACTTGGCTGGCCAGCTATTTTGTTGCAAAATAGCGTAATTTAAACGGAAGGTGCGGCGTTACCTGTTTGTATTATTGCCAGTCTGTTTCCTGGCAGATTGCGCGAGCTGGCCCTATTAGGCCGTCTTTATGTTGTCGTTTATGAGAAAACACGTTTCTACCCTGGGGGCGTTGGTTTGCGGCACGCTGCTGCTCGGTAGCTGCGCCGGCTCCGGCAAACTGAGTAAGGCCGACAAGCGCTACGCCGAGGGTCAGTTCGAGCAAGCCATCGTGCTGTATAAGGCCGACGTGGCTAAGAACAAAGACGCCGCCCAGGCCAACTTCCGCATCGGCGAATCCTACCGCTTGTCTAACCGCCTGGCCCAGGCCGAGCCGTTCTACAAGGCCGCCATCGACGGGAAGGTGCGCAACGCCGACGCCGGCTACCGCTACGCCGAGGCCTTGCGGGCCAACGGCAAATTTGACGAGGCCGCCGCGCAGTTTGCCCAGTACGCCCAGAGCGGCACCAACCGCACCCTGGCCGAGCGCGCTACCGCCCAGGCCAAAGCCGCCGAAGCCAGCAAGGCAGTAGTAGCCAAGGCTGCCGGCTACGACATTCCCCGCTCGACGCCCTCAACTCGGCCAGCTCCGACTTCTCGGCCGGCCGCATGCCCAGCAGCGGCGAGCTGGTATTTGCCTCGGGCCGCGACGGCAAGGCCTACCCCGGCAACGGCGAAGGCTACCTGTCGCTGTACGCCAACAAGTTCGACGACCCCACGGCCATGACCGGCGGCACGCCCGCGCAAGCTGGAGCCGCTGTTCAACAACGCCAAGACGCTGCAAGCCAGCGCCTCGTACACGCCCGATGGCAAGGTGATGGTATTCTCGCGCTCCAACGACGGCTCGAAAAAGGGCCTCAAGAGCGACGACATCTGGGTGTCGTACTACCGCAACGGTGCCTGGACCACCCCGGTGCTGGCCAACATCAACGACCGCACGGCCGACGACTTCGCGCCGGCCTTCGCGCCCGATGGCACTACGCTCTACTTCGCCTCCAACCGCAAGGGCGGGCAGGGCGGCGCCGACCTGTACAAAACGACCCTGGGCCCAACGGCCGCTTCACGCCGGCCGAGAACCTGGGCGAAACCGTGAACACGCCCGGCAACGACAGCTTTCCCGGCGTGGCCCCCGACGGCACCCTGTACTTCTCGTCGGACGGGCACCCCGGCCTGGGCAAGCTCGATATTTTCAAGTACCAGGGCGGGCAGGTAGCCAACCTTGGCCGGGCGTAAACTCGCCCGGGCGATGACTTCGCGCCCTTCTTCACCGGCCCCGACATGGGCATTTTCTCCTCGAACCGCGACGGCGGCAAGGGCTCTGACGACCTGTACGCCTTCCGCAAGAAGCCGCGCAAGCTGGTGGCCTTTTACGTGGATGGCACCGTGCTGGAGCGCGACGAGAAGGCCGGCACCACCACGCCCGTAGCCAGCGAAACCGTGAGCATCACCAGCGGCAGCGGCCGCCGGCAGGATGTGACCACCGGCCCCGACGGTAAGTTCTCGGCCCGCCTCGACTCGGCCCAGACCTACGCGCTGCTCACCGACCGGCCGGGCGACTTCACGGCCCGCGCCAGCGTGAGCACCGTGGGCCGCTACCCCAGCCCCGACCAGCTGACGCAGCCGCAAACCGACATCCGCATCCCCGTGACCCTGACGCTGAACAAGATTGTGGTGAACAAGGCCATCGAGGTGAAGGATATCTTCTACGACTACAACAAGTTCAACATCCGCCCCGATGCGGCCGTGCGCCTCGATACGCTGGTGCAAACGCTGCAAGACAACCCCAACATCAGCATCGAGCTTAGCTCGCACACCGACCAGCGCGGCAACGACGCCTACAACCAGAAGCTGAGCCAGCAGCGCGCCGAAGCCGCCGTGGACTACATCGTGAGCAAGGGCATCAGCCGCAGCCGCATCACGGCCAAGGGCTACGGCGAGAGCCGCCCCATCGTGAAGAACCCCAAGTCGGAAGCCGACTACCAGCGCAACCGCCGCACCGAGTTTAAGGTGACGCGCATTGCGCAGTAAGCGCCGGGCAATAGCTGGCATTTGAAAAACAAAGCCCCCGCGCAGCCGGGGGCTTTTTGTTTGGCACAAGGTTTGGAACTGCCAGCGCAGCAACGCAGGGTGCGCCGGATGCGCCCCACCTCAGCCCCCTCCTTATGAAAACCCTGTACAAACTCGCCGCGCTGGCCCGGTGGCGCTGGCGCCCGCCCTGGCCTCCGCCGCGCCCCACCGCCCGCCGCCGACCTCACGGTACTGGCCGGCCGCGGGCAGCGCTTCCTGCTCTCGCTCGATGGGCAGCCCCTCACGGGGATGCCTACCCGGCAGCTGCACGTTGGCTGGCTGGCGCCCGGCCGCCACCAGGCCGATTTGCAGGTCTTTTCGCCTTATGGCGCCGCGGTAGGCATGCGCACGACCATCTGGCTGCAGCCGGGCGCCGACTCGCGCTTTGCCGTGGCCGACGGGCCGTATGGGCCCCAGTTGCAGCCACTGGGTGGCGCCCGCGCTGGGGCCGGCGCGGTGGCCCTTACGGCCCCCGGCCCCGCCTACCCGCCCCCGGCGCCCGCCCCACCCTATCCAGCCTCGCCATACCCCGCGCCAAGGCTATCCGGCAGCCAGCCCCCGGCGGGGTACGGCGGCCCTATCCCCGCTCCTGGCGGGGGCTACCCGGCAGCCCAGCTATCCGCCACCGGCACCCGGCGCCTACGGCTACCCGGCGGCCCCCCCCTCCCACTACCCATGAGCCCGGCCGACGCGGCGGGCCTGGTGCAAGCCCTGCAGGCGGCCAGCTTCGACAGCAACCGCCTGCCTCTGGTGCAGCAGGCGCTCAGCCAGAGCTACCTGCAGTCGGAGCAACTGGCGGCTCTGGTTCGCACCATGGATTTCGACGAGTCGCAGCGGCGCGTGGCGGTACTGGGCTACGCCCACCTGGCCGACCCGCAGAACTTTTACCAGGTACTCGGCGCGCCTGCTTTCCCACCAGCGCCAGCCGCGTGCTCAAGACGAGCTGGGCCTCCCCGCTAACATGGCATACTTACCCTAACGGCTTAACTAAAAGACCGTCCTGCTGTGCCAGCAGGACGGTCTTTTTGTTTTCTAGCTACAGGCTTTGCTACGCGCCTTTTGCTCCAGCTCGCTGCGGCGGCTTCGTCCAGGTACCAGGCTACTTCGCCGCTGGTAGGAGCAATGAGCTGAGCGGGGTACTGCTCGATGTTCTGCTCGGTACCGAGTACCTGGGCCACTGCCGCAGCCTTATCGGCGCCAAACACCAGGAAGGCAATCTGGCGGGCCTGGTTGATGAGCGGCGCCGTGAAGCTGATGCGGTACACCTGCTGCTCGGGCAGCCATACTTCCTTCACGCCCACCGTCTTATCTTGCAAAATGGGGGTGTGCGGAAACAACGAGGCCGTGTGGGCATTGTCGCCCAGCCCCAGCAGCACGAGGTCGAAGCGGGCTTTCTTTTCCCCAAAAAACTCCTCGATGGCCAGCGCATACTGCACGGCGGCCTCGGCGGGCTCCTCCTCGGTATCGACGGCAAACACCTGGGCCGGCCGGATGCCCAGCGGGTCGAGCAGGGCTTTCTTGGCCATCAGGTAGTTGCTGTCGGGCGAGGTGTGGGGCACGTTGCGCTCGTCGCCGAAAAAGAAATACACCTGCTCCCAGGCCACGCGCTCGTGGTAGGCGGCCGAGGCCAGCAGCTCGTACAGGCGCTTGGGCGAGCTGCCGCCCGACAGCGCCACTACAAAGCGGCCCCGCGCCGCCACCGCCTGCCCGGCCAGTGCCACAAACTGCTCGGCCAGCGCCGCTATGGCCTCATCGGAGGCTGGAAAAACGTTAAGTTTCATAATGTTTTTAATGTGAAAACAGGAGGGATGTGGCAAATGCGAAAATGCACTGCCGAAAATATTAGCGTGGTAATGCGGCCACTGCTGCCAATATTGCTCATATTCACCGAACTCCCTACTTTTTCACATTACTTCAGCGGCAGGGTAAACCAGTGGAAGCCGTCCTTGGCAATGAGCGCCTCGGCCACTTCCGGGGCCCCACGAGTCGGCCGAGTAGTTGGGGAAGTTCTGGCTGACGCGGCTCTGCCACGATTTGAGGATGGGCATCACCAAATCCCAGGCTTCCTCCACCTGGTCGGCGCGCATAAACAGGGTCTGGTCGCCGAGCATTACGTCGAGCAGCAGGGTTTCGTAGGCCTCGGGGGCCTGGGCCACGTAGGTGCCCTTGTAGTCGAATACCATGTCCACCGAATTGAGCACCATGTCCACGCCGGGGCGCTTGGCCTGCACTTGCAGCCGAATGCTCATCTCGGGCTGAATGCTGATAATGAGCCGGTTCTGGCGCGATACGTCGCTCATCGAGCGTGGGAAAATGGAGTGCGGCACCTCCTTGAACTGGATGGTGATGACCGAGGCCGTGCGGTGCAGGCGCTTGCCGGTGCGCAGGTAGAACGGCACGCCCTGCCAGCGCCAGTTGTCCACGAAGAACTTGACGGCGGCAAAGGTTTCGGTGTTCGACTGCGGGTTAACGCCTTGCTTTTCGGCTTCCTGGCGGTAGCCGGGCACCTGCTGGCCCTCAATCCAGCCGGGGCCGTACTGCCCGCGCACGGCCATGTCGCGCACGCTTTCGGGCGTGAAGCGGCGCATGGCCTTCAGCACGTCCACCTTGCGGTCGCGCACTTCCTCGGCCGTGAAGCTCACCGGCGGCTCCATCGCCACGATGCACAGCAGCTGCAGCAGGTGGTTCTGAATCATGTCGCGCAGCGCCCCCGAGCCATCGTAGTAGCCCAGGCGGTCGCCCACGCCCAGCTGCTCGGTCACCGAAATCTGCACGTGCTCGATGTAGTTGCGGTTCCAGAGCGGCTCCATTATGGCGTTGGCGAAGCGGAAAGCCATGATGTTCTGCACCGTTTCCTTGCCCAGGTAGTGGTCGATGCGGTAAATCTGCTTTTCCTGGAAGATGCTGGCCAGCAGCTTGTTCAGCTCCTTGGCCGATTCCAGGTCGTGCCCGATGGGCTTCTCAATCACGATGCGCGTGCGCTCGGCATCGGCCGTGAGGCCGGCCTTGGCCAGGTTTTCGGCAATGATGGGGAAGAAATTGGGGGCTACGGCCAGGTAGTAGATGACGTTGGCCGCGGCCTGCCACTCGCCTTCCAGCGCCTTAATGCGCTCGGCAAACGCTGGTAGGTGTCGGCGTTCTGCACGTCGGCCGGCTGGTAGTAGATGTGCGGGACCAAAGTCTTCCCACTGCTCGTTCTTCGGTTTTGCCGCTGCGCGAAAACTCGTTGATGTCCTTGTTCATGCGCTCGCGGAACTCGTCGTCGGTGAGCTTGGTGCGGCCCGTGCCGATGAGGGCAAACTGCTCGGGCAGCCAGTGCTCCAGGTACAGGTTGTACAGGCCGGGGCCAGCTTGCGGGCGTTCAGGTCGCCGGTGCCGCCGAAGATGACGAAGATGGTCGGCTGCGATTTCAGGGTTGAGTCCATCGAAGGAAAGGCTTCTGGGTTAAGAACTGAGCGGCTGGTCGGCCGCGGCCAGGGCAACGGGGGGGGGGCACCGCCCACTCGGCCTGGAGCGCTTGAGCCGCCGCTGGCTGGTCGGGCAGCAGCCACTCAAGGGCCGAGGGCACGTCGTCGAAAAATCTGAATTTGGAAGCGAATCAGGTGGCGGGCCAGCCAGAACATGGCTTCCACCACCATCTGGTTGTGCAGGTGCTCGGGCCGCGACACGATGGCTACCTGCCGGTAGGGTAGCTTCACCACGCGCGGAAACCAGTGCACCGACAGCCACAGCTCGTCGGCCAGGCTCACCGGCGGCAGGTGGGTGAAATCCACCAGCGCCAGGTGTGGCCGGTACTGCGCCGATACCTGGTGGCCATGCTCCAGCGCCAGGCGCAACACGCGGTTGTAAGGGTCGAGCCACTGGTACCGCGCAAAGCGGTGCACGGGGTCAATCTGGATTTTCAGCGCCTGGAAAGCAGGGGAAGCAGCATAGCACAGCCTGAAGGATTTGTAACAAAACTATTCGCGCAACTGCCCATAAGCAACTTTCAGCCCAGGCATGTTCCCCGCGCCGGCCGATCGCTACTCCTTGGGCACGGCCGGCGGCTCGTTGGCTACCTGCCCGTGGGGCGACTCTACGTTTTCGCGCAGGCCTGTCCACTGGGTGTGGAAGGTGCCTTCTTTGCCCACCAGCTCGTAGGTGTGGGCCCCGAAATAGTCGCGCTGCGCCTGGATGAGATTGGAAGGCAAGCGGCCCGTGCGGAAGGCGTCGAAGTAGCCCAGCGAGGCCGTGTAGGCGGGCACCGGCAGCCCAGCCGCCACGGCCGCGCCTACCACGGCGCGCATGCCCGGCAGCGCCCCCTTCACCAGCTCCTGCACCCGCGCGTCGAGCAACAGGCTAGCCAGCTGGTTGTCTTTCTCAAACGCCGCGTAGATGTCGTTGAGGAACGCCGAGCGGATGATGCAGCCCCCACGCCAGATTTTGGCGATGGTCGAGAGGCTCAGGTTGTACTGGTACTCCTCCGAGGCCCGGGCCAGCATGTGCATGCCCTGGGTGTAGGCCATAATCATGCTGAAGTAAAAAGCCTGCTCCAGCTGCGGCAGCAGCTCGCTCGGGTTGCTCGCCGCTACGGCGGGCGGCCGGCTCGTAGAGCTTGCTGAGCTGCACGCGCAGGTCCTTGTACTTTGACAAGTCGCGCATCGACACGGCCGAGTCGACGGTCGGGATGGGGGCCTGCAGGTCGAAGGCTACCTGCGAGGTCCACTTGCCGGTGCCCTTGGCCCGCGCCTCGTCCTTGATGTCGTTTAGCAGCAGCGTGCCGTCGTTATCGGGGTTCTTGAAGGCGAAGATGTCCTTCGTAATATCGAGCAGGAACGACTGCAGGCGCCCGTCGTTCCACTTGGCAAACTCCTGGCCGATGGCCGCGTCGTCCATGCCCAGGCCGGTTTTCATGAAGCCGTAGGTTTCGGCAATCAGCTCCATCAGGCCGTACTCGATGCCGTTGTGCACCATCTTCACGAAGTGGCCCGGCGGCGCCGGGCCCCATCCAGGCCACGCAGGGCTCGCCGTCTACCTTGGCCGCAATGGCTTGCAGCACCGGCTCCATGGTTTTGTAGGCGTCCTGGTCGCCGCCGGGCATCATGCTGGGCCCGAAGCGGGCGCCTTCCTCGCCCCCGCTCACGCCCATGCCGAAGAAGTGCAGCTTTTTCGCGGCCAGCTCCTTATCGCGCCGGGCCGTGTCGGTGAAGTACGAGTTGCCGCCGTCGATGAGGATGTCGCCGGGGCCAGTAGGGGGCGAAATCTCGGCAATGACGCTGTCGACGATGGGGCCGGCGGGCACCAGCATCATAATGGCGCGGGGCGTCTTGATGCTGCTGACGAAGGCCTGGGGGTCGGTGTAGCCCTTCACGGGCTTGTCCTTGCCTTCCTGGCCCAGCAGGTCTACCTGCTTTTGTTGTTTGTCGTAGCCGGCTACGGAGAAGCCGTGGTCGGCCATGTTCAGCAGCAGGTTGCGGCCCATGGTGCCGAGGCCAATCATGCCGAACGCGAAGTTCGCGGGGGTGTCGCTCATCGGGGAAGGTGCAGTGGTTAAAAGATTACAGGCACAAATGAACAGCTATACGCTGAATAGCCGGTTAGGCTGCCTTTATCTTCCCCTACCCCCTCCGCTCACCTGCTACCACGACGCAACGGTCACCCGATAAATGGTGGTATGCTTCAGCTTGCCTCACAGCCGTTTCGGCCCAAGCCAAGGGCAGCCTGCTTGCTACCCCACCAGCACGGCGTCGCTGGCGGCTACCTCGTCGAGGATGGCGCGGACCTGCTCGCCGTTTTCGGCATCTACCAGGCGGGTGCGCCACTGCTTGGCGCCCTCCAGGCCGCGGAAGTAGTGGGCGTAGTGGCGGCGCATCTCGAAGATGCCGGCCTTGGGGCCCTTCCACTCCAGGCTTTTCTCGAAGTGCATGCGGCACATGGCCACGCGCTCGTCGAGGGTGGGCGGGGCCAGGTGCTGGCCGGTAGCCAGGAAGTGCTTCACCTCCCGGAAAATCCAGGGGTAGCCGATGGCGGCGCGGCCAATCATCACGCCGTCCACGCCGTAGCGGTTTTTGTAGGCCAGCGCCTTCTCGGGCGAGTCGATGTCGCCGTTGCCGAAAATGGGAATGCGGATGCGCGGGTTTTCCTTGATTTTGGCAATGAGGCGCCAGTCGGCCTCGCCCTTGTAGAGCTGCACGCGGGTGCGGCCGTGCACGGTCAGGGCCTCAATGCCCACGTCTTGCAGGCGCTCGGCTACTTCCTCCACGTTCTTGGTGTCGTCGTCCCAGCCCAGGCGGGTTTTCACCGTCACGGGCAGGGGCGTGTTCTTCACCACGGCGGCCGTCATGGCCACCATCTTGGGTATGTCGCGCAGCAGGCCGGCGCCGGCGCCGCGCAGGGCCACCTGCTTCACCGGGCAGCCGTAGTTGATGTCGATGAGGTCGGGGCCGGCCTCGGTGCTGATGGCGGCGCACTCGCCCATCGTGTCCACGTCGGAGCCGAAGAGCTGGATGCCGATAGGGCGCTCGTAGTCAAACACGTCGAGCTTCTGCCGGCTCTTGGCCGCCGGCCCGGATCAGGCCCTCGCTCGAAATAAACTCGGTATACATGAGGTCGGCCCCGTTGGCCTTGCACACGGCCCGGAAGGGCGGGTCGCTCACGTCCTCCATCGGGGCGAGCAGCAGCGGGAAATCGGGCAGTTGGATATTGCGGATGTTGGGCCACGGATTCGGCGGATTTAGCGGATTACTGAACTGGGCGTTGCGGCGCGCGTCAGGCGCTAGGCCGCTGGGCGGGGAGCCTGTAAACGACAATTTCTATCGCAAATTTACGGTTTCTAGAACACCCCCCCTCTTATGAAAGGTTTGCCGACGCGCACCGTATCGCCCTGGCTGGCAGCTGTTCATCTTGCTCGGGATGGTGGTGGCCGGCTACTGCGTGGCCAGCCTCGTGAGCATGGGCGTGCTGGGGCCGGCTTCCACCTGTCGCTGGGCAAGTTGGCCGACCTCTCGGGCCGACCCCGACCGCTACCCCCGGGCTGGGCTGCCCTGATGCTGCTGGAAGGCCTGGGCCTGGCCGGGCTGGGGGCCGGGGCGCTGCTGGTGCCGGCCGTGGTGGGGGCAGCCGGTGGCGGCCTATTTCGCCCCGCGCCCGCTTGGCGGCAACTGGAAGCCCCTGGCCGCCGGCCTGCTGATTCTGGTGCTGGGGCCGGCCCTCTCGGTGGTTATTGCCTGGAATGCGGGCGTGCACTTCCCGGCCTGGGCGCACGACTTTTGCCGAGTGGGCCCGGGCCAAGGAAGACCAGGCCGCCACCCTCACGCGCTACCTCACCAACTTCAGCACCCCCGGGCCGGCTGCTGGTGGGGCTGCTGGTAATTGCCGTGGTGCCCGCCGTGGCCGAGGAGCTGGTGTTTCGGGGGGTGCTGCAGCGCAACCTGGTGCGGCTGCTGGGCTCGCGGCACGCGGGCGTGTGGGTGGCGGCGGCGCTGTTTTCGGCGGTGCACCTCGAGTTTTTTGGCTTCGTGCCGCGCCTGCTGCTGGGGCTGGTGCTGGGCTACCTCTACGAGTGGAGCGGCAACATCCTGGTGCCCATGGCCGCGCACTTCACCCAGAATGCCTTTCAGCTGCTGCTGCTGTACCTGGCCCAGGGCAAGCACCTGCCCACCGTGCTCAACCCCGATGCCAACCAGGCCCTGCCCTGGCCGGCGGTGCTGCTGAGCGCCGCGCTCACGGCCGGGCTGCTGGTGCTGCTGCACCGCCGGCTGCCGGCGCCAGGTGCCCCGGCGCCGCCTAGGGCGGGCGCATCTTTGCGCGGGCGTTGGCCGGCTCGCGTCTGTGGCTGGCTACCGCGCCGCCCCTCCCCCCAAGCTGCTTCCCTAGCCTTGACGTTTCCGTAAGACCACGTTGACCTGCCCCCCCGCCGCCCCCAGCCCCGAAAAGGCCCCAGCAACCTGCGCCTGCGCGTGATCTGGGGGCCATTGCCGCCGCCGGGCTCTTTGGCTGCACCTTCGCCGGGCCGATACCTTCGGGCTGTTCTTCGCCGCCGTGCAGGCCGTGATGCTCAAGGAGTTTTACCGCATCATGCGGGCCAGTGGGTACCAGCCGGCTTTCTGGATTGGGATTGTATTTGCGTGTTGCTTTTTGGGGTTTGTTTTACCTGGCTGGTATATACCACTTTCTCGGCCCGGCTTTATCTAAACCGTCGGCCCGCGTTTAAATAGCAACTGAATGGTTTTCATGGCAGTGCTGACTGGCTCCAAAGCCTGCTATTTCGCTGCTGGTTTTGCGCGAAATTGTTAGTAGGACTGTGTTGTAATAAGAAATTGTACGTTGGCCCACCGACAGCCAACCATTTGCAGATGTGGCGTACGCTGCTCGGCTTGTTATACGTCAGCGCTCCTATGGGTTTGCTGAATTCAATCGCCTTTTCAAGGTGGCCTGCACTACGCACCGATTTTACTCCCCCGCCACGTCTTCCTGCTCATCTTCCTCATCTGGGCGGCCGATACGGGGGCCTATTTCGCGGGCAAAGAACTTCGGCCGGCACAAGCTGGCACCCAGCATCTCGCCCGGCAAAACCTGGGAGGGCTGGGCGGGCGGCGCGCTGCTGACGCTGGCCGTGGGCTGGGCCGCCGGCTACTTCGTGCCCGATGTGCCCCTGGGGCACCGGCTGGTGGCGGCGGGCGTGGTGGCGGTGTTCGGCCCGCTGGGCGACCTGGCCGAGTCGATGCTCAAGCGCAGCGCGGGCGTTAAGGACTCGGGCACCTTCCTGCCCGGCCACGGCGGCTTGCTCGACCGCTTCGACGCCTTTTTGCTGGTGCTGCCGGTGCTGGCGCTTGCTGCAGGCGCTGGCTGGCTAAGTTCTATATAGCACTATTTTTTTTGGGCGAAGTTTGCTGATTCCGCGAGCAGCCAGCCAGCGGCACAATCTCGGGCTGGCTACGCAAATCTTTTAGGAGGTGGCGGGCGAGGGGCAAAAGCCGGCAGAACCCACCAAGTAGCGCTAAAGTGGGTTGCGGCGAGGGCAGCAATGGAAAAAGAGTAGCCATAAACCCGAGGCAAAGGGTTGAAAACTGGCGTAGTAGCGGGCAAGTGAGCAAAAAGAGGCTCAAAAGAGTTGCCGTACCTTTGCGGGGCTTTTCGCGTAAGCGCGTTATACCCCTTCCCTATTTCCCACCCACCCTCACTTTATATCCCCTCAGATGGCACCCACCACTGTGTACAAAGAGCCCGCCCCGCAGGTCGGCAATACCGAGAATCCGCTAGAGTCCATGATGTCGCGCTTCAACGTCGCGGCCGAGATTCTGGGCCTGGACCACGAAACCTACGAGGTACTGAAAGCGGCCGACAAGCAAGTGATTGTGCACCTGCCCGTGTCGATGGACGACGGCAAAGTGCGCGTATTTGAAGGCTACCGCGTGGTGCACAACACCATTCTGGGCCCCAGCAAAGGCGGCATCCGCTACGATAAGAACGTGAGCCTCGACGAGGTGAAGGCCCTGGCCGCCTGGATGACCTGGAAGTGCGCCGTGGTGGACATCCCTACGGCGGGGCCAAGGGGCGGCATCATCTGCGACCCCACCACCATGAGCGCCGGCGAGATTGAGCGCCTCACCCGCGCCTACACCATGTCCATGAAGGACGTTTTCGGCCCCGACCGCGACATTCCGGCCCCCGACATGGGCACCGGCCCCCGCGAAATGGCCTGGATTATGGACGAGTTCTCGAAAACCGCCGGCCAGACCTCGGCGGCCGTGGTAACGGGCAAGCCGCTGGTAATGGGCGGCTCGCTGGGCCGCACCGAGGCCACCGGCCGCGGCGTTATGATTTCCTGCCTGGCCGCCATGAACAAGCTGGACATGAAAATCGAGGAAACCTCGGTGGCCATTCAGGGCTTCGGCAACGTGGGCTCGTGGACGGCCAAGCTCATGTATGACAAGGGCCTGAAGATTAAGGCTATATCGGACATCTCGGGCGCCTACTGGAACGATAACGGCCTCAATATCGACGAGGTAATTGCCTATAAGAACGCCCACGGCGGCCGCATTGAAGGCTTTGCGGGCGCCACGCCCATCGACCCCGACGAGCTGCTGGTATCGGACGTGGACGTGCTGGTGCCCGCCGCCGTGGAGGACGTGATTACCGAACACAACGCGCCCCTACATCAAGGCCAAGCTGATTGTGGAAGGCGCCAACGGCCCCACCGCCGGCCTCGGCCGACCCCATCATCTACGGCAAAGGCATTTCGGTAGTGCCCGATATTCTGGCCAACTCGGGCGGCGTGACGGTGAGCTACTTCGAGTGGGTGCAAAACAAGCAGGGCTTCAAATGGAGCCTCGACATGGTAACCGAGCGCGCCGACCGCATCATGACCGAAGCCTTCGAGAAGGTGTTTGCCGTGAGCCAGAAGTACAACATCTCGCTGCGCATCGCCGCCTACGTGGTGGCCATCGACAAAGTAGCCCAGACCTATAAGTTCCGCGGCGGCTACTAAACCCGCTGATTACGCGAGTCTTCCGCGGACGTCAAAACTTGAACGTGGCTGCCGGCGGATTTTTGGATTTAGTAGAGTTGCCAATAATCGCCGCTGGTGCCGGGCTGCTGAACCCAGAATAAAGACGATTGCCGGGCGTGGGCCAGGGTTTGCTGTTCACGCGCCGGCAATCGTTTTTCGTGGCGGTTCGCAACCCCGCGTTACTTTGCGTGTTAGATAGCAAAACAATTCCCCAAAAGCGTTCGCTCATTGATTGCCGGACGCGTGAAGTCGTCCGCAAAATCCGTGTAATCCGCTCAAAATCCGTGTAATCAGTGATTAAGATACACAAAGAAGGCCGCCGCATCCTGTTCGTGACCCTGCTGGTGCTGCTGGCCCTCAACCTGCTGCTGAGCCGCTACAATGGCGAGAACGTGGGGTTCAACCGCATTTTTGCGGGCGTGTCGGTGGTGGTGTTTCTGGCGCTGCTGCAGTTTTTCCGCTCGCCCTTCCGCCGCCTGCTCACCCACGAAGACCTGCTGCTGGCCCCGGCCGACGGCAAGGTGGTGGTAATCGAGGAAGTGTTCGAGCCGGAATATTTTCAGGATGCCCGCCGGCAGATTAGCGTGTTCATGTCGCCCATCAACGTGCACATCACCCGCAACCCGGTATCGGGCATCGTGAAGTACTTCAAGTACCACCCCGGCAAGTACCTGCTGGCCTGGCACCCCAAAAGCAGCACCGACAACGAGCGCACCACGGTGGTAGTTGAAAGCGACGCCGGCCCGCTGGTGCTGTTCCGGCAGATTGCCGGCGCCATGGCCCGCCGCATCGTGTGGTACGTGAACGAGGGCGACGAAGTAAGCCAGGGTGAGGAGTTTGGCTTCATCAAGTTCGGCTCGCGCGTAGACATTTTCGTGCCGCTCGACGCCGAAATCAAGGTGGAACTGGGCCAGAAGGTAAAGGGCGGCGAAACCGTTATCTGCCAGTTCAAAGGCTAGGTATACAAAACGCCTGTCATGCTCAAAAGCAGATGCCATCCAGCAAAGCCCTGCACGCTAGAACAACAGGCGTGGGCAGATGCTTCGCTGGGCGGACATCAGATGAGCATGACAGGCCGGGCAGCGGCTTCAGGCACGTACTACAGCTGCGCCTGCAGCAGCTCCACCTGCTGCGAATCAGATGAGCAGCGGCATCGGCCAGCCGCGCGGAACTGGCGCGTGCCCAGCGTAGCGCGGCCAAAACCACAGGATGTAGCCCAGCGATGGCTGGCCAGTTGAGGGCCCGCCTGGTAAAGTACCAGCGTAGAGGGCCAGAACCACCACATGTGGCTCATCAAAACACGTCGAGTAGCAGGGGCACGCCCTGCTAGCATATGCTGCTGGCCAGCAGGCGCAGCACGTACCACCCCACCAAGTAGGGCCAGCACGAACAGCGCGCAGCCCTGGTTTGCCCCGGTTTTGCAGGTTGATGCATGTTGAGCGCCAGCAGCACCGCCCCCGTGTTGAAGAGCACCGTGGCCGATATCACTATTATGCCCACCGGCGAGCGCAGCTCTGGGGCAGGGCGCTTCGTCACGGGGTTGTCGGCGGGCGCTCGGGCGGCTCGGGCTCGGCCTGGCGGGGCGGCCTCGGCCTGCTGCACGGCGGCTTCGAGGCCGGGGCGCAGCTCGGCCTCTTCGGGGGCGGGCCGGCCGCGGCGGCGCAGCTCGGCCAGCGCGGCCAGCACGGCATCGTCGCGGTACTGGGCGTGGCCCATCACGTACTCGCGCAGGGCCGCGTCCGACTTAAGCTGCATCTTGGCCGCGTAATCTTCCATGTTAGTACCAGGCAATCAGCCACGAGCGGCAAGGGTTGCCGGCGGCGCTTAGCGCTCATTATAAAATTCTTGTAGGGCGGCGCCGGCGCGGTGCACGTCGGCAAACGAATTGTAGAGCGGTACGGGGGCGAGGCGGATGACGTTGGGCTCGCGCCAGTCGGCCACGATGCCGCGGGCGGCCAGGAAGTCGAACAGCTCCCGGCCGCGCTCGTTTACGAGCAGCGACAGCTGGCAGCCACGCTCGGCCGGGTTGGCGGGCGTAATTATTTCCAGCTTTTCCAGCCGGCAGGCCCAGGGCTTTAATTAAAACTCAGGTAGCCGGTCAGCTGCTCGCTTTTGGCGCGCAGGGCCGGCATGCCGCCCGCCTCGGTAGAAGAGGGCCACGGCGGCGCGGTACACGGCCAGCGTCAGTATCTGGCCGTTGGAGAGCTGCCAGCCCGCCGCGCCGGGCATGGGCTGGAAGCCCTTTTTCATTTGGAAGCGCTGGGCCTGGTCGTGGCCCCACCAGCCGGCCAGGCGCACCAGGTCGGGCCGCTGGGCAAAGCGCTCGTGCACGAAGATGCCCGACGAGCCGCCCGGCCCCGAGTTGAGGTACTTGTAGTTGCACCAGCAGGCAAAGTCCACGTCCCAGTCGTGCAGGTGCAGGGGCACGTTGCCGGCCGCGTGGGCCAGGTCGAAGCCCACGGTGGCCCCCACCGCGTGCCCGGCCCGGGTAATGGCCGCCATGTCAAACACCTGCCCGGTGTAGTAGTTGATGCCGCCAAACAGCACCGTGGCCAGCGAGTCGCCCAGCTCCTCGATCTTGGCCACAATGTCAGCCGTGCGGAGCGTGTGCTCGCCGGGGCGGGGCGCAAGCTCCACGATTACCTCATCGGGCGCCAAGTTGTGCAGGCGGGCCTGGCTTTCGAGGGCGTACTGGTCGGAGGGAAGGCGCCGGCCTCCATCAGCACCTTGTAGCGGGTGGCGGTGGGGCGGTAGAAAGTTACCAGCAGCAGGTGCAGGTTCACGGTCAGGGTGTTCATCACCACCACCTCGTCGGGGCGGGCGCCCACTACGGCGGCGGTGGCGTCGGCCAGCGTTTCGTGGTAGGTCATCCAGGGCGAGTCGCCGGTAAAATGGCCCTCTACGGCCCGCTCCTCCCAGGCCCGGAACTCCTGCTCGGCGGCGGCGCGGGCGGCTTTGGGCAGCAGCCCCAGCGAGTTGCCGCAGAAATAAGCCACCGGCTGCCCGTCGGGGCCTTTCGGAAACAAAAACTCCTGCCGGAAGCGCGCCAGCGGGTCGGCGGCGTCCTGGGCGGCGGCAAAGGCGGGGGGGGCGTAGTAGGTCATGGATGGGAAGCGCAATAAGCCAAACAAAAAGAAAAAATCGTTTGTCATTGCGAACCTGCGCAGCATCTCTACCAGAACCTAATCCTGTTTGCGAATCGTTTTGGGTGCGGGTCAGCATGACGTTCAAACGACAAACGATCAGTACCGGCAAGCCAAAAACACATTTCTCCACCACCATCGCCACGCCCTGGCCCACGCCCACGCACATGGCAATGAGGCCGTAGCGCACGCCCTCGCGGCGCTTCATCTCGTGCACCAGCGTGGCCGTGATGCGGGCGCCGCTGCTGCCCAGCGGGTGGCCCATGGCAATGGAGCCGCCGTTCACGTTGAGCTTTTCCAGGTCGATGCCCAGCTCGCGCACCACGGCCACGCTCTGCGAGGCGAAGGCCTCGTTGATTTCAAACAAGTCGATGTCGGCGACGGTGAGGCCGGCGCGCTGCAGCACCTTCTGGATGGCCGGCACCGGGCCCATGCCCATGTAGGCCGGGTCGACGCCCGCCACGGCCGAGGCCACGATGCGCGCCATCGGCTTGAGGTTGTATTTCTCCAGGGCCGCCTCGCTCACGAGCAGGGCCGCCGCGGCCCCGTCGTTGATGCCAGCGGCGTTGCCGGCCGTCACGGTGCCTCCATCGGGCTGGAAGGCGGGGCGCAGGCTGGCCAGCTTCTCCAGGGTCGATACGCGGGGCTGCTCGTCGGTGTCGAACAGGGCGGCGTCGCCCTTGGGCTGGGGCAGAAACACCGGCACCAGCTCTTTGCGGAAGCGGCCCTTCTCGGCGGCGCGGTGGTACTTGCGCTGGCTCTCGAAGGCGAAGGCATCCTGGTCTTCGCGGCTGATGTTGTACTTCTTGGCCACGTTCTCGGCCGTGTCGCCCATCGTGTAGGGGTAGTGCTCCTTGGCCAGGCGGGGGTTCACGAAGCGCCAGCCCAGGGTGGTGTCGTGGGCCGTGAAGTCGCGGGCGAAAGCCGTGGCCGACTTGGCCATCACGAAGGGGGCGCGGGTCATGCTCTCGGCCCCGCCGGCCAGGTACACGTCGCCCTCGCCCGACTTAATGGCGTGGAAGGCGTCGATGATGCTTTGCAGGCCGCTGGCGCAGAGACGGTTGACGGTGTTGCCGGGTACCGTTACGGGCAGGCCAGCCAGCAGCGCGGCCATGCGGGCCACGTTGCGGTTGTCTTCGCCGCTTTGGTTGGCGGCCCCCATTATCACGTCCTCCACGGCGTTTTATCGAGGCTGGGGTTGCGGCGCAGCAGCTCGCGGGACGAGGGCGGCCAAATCGTCGGGGCGGACGCTGCTGAGCGCGCCGCCAAATTTTCCAATCGGGGTGCGCACGGCATCCACGATATATGCGTCAGGCATTCGGGTACTATCGGTTGCGGCGGCAGAGTCCGCCGGTTCGGGGCTAATTTTGGGTGGCGAAAGGCCGTGGCCGGCCGCCCGTTTTCTCAACCACAAAGATGATACAAAGAATCCAAAGCGTGTTTCTGCTGCTGCTGGCGCTGAGCATGCTGAGCATGCTGGCGCTGCCGCTGTGGCACAAAGTTGACCCCCTCGCCCACCAGGAGCTAACCATGAGCGCCTTCGGCTACACGGCCGCCGGGCTGCCCGCGCCCGGCGGCCCGGTGTGGGTCATTCGCCGCGCTGGCCGTAGTATCGGCCGGCGTGGCCGCCTACGAAATTTTCCAGTTCCGCAAACGGCTGCTGCAGCTGCAGTTGGGCTTGCTCAACCTGCTGCTCATCGTGGCCACCTTCGGCCTAGCGTACTACTTCGCCGGCCGGGGCGAGGTCAACCTCAACCCCAAGCTCGAAGGCCAATTCCAGCCCGGCTTCTACCTGCCCACCATCGCCCTGGTGCTGAACCTGCTGGCCAACCGCTTCATCCGCCGCGACGAGCAGCTGGTGCGCCGCAGCTACGACCGGCTGCGGTAGAGCAATCAATAGGGTGAATGTGAGCAATGGGTGAGCGGAGCAGTGATGATTTTGGTAAGCTTAAATCACTACTTGCTCACTGATAATTGCTCATTGCTCATTGATAATTGACTTTAAGGTAGCTCCGTGAACTCGCTGGCGGGGCGGGCGGGCTGGCCGGGCTTCACGACCATGGGCTGGCCGTGCTGGATGACGATGGCGGCCTTGGCCAGGTTCAGGAACAGGCCGTGCTCGACGATGCCCGGGATGAGGCGCAGCTGCCGGGTGAGGGCCTCGGGGTCGGATATCTGGCCGAAATGGCAGTCCACGATGTAGTTGCCCTGGTCGGTGCGATACTGCTGGGCCGACTCGGTGAGGGAGGTGCGCACCACCGGGCGGGCCTGGAGGGCGTCGAGGGCGTCGAGCACGAAGGGCAGCGTGAAGGGCACCACCTCCAGCGGCAGCGGGAAGGTGCCGAGCACTGGCACCAGCTTGCTGGAGTCGGCCACCACCAGGAAGTAGTCGGAGGCGGTTTCGAGGGTTTTTCGCGCAGCAGGGCCCCGCCGCCGCCCTTGATGAGGCGCAGCTGGCCGTCCAGCTCGTCGGCGCCGTCCACGGTCAGGTCGAAGCGCAGGCCGCGGCGCGGCTCGAGCAGCGGAATGCCCTCCTGGCGGGCCAGGGTTTCGCTGGCCAGCGAGGTAGCCAGGCCCTGCACCTTCAGGCCCTGGCGCACGGCCGCGCCCAGCTGCCGGATAAACTGGGCCGAGGTGCTGCCGCTGCCCAGGCCCAGCACCATGCCGTCGCGCACCCAGCGCAGGGCGGCGGCGGCGGCTTGCTGCTTTTCAGGTGTCCTGGGGCGTGGGGGGGGCGGGGCTGGCATGGCGAAAAGTGGGTTGCGGCCCCAAAGGAACGGCAGCCCGCCCGATGTCGCCCCCTGGCGGGTGGTAATTTTGCCCCATGCCGGCTTCCTTGCCTTCGCCCCCGGCCCCCCGATGCCACCCCTGCCCGCCGTGGCCCCCCGCCCCCCACGCCGCCCCGGCCCCGGCCGCCGCCATCCCGGCCACGGCCTGGGGGCTGCTGCTGGTGCTCTCGCTCATCTGGGGCACCTCGTTTATTTTGATGAAAAAGGGGCTGGTCGTGTTCTCGGCCCTGGAGCTGGGCGCCTGCCGCGTGAGCGTGGCGGCGCTGCTGCTGCTGCCCTTCGCCCTGCGCGAGGTGCGCCGCATCGACCCGGCCCGGCTGAAGTGGCTGGCCTTGAGCGGCACGGTGGGCACGCTCATCCCGGCGTTCCTGTTTGCCTACGCCGAAACGCGGCTGGCCTCGGGCCTGGCCGGCGTGCTCAACGGCCTCACGGCCGTGTTTGCGCTGCTGATGGGCGCCTGGCTATTTGGGCAGCGCCTGACCGGGGCGCGGGTGCTGGGCATCGGCTGGGCCTGGCGCACGGTGGTGCTGATGCTGCTGGGCGGCAGCGGCGAGGCCGCCGGCCCCAGCAGCGCGGGCAACGCCTGGTACGGCCTCTACATTGTGGCGGCCACCGTGGGCTACGGCCTGAGCGTGAACGTCATAAAGCACCGGCTGCACGGCCTCAAGCCCATTGCCGTTACGTCGCTGCTGCTGGGCATTATCGGGGGGCCGGCGCTGGCGTTTCTGCTGCTGGGCACGGGCTTCGTACACAAGCTGGCCACGGTGCCGGGGGCCTGGGCGGCCTTCGGCTACATCGCCCTGCTGGCTACCATGAGCACGGCCGTGGCCACGGTGCTGTTCAACAAGCTCATTCAGCAGTCTACCACCTTGTTCGCCTCGTCCAGCACCTACCTCATTCCCATGGTGGCGCTGGCCTGGGGCGCCCTCGACGGCGAAACCTTTAACCTTTGGCACGCCCTGGGGATGGTTATCATCCTGCTGGGCGTGTGGGTTATCAACCGCAACAAGTGAGGGTAAAGGCCCTGGCATGCTGGGCCCCGCGAAGCATCTTCTCACGAACTGCCAGTTCGTCCTGACGGGAGAAGATGCTTCGCAAGGGCTCAGCATGACAGGGCCCTTTACTCCCTCACCTGTTCACTCCTTCACCCACGGCCACTCGCGGAAGTGCTCGGGTAGGCGCACGCGGCTGGCGTGGGCCTGCACGTAGGCCAGGGCGCGGGCTAGCTCCTCGGCGTCGGCCAGGGGCACCTCGTGCCAGCCGGGCTGCCAGAAACAGCGCCTCGGGCGGCAGCTGGGGGCGCACCAGGCGGCGGCAGGCGGCCTCGGTGCGCAAGTGCAGCTGGTCGAGGGCCTTGGCGAAGCCCAGGCGCGCCTGGGCCGGCAGGTGCAGCACGGCGTGGGCGTGGTTGGGCAAAATGGCGAAGCCGTGCACCACGAAGCCCAGCTCTTCGAGCAAAGCCAGCTCGCCGGCCAGCACCTCGGCCAGGTGCTCGCCCGTCGAGGTACCGCGGGCCCACGGGGCATCTCGTCGAGCACGGCATCGAAGCGGCCAAACACCTGCTTGCGGGCGCGGTGGTAGCACAAGCCGGCGGCCTGGGCCGCGGCCAGGGCCGTTTTGAGTTGGCGCGCACTGGCGGCCGGCAGCGTGCCGCGCAGGCGCAGCGTGATAAGCGAGGTTTCGCCGGGTGGGAGGGGCGGCATGCAGGGTACTACTGGAAAACGCAGCAAGTTAAGGCCTTCCCCGCCGCCGCAGTTGCGCCCACTGCACTACCCGCACCCCGATGAGCAGCGCCAGCAGCGCGGGCAGCAACAGGAGCAGCACCCAGGTATTGGCCTCGTCATGCTGCCGGCATGGGTGCGGTTGCCGAGGTTCACCATGAAGTCGCAGCAGTACCAGAAAACCCAGCGTACGAAATGCGCCAGCTGCCTTCATACCCGCTGTCGCTTTAAGTGCCGGATGGTGCCCGCGTTGCGCAGCGCCCCGTAGGTAAGCCAGAGCAGCAGGCTGGAATCAGCACGAGATAAACTGCCACGTTAACCGCCGCGTACCATCCGCCCCGCCGGCCATCAGCACCCGCACGGTAGCCCGGTATAGCGGCCGCAGCTGGAAATACGCCGGGCTGTTGGCCGGCGTGGCGTGCCGGCAGCCGTGCAGCGTGCAGTAGCGGGTGCAGCGGCCGGCCACGTAGGCGGTAGTGGGCGCCGGTGGGGGGTGGCGTTGAGGTAGCAGCCGAACAGCCAGGGCAGGGCGGCCAGCAGTAGGGTGAGGTGGCGGCAACACCAGGGCCCTGGGCTGACATTTAGCGTTTAGGCTGGCTGCCAGGGCCCCTTGTTCAGCTTCGAGTGCTTGTAGCCGTAGCCGAAGTAGATGCCCAGGCCCAGCAGCAGCCAGGCGAAGAACATGGCCCAGTTGCGGATGCCGAGCTGCGTCATCAGGTAAAGGTTGATGATGAGGCCCAGCACCGGCAGCAGCGAGAGGCTGCGCACGAAGGTGACGACGGCCAGCGCCAGCGTAGCCAGGCCGAATACCAGGTACGGAATCTGGTGGGCGAAGCCGCCGTAGTAGCCCGCGTGGGTTCCTGCACCCAGCCGCGGGTGCCGCTCACGTCCTCCATCAGCTTCGTGGTTGGTGTCGCCGTTGTAGAGCCAAAGCCCAGCACCACCAGCACCAGCAGCAAAGCCGGCACCAGCCAGCGGCCGTTGATGTAGGGCACCGTGAAGCGGGCGTCCGACTTGCCGTAGGGGTCGAGGATGAGGATGCCGCCGCACACCAGCGCAAAGGCGAACAGCGTGCCGATGCTGGTGAGGTCCACCACCAGGTCGATGTTGAGAAACAGGGCCGGCACGCCCACAAACACGCCCGTGATGATGGTGCTGAACGAAGGCGTGTGGAACTTGGGGTGCACCTTGGCAAACACGGGCGGCAGCAGCCCGTCGCGGCTCATGGTGAGCCAGATGCGGGGCTGCCCCAGCTGAAACACCAGCAGCACCGAGGCCATGGCAAACACGGCGCTCACGGCCACCAGGCCCGAAAACCACGTCAGCCCCACCTTGGCAAACACGAAGGAGAGCGGGTCGCCCACGCCCAGCTCCTTGTAGCTGACCATGCCGGTGAGCACCAGCGTGATGAGCACGTAAAGAACGGTGCAGATGATGAGCGCCCACATCATGGCCCTGGGCAGGTCGCGCTGCGGGTTTTGCACTCCTCGGCGGTGGTGCTGATGGCGTCGAAGCCGATGTAGGCGAAGAATACCGCCGACACGCCCTTGAGCACGCCGCCCATGCCGTTGGGGACGAAGGGCGACCAGTTGGCGGGCTTGACGTAGAACACGCCCACGGCGATAACCACCGCCACCACGGCCAGCTTCAGCAGCACCAGCAGGTTGCTGGCGTTTTTGCTTTCCTTGATGCCCACGTACACCAGCGCCGTAATGACCACCGTGATGAGGAAGGCCGGCAGGTCGATAACCAGGTGAAAATCACCGAACAGCTTGGGGCGCGTTCTGCCACAGTACGTAGCTGGCTTCCTGGGCGGCCGTGAGCTTGCCGCCGGCCTGCATGATGCTGAGCGCCTGCTCGTAGCCGCTGTAGGCGCTCTGGGTGCCGGTGGTGAGCCAGGCCGGCAAGTGCAGCCCCACCCCATCGAGCAGCCCCGTGAAGTAGTCGCTCCACGAGATGGCCACCACGATGTTGCCCACCGCGTACTCCATGATGAGCGCCCAGCCGATAATCCAGGCCGCCAGCTCGCCAAACGAGGTGTAGGCGTAGGTGTAGGCCGAGCCGCTGACCGGGATGGTGGCCGCGAACTGCGCGTAGCACAAGGCCGAAAACGCGCAAGCCACTGCCGTGAACACGAACAGCAGCGACACGGCCGGCCCGCCGTTGACGCTGGCCTGCCCGATGGTGCTGAAGATGCCCGCCCCGATAATGGCCGCAATGCCCAGCCCGGTGAGGTCGCGCACGGTGAGGTGGCGGGCCAGCCCCCCGCCGCCGCCGCCGTGCCCCTCGGCATCGGCGGGCGGGTTGGCCAGGATGGACTCGACGGTTTTGCGGCGGAAGAGCGAGGTGTTAGAAGGGGGCATTCGGGCGAAGGCAGATGGAACCGGCAAACTAGTAGCCGGCCAAGTTACGGCTGCTTTACCAGGTAGCGGCCAGGGCAGGCGCGGCCCGCAGACCAGCAAAATTATTCGCGCCCGCGTGTGCAGTTTCCGGGCGCGGCATCATCAGGTAAACCAGTTGTTTGCCGCCATGCCGCGCCCCACCCCTTGTAGTGCACCTGCCCCAGCCCTGCGCCCAAAGCTGGGACGCTATGACGCCTACCGCTACCGGCCGCCACTGCGCCGCCTGCCAGCAGGTGGTGGTCGATTTACCGCAGAAAACCGACGGCGAGCTGGCCCGCTTACCTGGCCCGCCCCGGCAAGCTGCCCGCGCGGCCGCTTCCGCGAGAGCCAATTGAACCGAGCGCTGCTGCCGCGCCGCCACGCCGGTGGCCGGCTGGCGGCGCTGGCTGGGGGCCGCCGTGGCCCTGCTGGGCCTGGGCAGCCTGGCCGCGCCGGCGCGGGCGCAAACCCCGCTTACCGGCGTGCCCCGCAAGCAAACCACCTATCCTGGTAAACGCTCTCAGGCCCAATTGCACAAGCCTCGCGCAACCCACGCGCAAGCGGTGCGGAATAGAACGGTGCGGCCTGACCGCATCCTGAGCGGCGCACCCCTCATGCTCATCAGGCCGATACCCGGCATTTGCCAAAGCCCCCCACCGCTATGCCAGACCCGCTACTCACCTGTTTCGCAGCCCTGCCAGGGTTGGGCCGATATGACGCCCGCCGGCCCCGGCCGCCACTGCGCCGCCTGCCAGCATTTGGTGGGTGGATTTCACGCAGAAACCGACGCCGAAATGCGGCCTACCTGGCCCATACTGCGGCCAGTGGCTGCGGCCGCTTCCGGGCCTGGCCAGCTGGCAAGGCCCCAGCAACCGCCCCCACCAGCCGCTGGCGCAGCTGGCTGCGTCAGTGCTGGCGGCGGGCGGGATGCTGGGCGGCGGCCGGGCGGCCGCGCAGGCGGGGCCTTCCACCCCGGCCCCGTGCCGGCTACCATGCAAGACGGCCGCCCCGTTTTGCCCCCCTATAATCCGCCGGTGGCCACCCGGCAGCCTCGCCCGCGCCGACCGGGGCCAGCGACCCCCTGCTGGTGCGGGGCCAGGTGGTCGATGCCCGCAACGAGGGAATACCCGGCGTAACGGTACTGCTGCAAGGCACCGGAGCTGGGCGTAAGCACTGGCCTGGATGGTCGCTTCGAGCTGGCACCCGGCCACCGCGGCCGGGGCGCTTTGGCGTTTTCGTCCGTCGGCTATGCTACCCAGCGCGGTGCTGCCCGTACCGGCCGCCAGTGCCGCGCCGCTGGCAGTGCAAAGCTCCAAGAGGACGTGCAGGGCCTGATGGGTGTGGTGGTAGTGGGTGGCTACCGTGCCCGCAAGCCCTGGCCCTGGCACCCGCGGGCGCTCTGCCGCGCCGGGGCAAGTACCAACTGCTGCGGCCGTTTCGGCGGTAGCTGGCTAACTTTACAGCGAACTGCTTTCAGTATGGCTTTTTCTGGTGTTCACATTCCCAGGCCCTGTCGCGTTGGCCAACAGGCTCTTTCTCCTACTGAGGACGGCTGGCACTGCGCCCGTTGCAGCACCGAGGTTGTTGATTTCACGCGCCCTGACGGAAGCGGAGGTAGTAGCCTACCTGGCGGCACGGAAGGGGCAACGGGTGTGCGCCCGTAGCAGTGCCCCTGGTACCCCGGCATCCGCCGAAGCGGTTGGCTGGGGCGCGGCGTTGGCTACTGGGGGCGCTGGCGCTGCTGGGGCAGGGCAACTGTTTGCGCGCCGCCCACTGCCGCCTCTACGCCAGCTCACTTGGCCAGCCCCAGCCAGCCTGGAGTGGTAGTTCGCGGCACCGTACTCGATGACTCGCTGGGCGGGCCGGTGCCGGGAGCTTACGTATTTATCGAAGGCACCAAGTACGGGGCCATCGCTGACGAGCGGGGCGAATTCAGCTTCTGCCTGGCGCTTGGCTCGAAGTTGCTGCAAAGCCGGGCGCTGGTACTAGTAGTATCGGATGACCCATTTACTTTTTTGCGCGAAACGGTAACCGTACCACTGCCGGCCGGGCAGCAGCCTGCGCCGCTGCAAGTGCTTGCGCTCAACCGGAGCGGGGGCTATGTCATGGGTAAGATGCGCTACGTGCCCCCGGTGGCGCCGCCTGGTTCGCGGCGGCAATAGCGCTAGTTCGCCCAAACTTTTCCGCCCAAAATAGCCTTGTAGCAGTCTTATGCAACGACTGTTACCTCTGGGCCTGCTGACCTTGCTGCTGGCGGCCTGCTCTACCTTTAAGCCGGTACCAACCACCCGCTTCAATCCCACTGCCACCCGCGCCACGCTGCCCCAGGACGAGGCCGTGCACCCCAAAAACTCGCTGGAATGGTGGTACCTCACCGGCCACCTGCGCGACAAGCAAACCGGCCAGCAGTACGGCGTCGAGTACGTATTTTTCCACTTCAACCTCAAGGATGGCAAAGATGACTACCAGATGGTGAACGTGGCCCTCACCGACCCCCAGGGCCAGCAATTTCACTACGACTACCAGCTCGATAAGCTGCCGCGCCTGCTGACCGACTCGCTGCCCCTGCGCCTGCGCGACCACAAGGCCGGCCAGACCTGGACTTTCGACGGGCAGGAGGGCCGCTACCACTTCGCCGCTACCCTCACCGGCAAGCAAAACCAGGGCTACGGCCTCGACCTGACGACCACCCCCACCAAGCCTGTGCTGCTGCACGGCGGCACCGGCTACGAAAACTACGGCCAGGGCATCCTGGCGGGCTACTACAGCTACCCGCGCCTGGCCACCACCGGCACGCTGCTCGTGAACGGCCAGCCCCACCAGGTAGAAGGCGAGTTGTGGTACGACCGGCAGTGGAACTGCACCAGCATCGTGACCAAGGGCGTGGGCTGGGACTGGATGAGCATCCAGCTGCAAGAGCCGCAGGGCGACGCCGTGCAGCGCACCGACCTCATGCTCAACACGCTGCGCAACTCCGAAACCGGCCAGCAGCTCAACAACGGCTCGCACTTCACGGCCGGCAACCAGAATACCCCCACCTCGGCGGCCCCGACTTCAGCCCTCACGCCCCTCACCTACTGGACCAGCCCCAAGTCGAAGAAGAAATACCCCGCCAAGTGGAGCGTCAAAATTCCCGCCCAGGGCTACGACCTCACCGTGGAGCCGCTGGTGCCCAACCAGGAGCTGGCCTGCGCTTCTTCCACGCCTTCACCATGTACTACTGGGAGGGCATGTGCAAGGTCACCGGCACCCACCACGGCCAGCCCATATCGGGCAACGCCTACGTGGAGAAATCACCGAAAAATCAGTATATCAATGGTTTAGGGCGCCCGCCATTAGCGCCACCGCGATAATGGCGGCGCTGGGCACCCGCTCCGATAGCAACAGCAGGAACGTGAGCACCACCAGCACCGGGTTTAGGGGCAGCTGCATGTGGTGGGCGGCGCCCAGGCGCCGGGCAGGGGCAGCAGGCGGTCGGGCAGGGGGTGGTAGAGCAGCAGGGCCGCCGCGCACACCAGGCCGGCGCTCACGGCCTTCACGCCCTCCAGCGAGGCCTTCACCACGCGGTACTGGCGCAGGCTGTCCCAGAAGCGGATGACGAAGAAGATGAGGAACGTGCCGGGCAGAAAGATGCCCGCCGCGCCGGCCGCCGCGCCCAGCAGCTGGCTGCCCAGGCTGGCTCCCCATGCTGCATGGCCAGTACCCCGATGTAGGAGGCAATGGAGAAATTCGGCCCTGGCACGGCCTGCACGAAGCCCAGGCCCGACAAAAACTCCGGCCCCGTCAGGTACTTCTTGTACTCCACAAACTCGGCAAACAGCAGCGGGGCCAGCACCTGCCCGCCGCCGAATACCAGCGAGCCGTTGCGGTAGAAGTTCTCGAACAGCCGCACCGGCAGCCAGTGCGTGTAGTAGCCCAGCCCCGCCGCCGCCACGAAGATGCCCAGCCACAGCGCCCCGTTGGCCCACTCTACCCGAATGGGCTTTTGTCGGGCACGATGGCGTGCTGCCGGTAGCGGAAGGTGGTGATGGCGCCGCCCACCAGCAGCAGCGCCGGCAGCACCCCCGGATACTGGAAGAAGTACGCCAGCATGGCCGCCCCCACCATCAGGGCCACCGCCGTTTTGGTATGAATAACCTGCTCGGCAATGCGGTAGGCCGAAAACGCCACGAACCCCACCGCCACCGGCTGCACGAACTGCACCAGCCGGCCGGTAAACGCGGGGGTCGAGGTAGCTCAGCAGCAGGGCCGCCGTGGTCATGATGGCCACGGCCGGCAGCACCCACACCAGCAGCGCCAGGTAGGCCAGGTTGGGCCCGCCCAGCCGGAAGCCGATGGCCGTAACGGTTTGGGTGGAGGTGGGGCCCGGCAGCAGCGCGCACAGCGCCTGCAGCTCCAGCAGCTCGGCGGCCGTGAGGTAGCGGCGCTTGTGCACCAGCAGCCGAAACAT